>CM036547.1:1786350-1973850 GCA_020745685.1 Tautogolabrus adspersus | reverse complement strand
ACGTGCCGTCTGACACATCCAGTACCAGAACTTTACCCTGCCTCTGATCTGATCTCTCAGAACCATTTTAAACATGTTGTAGTTTTTACATGAACGCGTCTTCTTCTGTCTTCAGCCGTGTCCTGATGTCTACTGGTTCCCCATTTTCTCCGAAGTCGCCTGTAACCACATAGTTGAAGAAATGGAGCACTTTGGGAAGTGGTCAGGAGGAGGGAATACGGTACGTTATCTTCTTCATCAAAAAATCGATAAACAGATTTAACCAAAGAGTGTTTCAGTAACTTTCCTTCATGATCAATATGTTCTTAACGGGATCATTTCCTGTTCTTTTCAGGACACTAGAATACAGGGAGGCTACGAGAACGTCCCCACGATCGACATCCACATGAATCAAATCAACTTCGAGAAGGAATGGCACAAGTTCTTACTCGAATTCGTCGCACCTGTGACAGAGAAAATGTATCCCGGGTATTACACTAAGGTAAGATTGATGAACACGGGGCGGGACCAGGAAGTTAAAGGAAGTAAGAAAACTCTCATGTGCAATTCTCTGTAATCTTACTGTGTTTTTTACATTTTTGTAGCCGTTTCCAGCTTTTTCTGCAGAGTGGAGTTTCCTAAAGATCTTGTTTGACATTTCCCAGACAGCTGCTGTTAATCTGATAGAGTTTCATCCTGTGAGGATACATTATGTGAAGCTGAAGTTGCAGAAGTGAAAGTTTTAATTGTGTTTTGTCCACGATTGTGTCCAAAATCACACACTCATTCTCTGCTCCCTTCTCCCTACGTAGTGAAGTTGCCCTTTTTTGCAATCAGTGAAGTCACCCCCTACTGGCCATTTGAAAGACTGCAGGTTTACAGCACCTCTTCCTTTGCTTCAGGCTACATCCACTTCTTATTTATTGTCTATATGTTTGCGTGACAACTGCTGACAATTCTTAATTTTGACTGTAAACATATTCTGCATTATCTTTGACATGTTGTGACTTAACTGAATAACGTGCAAACTAACAGGAAGTGACATTAAGCAGCAGCCCTCTCCCTGGTTCCCGTGCTGCTGCTGCCTCCTCTTTACCCCTCTGATCCACATGTCTTCTCTCATCAGTGCCAGACTCCTCTGAACTTTGTGGTGAGGTACAAACCTGACGAGCAGCCGCTGCTCAAACCTCACCACGACGCCTCCACATTCACTATTAACATTGCTCTCAACAGCAAAGACGTTGACTACCAGGTAAATGAGGAGGAGGTGATGATGATGATGATGCAGGTGATCTCCACCTCTCGCTCTCTCTGCTTCTCTGATCCTGGATGAACTTAATGCTGGAGCGGGATCAAGCTTTCTTCTTTAAGAGCAGGAGCTGTGAGGGGGCGTTTATGTGAACACACAAACACACACACACTCTGAGGCAGACGAGCAGTTTCTGTGCGAATGCTTGCATGACTCCTTTCTGTCTGTGTTTGCAGGCTCAGTTTGACTTGGCCTTTGTAGTTAGATATAAGCCAGACGAGCAGCCCTTTTTGAGACCGCACCATGACGCCTCCACATTCACTATAAACATTGCACTCAATGGAGTGGGCGATGATTACCAGGTGAGTGTTTGTAGAGGTTGGTAGAAATCAGACCTTTCAAACAGGTAGTCTGTGGTTACGACATCCTTCAAGAACATTAAGACTTTGTTCAGACTGCATACTGAGTTCGTCAAGAGGTTTAAAAGATCCGATATTTGTGTCCAGACTAATTTAGTTTCTTGTACTTAAAGTCACCACTGAGATTTTGGGCACAAACAGCAACCTCCTGGAGGATGCATTCGATATGGCTTCCTTGCTAATCAAAGTACAATGGAGTGAGACATGGTACAACTCCTCAACAAAAATGTAGTGCAACCTAAAAACCCAACCATAGACTGTATATACAGATGGACGACACACCTCATCCTCCTGCCGTTGTACGAAAGTGAAACCAAAATTCCCCGGTGACAGGCGCAGACATATTGTGTATTGTGAGTCTGCAAAGTAGGGATCTCCTGGAAAAGCCGAGTTTTGTCACTGCTTCTGCTGATAAAAGTAAACATTTAACTTCCTGTTCAAAGGTCAAAGGTCGCTCAGGTGGGTTCACTCCACAGCAGAACTGCAGAACTGATTCTTGGGTCGGTTTGAAGCAGACACAAGAATCAGTTCTGCTGTGGACTGAAGCAGACTCTAACGTTTATGTAAGGTTCAATGAGCCTCTTGTTAGTGTTCGTTACGTTAACTTTCACCGTTCCTCCTACACTCTGATAATCTGGTGCACACAGCGCCGCAGGAGCCTCATTTGTCAACAGAGCTGTCAATCATAACATTAAAACCCTTTTTATAGCATTAAATAACTTGTTAAAGAAATGCAAACATTTGGACTTAAATCAGCACGATATGAAAGACCTATAATGACAGAGACCATGTTTGCGAGAAATGTGTTTGATGTGTATTTTGATTTTGTAGTTTGACCCATGTCCCATCTGTTAACATGGAGGGGGTGGGGCTTATGACCAATACTGCAGCCAGTCGAATGGGTGGAGCTCCAAATGTTTTGGAGTCACTTTTGGGCAGCTGTTATGCTGTCCATTTTTTGTGTCAGTCAAAACTGACATTTAGCTCTGGGACAGAAACAGCAGCCTTCTGGAGGTTGCATTTGATTCAGCTTCCTAGCTAATCATAGCACAGCAGAGTGGGAAAAAAGTGGAAATATAACAATAACGTGTATTTGCAATGGCTTGCACGACTTTGAAATCCAATCTGCAGGTCCCAAATGAGACACGTCTGTTTAAATCTGACAGAAATAACATTTTAAACCTCCTTCAAATAAGACTTTTATCCACTTAGTCTCATATTTTATTTTGTTTTGTTTTGCTGTCTGGACTTTGTAAAATCAATCTGGATGCGATCTGGGTGTGACGATAAACAGATGCGGTCTGGAAGTCTGAACAAGGCCTTAGTTAGGACAAGATGTTGTTCGCCAAACCTATTATCCCATTTCCCTTTGCAGCTGTTCAGATTAGAGAGCACGAGGATGTTCTCGATATATTTGTAGGTATTTAATAAATAAATGTGCAGATACTTCCAAAACTGGATTAATGCACTTATACTGAACAGCTGGTCGTTGAAATGATCTGAATTAGTGTTGTAGTACTCGAAATCAGTCTTGGTCTTGAGACCACTTTTTCTCGGCCTCGTAACTGAATCTAAATCATTTTGTCTCGGTCTCAGACTGGACGGACTCCGGATTTTAAATCAAGACCAGTCAAGACCACCACTGAGAGGATATTTGTCACATCATTACTGAGATTAGAAGGAAAACGCCTCTTTCTAAAATAACAAATAACTTCAATTAATTTGTAGTTTGATTTTGATCCCCCGGTTACGGCTGCAACCTTCCCGGTGTTACGGTCTAAGTGAGTGACACGCCCCCTGCACACAAGATGATGATTTTTCAGCGATATTTATGGTCTTGGTCTTGACTCGGTCTCGATCCCTAAATGTCTCAGTCTCGGTCTCGGAGCACTCTGGTCTCGGGAATGTCTTGGTGTAGGTCAGTGTGGTAATGCCAGGCGATCAGCGCTGATTATCACCCTGTTAAAAATCATCGGGAACACGGAGTAGCTCAGAGAACAGTTGAGTTTAGAGAAAGCATGACGCCAAAGTCAGACTCAAATCATTAAAAACTGAATGCCATCATATTCCTGGCGTGAACACATCCATCCTCTGGTGTTTCAAACTTTCCATTTGTGTCGTCTCTTTGTTTGTGAGTCTGTCTTCTCTGCATGACTCGTGAAGCTGAAGCCAGGAGCCTTTTTTTGATTCTTGCATCCGTGTTGTTTCCCTGCATCTTCAATAACGTGGAGCGATCAGACGTTAGTCCACACTGTAACTGGTTATTACTGCTTAGATCTGAACTGAGGAGAAACAACCTCAAAATACTGTTCCTATAATTAATCCTAAATGTAGAAGTTGTTTATTTTCAGGGGGCGTGTCCCTCTTAAAGCAGTTACATATAGAGGTTATTATAACGTATTTCCATTATGCTCTTACAGAGGAAAAGGGGAGTTTCATTAAAGTTAACTTATTTTCACCAAACCATGAGAAACATTTGATTCACACTTTGAAACTGTGGGATGATTTAAACCGGTGCTTCTCAACTGGTGGGTCGGGACCCAAAAGTGGGTCGCAGAGTCGTTTTCAGAGGGTCGTGAATTAGTAGAAAATTATTTAAAAAGTCTAAGAAGCACTTTATAAATACGTTTGTTTCATCTGAGGTCCAATCAGAAATGTGGGTCACGATTTCTCATTAACAAGTCGTTAGTGGGTCCTGAGTCTAGGAGGAGATGGGGGTCTTGAGTCTAGGAGTAGATGGTGGGTCTAGGAGTAGATGGTGGGTCCTGAGTCTAGGAGTACATGGGGGTTCTGAGTCTAGGAGTAGATGGTGGGTCCTGAGTCTAGGAGTAGATGGGGGGTCCTGAGTCTAGGCGTAGATGGTGGGTCTAGGAGTAGATGGTCTAGGAGTAGATGGTGGGTCCTGAGTCTAGGAGTAGATGGTGGGTCTAGGAGTAGATGGTGGGTCCTGAGTCTAGGAGTAGATGGGGGGGTCCTGAGTCTAGGAGGAGATGGTGGGTCCTGAGTCTAGGCGTAGATGGTGGGTCCTGAGTCTAGGAGGAGATGGTGGGTCCTGAGTCTAGGAGTAGATGGCGGGTCCTGAGTCTAGGAGTAGATGGTGGGTCTAGGAGTAGATGGTGGGTCCTGAGTCTAGGCGTAGATGGTGGGTCCTGAGTCTAGGAGGAGATGGTGGGTCCTGAGTCTAGGAGTAGATGGGGGGTCCTGAGTCTAGGAGTAGATGGTGGGTCCTGAGTCTAGGAGGAGATGGTGGGTCCTGAGTCTAGGCGTAGATGGGGGGTCCTGAGTCTAGGAGTAGATGGTGGGTCCTGAGTCTAGGAGTAAATGGTGGGTCCTGAGTCTAGGCGTAGATGGGGGGTCCTGAGTCTAGACCAGTTGAGAACCACTGATTTAAACACCAACAAAGCGCCCTCTTGTGTCGGATTATAATGTGTGTTGTGTTGTGACTGCAGGGAGGTGGATGCAGGTTCCTCCGCTACGACTGCTCCATCTCGGCTCCCCGTAAAGGCTGGGCCCTCCTGCACCCGGGTCGCCTCACCCACTACCACGAAGGCCTGCCGACCACTGCCGGCGTGCGCTACATCGCAGTGTCCTTTGTGGATCCATGAACAGCCCCAAAGACCACACACATCACAGACCAGTCCAGGCTGAACAGGATCCACACACACTCACAGCGACTCTTTACTCCCAGATTCAAACGGGGTGAAGTCTTTTCTTGTCATGTTGTTTTCGATAACCACAGGATCAATCAACAAAGAGGTCTGCTCATTTTCTCATAGACTTCTCTAGAATTACACTTTTTTGTTTTTGCAACCAGTAGTCGCCCCCTGCTGGCCTTTGTAAAGAATGCAGGTTGAAGGGACTGAGGCTGTATTTCTTAGACCTTCCAGTTCTTACATTCGGTCTTTATCCGTGATTAACGATGATCTTTGGCTCTTTTTTAAACCTCCAGGGAAGTTTGATATTCTGCAACGAATGTTCTCCACTTAGGAAAACAATTCAGATAGTTTAAAAACTTCAACACATGAATTATGCGAGCTTGACCCGTGAGACTTCTGAAGGTGTTGCCGAATGTTTAAAAGACAGCCTGTTACAAACTGTGATTTTCAGGTTCACGCTACTCTATTTGAACCTGTAGGTAGATTTTGTTTTGCAGCCAGTAAGATATCAACATCCATCATGACACACAAATCAGAGAGGAGATGTAACAAGAAACGAAACATCAGAGAGAAGGGAAGCTATTTTTAAACTGACTAAAACATGATGAAGAGGTCAAGGTCAGACCAATCAGGGCTTACAACAGGAAAGAAATATCAACTACTAACTACGGGGTCAAAACAGATTTTGAAGAGCACAAAGCCACAGCAGTGAGGCTGTAGTCCAAGTTGCAATCAGGACATGAATACTGAGTTTGTTGCAGGTGTTGGATCATCCTGAAGGCTCCTGTTTGGTCTGGAGTGTGTGTGTGTGTGTGTGTGTGTGTGTGTGTGTGTGTGACCCAGTTGTGCCTTGAGCTGGACTTCTCTCAGGAAATCTTCAGGAGTTCAGCGTAGATTATTATTATTTTTTTTAAAGGAAATATTCATGAAAAACTTAAAATACTCCAAACGTCCCATCTTCTTCAGTAACTCTCTCGTGAACTCAAACACTCCAAAGTCTCTGTTATTTATTATTTTGTGTATTTTGTGAATAAAAACCAAAAACTCCCCGATATAGTTTCATTGCATTTTAAAAGTCACGGCTTCATGTGAGATTTCAGAGCTCACTTTGTCTCTGAGGTTATTAACGTGCTTCATACTCACACAGATGTTTCTTCTTGAAATTGTAACATCACTGTGCTTTAAACACAACTCGAATAAAACAGTGAAACCCACTCAAGTGTCTGTGCTGTCGTCCTGTTACTACAGGGATTCTCAAAGCGAGGCCCGAGGTCATGACGGGGGGGGGGGGGGGCATTGCTGCCTGAAGAAGTGGGTATACTCTTAATTTTGACCGGTCCAGCGGAGGACGTAAAGTTGCAAAGGTTCATCGTAAATCTAGGAAAGACGCCTGGTCAAACGTGCAGCAGAAGAATCATTAACAGGAGAAGATGTTGAAAGTCTTTCAATGATCTGAGAAACAAAGTGTAGATTTCAGAAAGGCTCCACAAACATAACGACTGATTCAGAGGCCATGGTTTTATTTGACAACACTTTATTAAAGACACGTTATAAAAGTAAGAGGAGAGAGAGAATATACAGCATGTGGTTAAAATCTAAAGCTCAGCACAGAACAGATAAAAGCAGAGCTTCAGTCAAGTCAAATTCACGTCTATTTACACGGTTACAGCCAGAAGTCTGACGGAGATAAAACACTTCAGGGTTCTGCCTAAAAGGATGAAAATAAAAACACATGAAGAAGTAAATATGAAAGAGAGTGGAAAAGGATGATCACAAGCGGAAGCGGTCGGAGAAGTTTGGAGAGTGAGGTACGGTGAGAGGAACTTCACTTTTCTTCAGGGCGACAGGTTTGTAGTGTCGGATGGGTTGAGCTTTGTGAACCTGCAGGAGGAGAAAGAACAAAGTCAGAATGAAGCTGCACACTGAACAGGCCTCTGC
The DNA here is from genome assembly GCA_020745685.1 of Tautogolabrus adspersus. Taxonomy (NCBI): domain Eukaryota; kingdom Metazoa; phylum Chordata; class Actinopteri; order Labriformes; family Labridae; genus Tautogolabrus; species Tautogolabrus adspersus. The sequence continues at coordinate 1,966,609 of CM036547.1, read as the reverse complement.
TTATCTCTGAGAACAAAGGCCTTAAAGTCCGGCTGCTGATTGGACCAAACCGAGCCGTCAAGGCTAAAACATTTCCATAATCAGAATTATCTAACATAGGATTACAGGATCGTCACGCTGACAGATTTTCTAAACTGTGGTATATGATTCTAATGAAACAACCTCTTTACTGAGGTAATACCACAGAAACAAAAATTAAAAGTCCTATGTCTCTAGTGTTTGGAAATTTCTTGTTTGTGCAACTTTGAGACCGTGCTCCCTTTCGCTTGCTGCATATCTTGGTTAAAAATATGACTGAAGATCTAACGTTTTGTTGTTGTTGATTTTTGGGGCGCTGGTTTCTTAGTGGTTAGTGCCACGCCAAACAGACGCTGTAGTCGTCTAAACTGACGGCCCAGATTGTAATCCGACCTGTGGTTCCTTTCCTGCACGTCATACATCACACTCTCCGATTACTGTCTCTAAACAAAGGCATAAAAAGCCCAATAATAAACCTTAAAAATGAGACAATTTTATTTAAAGCTCGTGGCATCAGAACAAATCAAACATTTTGACAACCTTATTGCATGTCTACGCTTCACTGAAGGAGCCAAAGGTTAATGATGGATCATATCAATCCACCACTGCGAGCAGGACTGTTAAAGAGAACGTAGTGATCGTCATGTCAGGAATAATTCTTTTACAGGCGTCTTGTTGCATCAAAGACAAAAGTTATATTTGAATACAATCCAAACTGAAGTAAGACAGTTTCCCTAAAAGCTCCTGTGGAGTTTATGAATTAGATTTAATAACGTCTCCGACACCATCAACAAGACGACTTCTCTTGAGGACTTTTTCTAGAAGCCATCCCTGTTGAATATTAATGGAATAGCCCGGGTACGTGAGTGTGTTCAGTCACCTGGTCATGCCGCATCCTTGAGACCTCCTCCTTCTCCCTCTGCTCCTCCTCTCGTCTCTGCTCCTCCTCCATCAGCGCCCTGAGAGCCTCCTTCTCGCTGGCCAGACGCTCGTACTCCTGCCGCTCCCGTGCCCGCCGCTCCGTCGACAGCTCGAAGGCCTCCGTCACTGTGGATGAGTTAATGCCTTCTAAAGAGTGCCGCAACCGAGTGTGATGAAGGCAACAGGAACACAGTGAGTGACACGATACTGCAGAGTGCTGCAGCCTCCGAGCAGAAAGCCGGAGCACTTTGCAGAAAGTTTAGACAGCATCGGGCAGTATTTAATACTTTACACCTGAGAAGATAACCATCATTGCATGCAGAAATAGGACCGGGCCACATCGGTGTGCTCGATAGTAACATTATATTTGTACTGTTAAAACTGCTCAGCCGTGCAGAAGTAGATAATGCATACATCTTGATGTTTGTGCTGAGGGTAAATATTTAAATACTGCACAGGCCAGGTATGAATGTGCTCCTATTAGAGATCGGCCAATTAAAGAGGAATGACGAGCAACTGCAGGAAGATTCTGGTGTTGTACATTTACTTATCAAACTAAAACTGGAGAAGATTTTCAGACTTCTGTGAGTGTTTGAGATAAAGCATCACAGATTTCACAGGTCCTTTCAAAGCAGGGTTAGTTTCAGGGTGCAGCGGTGCATAACGGTCGTTTTACCTGCTAAAGTGCGGCTCTCCTTTTTAGGCTGGAAAGGCTCTTTATGAGTGACTGTGTTCGGCCTCGCTTTGAATACTGCTGCTTCTTCACGTTGTTTCTGCTCCTCTTTCACCTATAAAAACACGAGAGGTTTATTTTGGAGTTTTAAGGAAAAGACTGAAAGTGTGAACATTTCTTCCTTTCGTTTCTTACCATCTGTTCCCAGCGGCTGGACTTGACGGCTCCTCGCTCGTCCAGGCGCATTCTGAAGGGCTCAGGCTTTGTGGACTCCAGCTTCTTCTTCTCTGGGAGGATCACGGCGTCAAAGTCCGGGAGAGGCTGAGCTTTAAACTGTGGAACCTGGAAAAGATCAGGGGAGAAAATCAGAAACTTAACAGCTGTGTTTATGCTCTGAGGTCTTAAAGATTGTATTTGGATGTATTACTCCACCTCTTCATTTCGCATCTCCTCCAGTTTCTTCTCTTTCAGTGCCCTCCTCTCTCGCTCCCTCTCTTCGAAGGAGAAAGGACAGACCTCCACGTTGTGAGTCTCTGGGAGTCGGGGCTGGAAGGGGAGGCCAAAGTGAGGCACTGGGGCGGCCTTGATTGGTGACGGCGGCTTTACCTGGTGGACAAACAAGGTGTGTTAAGGTCGTCTAAGTGAGTGAAAGAAAAGAGAACTGAGAAGCTTTAATTCTAAGGACGTTTCCAAACATTCACTTCTGGAAATGTTTTGACCACATCAGAACAGACTGCCCCTCAAATCTCCCTGAATGCTCCTTCACACTTGAGCCACAGGAAATGTTATTAGTGCGGGCATGAAAAACTCCAGTTACAGTAAAAATACTCCATTGTGTTGACACATGCAGCTCTCCCCAAGTTTCAGGCACCTTACAGAAGTTTTGTTTGTGTGAAAAGGCTAAAGATGTAAACGAGTCCTTACTTCCTCCACCTTGTGCTCTACATGAATCCTCTTCTTCAGGGCAAAAGCTGGAGACTCCGGCACTGTGGGAGGCAGAACTTTCTTCTCCGGTATTCCCTGTGGAACAGAGAGAACTCTCTCAGCTACAATCATAATTAAATCATTTTAGGAGCATCATGTTTTCTAAAACAAAATTAAGAAAGCCTGAGTAAGTTTAGACTCTTTGATCTGCTGAACTCTCCAGGCAGAAGCATCCAAACTCACCGACACTCCCTCCAGGATCTTCTTGGGCAGAGGCTGAGATTTAAAGGTGTGCTTCTCTTCATCCTCCTGAGGTTTGGTGGCCTGTCTCTCCTGGAGTCTCTTTTCAATCTGCAGCTCGAAGCCTTCTGGTACAGTCGGCTCCTTCACCGACGGCTTCTTTAGACCTTCTACACCATCAAGAATCTTCCTGTTCAGCTCCAGAGCCTTGAATTTAAACCTAAGATTTAAACACAACATTAACGCTGATATCTGACGCTCCTAACGGGAAGGACCTTCAGGCTTAGAGTAATTACTTGTAAACTACCAAGAATTTCAGCAGCACACGTTCACGTCCAGACTAATTCTCAAATTTGAGCAAAGTAGAGATTCATATTGAAGATGATTTTCATAAAGATTTCTGCCTCTTTCAGCAAAAACTGAAGATTAAAGTCAACTTTTTGGTCTTTTAGTCAGCAGGTCAAATCTAAATCATGCCACCTTTGATTGGACCTTCCCACTTTTACATAAGTGCACATTTGTTCCATCACTGTTTGGACAGGTAACAATCACAGGTAAACACAGGTCCTTACTTGTTGAGTTTCTCCACCTCCTCCGCCTCCAGCTCAGCGCTGCTCTTAGCAGTGGGGGGTCTGCTCCTCTGGTTGGTCATCAGGTGTGGGGTGTGAGGCTGGGTGAGCTTCAGGTGGTCCCCCTTCACTGGAGATGGACCTGAAAACACAATTCATGCATGCATTTAAGTCCCACTTCACACGGACGGTGCATATAAGAAACAGATAAAAAGATCGACATCTCTCGCTCACCTCTTGCTTGACTCCTGCGGCTGCGCAGGTGGTAGCGCTCAGGGGTTCGTTTCTGGAACTGTGCTATCTGCTGAGCCATGGGCACGTAGGCGGCCGGCTCGTCCATCTTTCTCTTGTTGCCCGTCGACAGGTTGAAGGGTTTGGGCACTGTGGCACCTCTTAGAGCCCTTGCCTAAAGTAAAGATAAGAGGTCAGTTTTTGGATATGTCTGCCTAAAGAAATGTCAATTTGATTTCTCTGCAAACTTAAGAAAAAAATTAACCCAACACCGTGTCCGAACAGCACGTGAGCATTACGCATGATCGCACGCTGGCTGTCCACAACCCATCCGTTAAATATGTCATTCTCTGCTCTGTGAATTTTAGTTTCCCTTGCAAACAATATATCATAGTACTTTTGTATTGAAGTTGGACAAACGTCTGTGGTGCTTTGTATTGACGAGCTGTTGATTCACAAAACTCAGAGGCTCGTCAATAAACGGCTTGCTGTGAGCCGGAAAAAGTTTTTCTCCGATGTTGACACGAGTCAAATCTCAACATCTCAATCACGGATGTGGGTATTATTAAAGAATCGTTATCTCCACAGAGGAAACGGGACATCGGGGTAACAACGGTCGTTAGGACTCTCCAATAGAATCAGGCTGATTTTGTAGCTGACGCTTGCTCACGATGCGTGCTGTTCAGACAGGCTGTAAGGGATTACTCACATCATTGCATTCCAATTCAAGATTCATTAACCTTTAGTTTCTAGTTAGTGATGAATGAAACCTAACACACTGTTACACCTGAACTCAATGAAAGGCATTTGTGCATTTAAATCTGTAATATAACAGGTGTGTGGCTCTTTTAGTCACATGTAAACTTTATATTCTTTTGTTGAGAAAGCAGCTGTTTGAGTACAGAGGCTGTAAGCAGTGAGAACCAAAACATCTTTTAATTACAGATTTCTCATCGTCACTCTGGTCTCATCACTTTAGCCACACAACCCGCTGCAGCGTAAAGGTGGTCTCATATTTACTCACTGGAGACGAGGGTTTGCGGAGCTGGGCTGCAAAGTCCACTTCCTTGTGAGCCGTGGATGAAGCGGCTGCCTTTGATCGTGTGTTCGTGTTGAAGTGGAATTCTTTAGGCACAGTCGCTGACAGGACCATTTTCTTTGGTGGTGGATCTGAAATAAAGCAACGTAAAGACAATTATAAGGCTGACTTTCATAAGGCTCCTTATCCAGCACATACATTACTAACAAAAGGTAGAGTCACGAAAAGGTTCAAGCTACTCAAAGTTAGTCAGTATCGTTTACTCACTGCCAGCCAGAGCAGCTTTGTAGCTCGCCTCGTTCTTCTTGCGATGCAGAGCGACTTCCTTCTGCAGCTTTCTGATGCGTTCCAGCTCCTGTTCTTCAGAGCTGTTTGGCCTGTAAATATGAGGGACAAAACAACATGGTTCAAACTCTACTATTGCGATTTGTCCAGAGAGTGATCCATATCCCCCACACTAAGAAGGGGGTGCTAAAGAGCAGGTGATTCTCTGGTAGCTGTGGACTCACTCAGTGTTTGCAGGTGTTGGAGCTGCAGCCCGGTTGATGGTTGAAGTCCTAGCGTTCGTCTGTACGGTCCTGCGGCGGGCGGCGCTGCTTCTTCGGACTGGTCGAGCTACAGGACTCCTAAAATAAACAGCTTCAGTTTAAGACTTGAAAAGCAGCGAAGATGATGCAATGTTGGGACACTGATTTGACTTCCTAGGTCTAGGTTTTTAAAGAAAAGAGAAACTTCTTGTGGATACGACAGCACGTTCACGATACTCACTTCTTCTGTTTCTTTAATGGCGGTGCAGCCATAGCAGTGGATTTACGTTTGGAAACCCTGAGAATGAAGAGGACGGAATTAGACTGAAATCAACCACACGGTAAGATGCTGAAATGATTGGTCCACAAAACAATGATCCTTCACTTTTTCATGATTCCACTTAAGAGTAGCTGCTTCCTCCACATTGTCCTGTAAAGTCCTCTTTATTCCAGTGTACATGTTGTACCTCTTATTTTTTTATCTATCGTATCTATTCTGTTTCCATCTTTTTTTTTGTACTACCTACTTGTCTTTGTGCTACTGCAACGCCCGATTGTCCTCTCTGGGGATCAATCAAGAATTATCACATCTTTAAGCCTCGTTTTTTAAACTCTGCTCCCTCAGATTTAGTTTTGAAAGCACCAGTCCAAGTTTCAATACAACCCCTGAGTCACTGACAAAATTATACGGCCACTTTCACAGCCTATGTTCCGCTGTGCTTCTGTCCGTCACGTGGTGTAAAACTGTTGGTCTGATGCAACAATCACCCTCATGTGCAAGATTTAACCGTCTAATTTAACTCTGTTCAGGTTGATCGGAACCACAGCTCATGTTGTTTTTGTTAAACTGTCTGAAGAGCATCTCTAGGGAGAAGATAACTTTAATATGTTTTTTTAAACCTGATAGAGACATAGCTTCACATCGTAGTAAAGGAGCAGCAGACACAAACATGGGGGACGTACCTGCATGGCTGGGCAGGGGGTTGATTTGAGGTCTTCGTTTTTGGTCGCGCTCCATTTTGAGCGGGAGTTACTCCGCCCCAGGATGTGACCAGGTTTGGAGGTCGAGTTGTGGACGCGCTGGGACCTGGAAGAATCATAAAGTTCACGTTAACCAACATATGAGGATGAGAAAGGTTATGGTCAGTCAAGATCTCAGCCCTTCAAACCTCAATATTTCAGACAATAAAGCATCCTGGGAGACATCAGAGGAATGCAAACGAGTCCTATAGATTCTTGTTTTCATGCATTTTGACACAACAAAAACTTTCTTAGTCATTGTAACAGCTGAACATCCCTGTTGCCTACAGTCTTTGTCTGCAGATAAATCAAACTACCTTCCAGATCCACCTGGAGGACAACACTGATTATCTCCGGAGTATCCAAATAAAAAAGAACACGAGTACATCCTTAGTAATAAGTAACAGCCACAGCAAAGATAACTAACCAGAGTCAGCGTCTGTCTTGACTTGAGGAGCGACGATGGCTATTGGCTGGTTGAGACCGTCGGTTCTCATGAAGTGTCTGTTCACTCCCGGTGTTTGAAGGTGACCGTCTCCTACTCCGGCCTGTTGCTCTGCACGTAAGAGACAGTCAGATCAGGAAGATGATTTCTTTTAGGAGTTATTTACAAAGCAGGTGACACTGTAGGAAGCTTTAAGCAATATCCACGTATTGCTTATTGTTCAGAGTGTTTAAGTTTGATAAATGTGGGAGATGCAGGTGTTGAAAAATCAATGACTGAGCCAGTTTAATAATCGTGATTATGATTTTTGCCGTAATCCAGCAGCACTAGCCGCTAACTCGCTCGAGTGCATCTGACTGCACAAAACAACGACGTGAGAGCGTGTAAAATGTGCAAATGCCCAGTGAGATATCAGAGCTTGCTTCCATTAAAAAAAATTGTTTTAATTGCGATTAATTCAGACTTTAGTAATGTGTTTATTACAAAAGCTCATTTTAAGATAATAATGTTAACTGTATTTTATTGTGCAGCCATACTCAGGAATGATTTGACAGTGACCTCAGGCTGTGAGGATCAGAGACGCAGAACACCAACCTTACTCACTTCCTGTATGCTAATCATTTTGTTCAACATACACAACGACCTGTTCGAGTGGGTTCAACAAAAACAGCTAAAAAATGGCAGCAATGCAGAACATTAAACGTTAGGAAAGCTTTTCTTATTTGTGTTTTTTGGCGACAAAATGAACAAAAGCCGTTGTTAAATGTAGATCCATCCGCTTCTGAGGGATGAGTGGATTTTGTTCAAGGGATCTACATTATATATCGGTTCTGGTCTAATTGGACTGAGTATGTAAAACTATTTGGACTTTGTGACGACCTGCTCTCTCCGTCTTCCCCCCATCTTTGCTTGATATCTGGATGATCAGAAGTGAGCTCCCTAGTTCTGATGTCTATATGTTATAGTAAATTATTTAACAAATGAAAAATCTTGGAAAAGCAATACTGAAAAACAAAAACAAATATGAAGCTAATGTAAGGAGAAGCTTTTAATGTGTTATGTCAACAAGGGGAGGTGATTGGAGCTTCTTTTGTGGTGTCGATTAAATGCTGCATCATGTTGGTTGTGCTATTTGTGTAGTTCTCTGTCTTCTTGCAATATTTGCACACAGTTTTTGTCTCGTCTGTTATCTTCTCACCTCTTTCATTTTCTGTCTTGGGGAAGCCAAAACGCTTCCACACCTCCAAGACGGTGGTGCGTCCTCAATTTCTAAATCTTGCTCTACAGCTGCTGACGCTCACCATATTATTGCGATTAATTTTTCAGAGTACCGATGTGAATCTCGACACCTTTGAATCGAATTATCACAATTTTACGATTAATCTTTACATCCCTAGGAAACCACTGTCATCTTTGTGGTTGCGCAAAGACAAAAAAATCATCAAACTAAACCTTTTTCACAAATCCTGCCAGACAAATGCAGGAGGAGACGATCTTTTAAAGGTGCACTGTGGAGTTTTGGTAGAGAAATGTGAAAGTTGGAGAAATGTACAGATTCTGTGATATATGTTCATAACTCTATACACAAGCTGTCCTCATTTGGTCCACTGTTTGAAGATAAAATGCTACGCAGGAAGTTATGGTGGTGGGTGGTAGATTTTTAGCTCCAAACACTGTCCCGGTGACCCATACAAAATATAGCATAGAATTGCTTCACACTTCTCCAACTTTCAACTTTCACTACCAAACCTACATAATGCACCTTTAAGTTTGAAATGTGACACTCAGACTTTTGCAACCACCCCAGCCCCAGGGGAAAGTGGGTCATCACAAGTTTGTAATGTTGTGAAGGAGCATTTAGTGGTTGCACAATGATGAAAAATTCATCTTGAAAAAAAATAAACCCCCCTTTTAATCAAACATGAACATCCTGCCAGAAAAATGCAGGAGACAATAACAATGTGGAAAACAACCACTAATGTATTTACTACGGTCTCAGAAACTATCAGGCATGTTGAAGCAGCTAGAGGACACTTACCAAACCACAAATCTTCATTATCAGCATTGTCCATCTCCTTCAGATCGACGACACTGGACGGTGCATCAAATTCATACCGATCACAGGAATCACCAGAGTCACTCTCAGCCATAATCCCAAACTGTGTTATCGACAACTCACCTGAACAAGAATCAAGGCAAAATATCTTCAACAAGAAGCTGAACAGTCTTATCGAGTAGTTTAATTTCTTAGCTGAGTATAGGGAGGATATTTTCATGTGAGCTGTGCGTTAGAGAAAAGTTAGAGACGGAAAAACAAGCTAGGTGGCTTATGCTAGCTCCACATTAGCAAACGTTAACAAACAGCTAATATCGATAAAAGAGGACTTCGTGTTCCTTTATAGATGTCTCAATTTGTTTAATAATCTACTAGCTTAAAAAATAACTCGACATCGACATTTAAGTACTAAACATGTATGATTTGTCAAAAAGCTTACCGAGTATGTCCGTTCTTACGGCGACACGTCTGAAACTGTGGACTCAGACCGTTACCGTTTAAATTTCCTGCCTTTTGAAACAGCCAATAGCTACTGAGGATTCACCCGCTCTCCGCTGATTGGCTCAAACAAGTCAACTTCCTGTCAACATCTGATCACGTGATCCGGACGTAAAACGTGTGAAAGTATGCGCGTTGAATAATAAACAAAACCATAACAACAATTAATACTGCGATTGTATTTGATTTTTTAGCGCTAAATATAAATATAAATATAATGGTCAGTGTGGTTTGAGTTTCAGAGGTTTCAGATATTAGGTCATAAATCAAAATCAACGTGACGTAAAAATGTTGGATAAAATAACGTTTGCTTTGAGGATGTCTCAAAAAACAGAGGCTCACAGTTCTTATGGCTCCTTTTCATTTAAAGAGTGACTGTAGATTAAAAGGGAGGACAGATGTCACCTGGATTCATAATCTACGATGCGGATTTTAACGTTGAACAAGTCCAGGAACAGTATTTAACTTTTTTTTAAAGAGGACATATTATACTCATTTTCCATCTTTTAAAACAACTCACCTGTGGTCTAAATGAAACATCTGTGCTGTGCTTTGGTCAAAATATAACATGAATCACAGGAGGTTTGTGACCCTGTAGAAACCAGCTCTCTCAGAATCAATTAAATCACTCCTTCACTAGCGAGAATAAAAATGGCAGAACAGCGCAAAAGTTTTGCTCTAGGCTGGAGGTGGAGTCCATAGGTGGAGATACCGGCGGAGGGGAGGGGATTTTTTTTACCAGAATCCCACTGTGATGTCACAAGGAGAGCACATTTGAAACAGAACATTTTTCTCTGTGTGGTGAGACTTATGCAGACCACAAACAAAGAACTGGATGGGTTTATTTCACATTTTGTGGGTCAGTAGACACTCAGGTTACCCAAATAAATGTTCAAAAACTCTGTAAAAGTGGAGATTTAATAATCTGGCCCCTTTAAGTTATTTTAGAGTTGTTTCAGCATTTCGTTTTTTTATCCGTTAGTATAATGTTTTATTTCATTGTGCACACTGTTTAGGAATCAATCTTTTTTACTATATTGTATGCACACTTCATTTTGTTTGTAAGTTGCACGGAGCTGTGTGTTTACTCTGCGCTGTTGCCCAAGGAAAATTTCTCTCTGGGGACAACGAAGTACATCTAAATTAATCTAATGTAATCTAAATGATATATGAAAAACCCATTGCCTGTCTGTAGTTCTAAAAGGACAGGGACAAACTAAAGTAATGCAAGTATAATTAGTCTTCATGGACATCTTGAGTACATTCTTTGCAATTTCTGTTCACATTTTTGCCCTTTTTTTGCCCTTTCAGTCTTTCAGTCTTTTTTAGATCGACAAGCCAACCCATTGATGTTGCCATCACTGCCAACAATAAAGGGGAAGTCGACTGCAAAATCTAATGTTTAAAAGAGGAAGTCAAATGACACCCATGATGGTTGATGTAATCCTCCTCAGCAGCTTCCTCCCAGTCTTCAATCTTTACTCATAAATTACTTCCCTACAGAAAATATTTGTTGAGTTAAAATAGGCTGATTTGTCAAGTCAGAATTTTCTGATGTGGGTACTGTATCACTTCTTTTTGGCATCTCATTTATCTCTTACTTTCTGACATTTCTGGCATTATGGCTGCTGCTGCAAGCATTCTTGTTGAGATAGTAGAGGTTAACTTCTAAACCAATGTCAAAGTCTGTGTGCAAAGTGTTTGTGTCTGTGAGCACACTATATATTCTTGCAACATTATAATATTTTAATTGGTGTTTTTATATGTTCTTAATTTCTGATAAATCAGATGTTTTTCTCTATGAAAGCTAGTAAGCACTTTGATTGCATCTCCCACTTTTACTCATTTTCTTTAGTAACACTTTCTCAGTAAAGATGGGTTCTTATCTGGTTAAATAAAGGTTCATAGAAAGAGCTGGTGACAGAAGAAAAAAGGCAAAATGTCACAACTTTTTTAAAACATAAAACTTCAAGATTTGTATGTAAAATTACTCATTTTCACTGGAAGGCATAATGTGTGAGGCAAATAAGGCTCATTCACAGATATACATGTTTGAGTGGTGATTAGTTATGTTGCTACTCAATCATGATTTCGATGCCTCCCATTGGTTGAAAGTACGCAGTGTGGGCGGGGCTCAAACTTCGTGGCACTGTCGGGGGGCGGGACTATAAGGTCCAACAGGAAAAACTCAAGAAAGGCGAGTACCTCTGACAAAATCATCACATTTCGATTCTTAATCTACTCAGTTTCAGTCTCTGCTTATTTATTTTTGTGTGTCAATATAGCCGCTAGAATACAGAAACATATAACGGCCTCAAACTGTGACGTTTAAAGCCTGACAGGAGGCCAACTGCCCCGAGAAAGTTAGCAAAGTTAGCAAGCTAGCGGCTAGCTGCGAGCTAGCTGATAACTTCTCTGCTTCAGTGATGAATCTACGGCGAATAAAATCATCTTGAAAAGTGAAATCGCGTTAGATAAGTTAGATATACATGACAGAAAGCGATCCACCTTTAAAGGGGAGTTGACAGAAACAGTAGCTCTTGATGTTTGAGGTAAATTAGCGGTGAGGAAGTGAAGTTATGATGCATCGAAAACTTCCTACATTTAGTTATTTCTCTGTTTATTTAGAAAGATTGGCTCTAAACATCAGCTTGGTGAGGGTTAGGGTTATTACATTGAAGATGAGGTAGGACTTTAAAATGAGGTACACAAACATGTGCGTAGTTGCTTAATTTTCACTAAACGGTAAATCAAATAAACATATAATCTACCTGCGTTAGTTACACGTTGGCAACAACATTTTCCTAATATCATTAATCAATTCATTTCATAAATAGTTTCATTTTCAACATTTAACATTTCTACGGAGCCCCTGAAGTCCCAAAAAGTAACACATATGTTGTGCGCACTATATTTAATGTTGTGTTGTTGTAAATGTAACTTCTACACAATAATTATATCTTGTTAATAACCTTTCTTGTGAGTTAGTCTGTGGTGATCACAAGAGACTTATCTTAATGTCTTCTGTCCATTTGGTCTGGCAGCTGGAGAGGTGCCAGTTCACTTCCTGAGTACTGCCTAGGTGCCCTTGAGCAAGGCACTGAACCTTCCCACCAGCTCAGGAGGGCTCGCTGTGGGCAGCCCCCCTCACTCTGACATCTCTCTATTAGTGCACGTCCATAGGATCCTGTTTGTGCATGTGTTTATTTCAGCCAATGTGTGTGTAGCATGTCTCAACACCACTGTCACTTGAAAAGCAAAACACAAGCAGTAGTGTGTTCAAATGGTAGTTTGTCGTCCTACGTACCGACTTCATGAGATAGTTTAAAAATCAATAAGAGGGTGTCAGATTGAATTTCCCCTCACAGGATTGATAAAGGATATCTTCTTCTTCTGTCCATTTCTCTTTAGGCGCTCCGATGCACGTTTCCACACAAACAGCACAGCCTTACTGCGGTTAAACAACAATAATCACTGTTATTTAATAGTAAATTGACTTTGTACTGCTTGTACTCTTTCAGATGGCTGCAATCAGAAAGAAACTCGTGATTGTTGGAGACGGAGCGTGTGGAAAAACCTGCCTCCTCATAGTTTTCAGCAAAGATCAGTTTCCTGAAGTTTACGTGCCCACAGTGTTTGAAAACTATGTGGCAGACATTGAGGTGGAAGGTAAACAGGTGAGCTATTTATTTCATTGACATAATAAGCGATGTGTCCATATGTAGAATAGTTCTTTGACATAGAGTGCAGGAGAAAGGATTTATCTGTGCAGGCCAACTGTGAGTTAACATCCACCTTTTCTAAAAAAAATAAAGTGTGACTGGCATCGCCAGAGGTTTAAAGCTGAACTTAGTGAGAAATAAATAATAATTTTACCCGTAATTAAAACATCATCTCCAATTACTTTCAAACTAGCTTGTGTGAAATTTCTGCTTGATGCTTGTAGGACTTTCACACTTTCAGAGAACTGCTGAAAAACTTCTGTTTGCCGGAGGATCTGTATGTGTGAACGCAAACAGACTTACTTTTTGCTAACGTCACGTCTTACCTCAGGAGACCCCCCGCTTGGCTGACAGGGATAGTCTCCTGCGTTTAGGTGACTGTGTGAACAGCTAGTTATTTGTTACCCCTGCTTCCAGTCTTAATGCCAAGCTCATGCTGGGACTTTAGCTTTGTACTGGGGGCGTCTGACATAACCGCTAGCCCTTTGGCGCTCAAAATTACAGCGTTTTTTAAATAAATGTACTTTTTTTAAATCCATGTTACAAGTTCTACAATACCATAATTCATTTAGTAGAAACTTTTGTCCAAATTGACATACACCAGAGAGTAAGAACAACACAAGCAAAGATCTAGAGAGGAGGAAATAACGTCAGGAAGTGCAAACAAACAGCTTTAAGTCTGATCAGACTGCTGACAGGAAGTGACCAGAGGCAGAGCACAGTACAGCTGCTCTTGAGAGTTCTAGTCAGCATCAAAATCATCCTAAATATCATCATCATGTGATGAAATCTGGTTAAAATAACATTCAAACTAGCCTCATAATCAGCCACTCTGCAGCTTTTCCAGCATTCGATTGAGCCCGAGGAATTTAATCCTGATAAAAAATCCTGCTGTATCAACTGCATGTCATGATGGCTTTGATATAGGTGGAGCTGGCTCTCTGGGACACGGCAGGTCAGGAGGACTACGACAGACTGAGGCCTCTCTCCTATCCCGACACAGACGTCATCCTCATGTGTTTCTCCATCGACAGCCCCGACAGTTTGGGTGAGATTGCCTTCTTTATATCTTTATTTTTTTACCAATGTTATGTTTGCATTAACTTCATGTTAAACACCATTTGTACACCTCGTCTCTGCTGCAGAGAACATTCCAGAGAAGTGGACTCCTGAGGTGAAACACTTCTGCCCCAACGTGCCCATAATCCTTGTAGGAAACAAGAAAGACCTGCGAAATGATGAGCACACGCGTCGAGAGCTGGCGAAGATGAAGCAGGTTAGTCAAGCTTTATGTTTTTAGCTTGTTCAGATGCTTTTTAATTTATTTCAGATTATTTTTTTACGCTTATTTGAGAGTCAGGACTTTGGATGAAGCATGAATTCAGGAAGAAAGAGTGAGGAATGACATGCGGGAAAAGGAGCTGAGGGTCTGAGTTGAACCCAAGCCGTCCGCTTTGAGGGCTGTTGCTTCTGAACATGGGGCGTGAAACCTAACCACTAGACCAATCAATGCCCCAGATGCTTTTTATCTTAAAACATGTGGAGGACCGGGCACAATGAATTGTGAAATGCGTATTCCTTAAATAAAAGTTTTTTTTTTTTTTTTTACGACAGGAACCGGTGAAGCCAGAGGATGCAAAGGACATAGCAAACCGGATCAACGCCTTTGGTTACCTTGAGTGCTCAGCCAAGACGAAGGACGGTGTGAGGGAGGTGTTTGAGATGGCCACCAGGGCGGCGCTACAGAGCAAGAAACGAAGCAAGAAGGGCGGCTGCATTCTGCTTTAGAGTATCCGTTCACTCAGGGTTAAATGGGAGGGAGGGGATTGCCTGCTCTTTGGGCACAGCTGAGTGAGGCACTCAGGGGAGGTGGGAGAAAATCAAACCAGGCCAAAGGGACTAAAGGAGGGTTAAACGCAAAATAAAAGGGACATTGAAGTCCAAGGTTATAGCTTTTAGCTTTCAAATACTGTAATCAAGTGTGTCAGGATTTATCAACCTCAAATTCAGAGAATGTAAAGCGAAGGGGGGAGGGGGAGTACTGTAAGGTTTTCCAGTATGCATAGGGGAGTGTGGGGGTCTGTGATGGTTTGTTTATAGCTGTTTTTACACATGCACTCCTGAACATTTTTAGAAAATTTCCGACAGGCTTCCCCTGAAATCTTTATGAGTTAGTAGTTCACACATGCACCTTAAGGCGGGAGGTTTTTTCCTGTCAGAGGCGAGAATCAACACAGAGATGGCAGACCAAGCAACAGAGTCCGACGCCATGATGACAATTTATGCCTTTATTTCAGTGCTACGTGTTATTGGTCATATTCACAGTAAGAACAAAAGAGCTCGGGGGAACATACAAGCAAACACAAAATATAATGAAGCTGTTTCATTGCACCCAGGAAATACCGTACCGTATACCAGTGCAAATTATATTCTGGATTTTACGGTAAACGTCATCACCCCTTCCCGCTCGTCCGCAGTGAACTCAGCTGAATGTATCCTGCTGCGTTTTCACAGCAGCTAACCACGACGTCATGCCGTAAATGTACAAGGGGGGCTGGCAGGAAGAATTCCAAGCAAAGTTGGGGCGTTAATGTTTACTCATTCAGCTCAGCTTTCTGGAAATTTCCAGGAGTTTTGTGTACGTGTGAAAGCGCTAACCAGGAGATCAGGTCCAATAGAGGGGCTCAGTGCCTGAGGACTTCCATGGCTTGCAGTGTGACTGTACCTTTCTTTTAGTTTCTGCTAATAGTCTTTGAAATGATACTCTTTTATCTACCTTCAAAAACACGCCAACATTACCTTAAACGGACCACCTGAACTTTAAAAAGCTTCGCGTTTGATTGATGGCATTATTGGATTACAACTTCTTTGAGCTTATTACTGAATGACAGTCTTACTGTGGACTGTCAAACACACTGTATATGCTTGGGTTATTAAGAGTTGATAAGGTTGTATTTTCCTCTTACTGTTAATTCTCAAATAGCAGCAAAGCCCAGAGCAGACCCCCCCCCCCACACACACACACACACATATATATATATGTAAAGGGCTGTATTAGAGAAAAGCCTTTATTTCATTATATCTTATGAGACCCTCCATGTTTACTGATCTGCTCCTGTTTTAATTTTCTGTTGATGCGTAACTTCTTCCATTTTCACCTGTTGCCTTGAAATATTCAGTGATCGTAGATTCCCTACAGCACCGTTTCCAGTGTCACAGATTCGTATGATTTTCAATCACTTCTAACAGCTGTCAGAGTGTTATTCCCTCTCCTTACTCTCGTCTTGCTTCGTAGACTAAATAAAAACGTGGACGTAGTCTCGGTGACGTCATCCATTGGTTTCTGAAGAAAGTTTTGAAGCTCAAAGATGGCGGGCAGGATATTGTAAATGCTGTCCCAACGTTTGATCAATCTAGAAACAGGCAAAACAGTGGAGCTGAGGCGGGACTAAGGCCTTCTAACAAACGCCTACAATGCCCCTAATTATTCAAATTTATTCAAAACGAATGCTTAATTAAAAAACAAAACAGACGAGTTATGACACAAATCACTTCACTATAGTGTGAACCAAAAACGAAATGAGCTCTTGATTATTTGTTTTTAATTGCTAAAAATTGCAAGCAAACGTTTGCACAACATCTAATTTGCACAAATACATTGATTACTTTTCAGGACTGAAACACTGGCAATGTATTTGTGCATCCGTTTGTAAGAGACAAACGCATTTTTTGCGTCTTTACGAGACGCCAAAAGTACTCGAGAAACATCATCACTTACCGACCTGCGAACTGAAATGGACAACTGCTGCTCTCTCTTTCTGTCTCACATGTAGCTTGTGATATAACTAATGACTGAAACTAGTTTTTAAAACCTTTGGGAGTTTTCGATACTTTGGATCATTAAATAACGGAGATTTCTTCATTTGAAAATGCGATCTATCGACAAGTATCAAAGTATTGAACATTTAAACCACCTTATCGGTCATTCAATTTCAGGGTCTTGTTACCAGTGGTGCAAGTGCTTCAAAATAATAGCCTCCACACTTTCTGCAGGCTTTTATTTTGAAACATGAGCAGGCAGATTCATTTCAGTGTCCGTCACCTGACCGGCGTTAAGAACTGCAAATCTAAGTGACTCATATGGAGCGAGTATGTTGCTGTGTTGATGGAATAAGTGCTGTGGAAACGTACACGATGCTGAATCCTTTGAGACATTTTATTCTCTTAGTTGTGCCCTCTCTCCGTCTCTCAGCTGTTATTTGTTATCCAGCTTGATTTTCTCTGTTCACTGATTGTGTTTCTCTTTTGGTCTTCTGTTGTATTTTATTTTAACTTGATGTGATATTCTACTGGCTTACATTGTATTATTTGCACACAACTCAAATCCCAGAGGTCAGTTTGGTATTTACCGTTTGGAGCAGAACGTCAAATAATGAAATCACAACTCTTCAATGAGAGGATTATTCTTTTATATACAAACGTATCCTCCAGGTGTCTTTTTATGTATTCTAAAGGAAATAAATCGTAACTGCTAATGACCAAATTCTGCTCGTGTGCTTTTTCATTTAAAGGTCACATATTGTGAAAATCCACTTCAACATGTTCCTCTAACACTAATAAGTGTCTCTAGTCTACAAACCCCCCAATGATGAGAAAAGTCCATCCTCTCCGTCTTTTGCCTGCTCCACTTTTCAGAAAATGTGTGCTCAAACAGGCCGTTTGGAGATTTTCCCTTCATGACATCACAAAGGGCAGTAACCCCTCCCCCAGGTGGGTGACACTCCCACAGCTAGGTGTTTGTTCTGCCCTCTGAGTCTGCCTTCACACACATGTTTTAAGGAGCTCTGAGACTTATTTAAACTGGTTGATGAGGAGGAGAATATGTCACCTTTAACATCCTTTCAGGCTTTATTATAAATCATACTCAGACAGGTCTTTACAAACTCAGGTGGTGTTTAATCTACTCAACTTTATTTTAATTTGTGGCAGAGCTCCCAGAGTGTCCTCAAATAATAAATCCATCAGGCTGAATGTTTTGGAAGTTTCCGTTTGATTTATTTGTGCTGCCATAAGATACAACGACAGAGGAGATACTCACACACCAATTCAAAAAGCCTCAAAAAGTCCACAGTCTGAGATAAAAGCAAAAGAACTCTCTTTAATGAAGACATGAGTCATCAAAACAAAATCTTTGTTCCAACCATCAACTATGGTCATGAGCTTTGGGTAGTGACCAAAAGAATAAGATCGTGTATACAAGAGGCCGATATGAGTTTCCTCTGGAGGGTGGCTAGGACCCAGACATTTGAGGGGAGCTTGGAGTAGAGCCGCTACTCCTTTGCATCCAAAAGAGCCAGTCGAGGTGGTTTAGGCATCGGATTAGGATATCCAGACTTTGGAGGACAATCTGAGGCGAACGGGAAACTCATCTAGAAGATTGACAGCTTCAGAAAGAGGAGTAGAGGGAAGAAGTGGCCAAAGGTCAGCTGCCTTGCCTGACCAGTTCACCATTCCACACCGGACGCTCTGGCTATAAAATGGCCCCAAAAGTCCATCTGAACGGGGACGGGAAGTATGGAGCTATTATTGTGGCAAAACTATTTGAAAATACGTGCACAGATCCACAAATACACACACAGATCAGTTTCCTGAAAATGACAATTAATATGCTATATACTACATGGATATTTTAACAAATTCAAATGAGGCGAGAGAGGTACCAGAAGAGAGGGCATGAGACAAGAGGCTGCAGCCATGCCCGTCTCTGCGGAACGCAGCCTGGCAGCCCAGCCTGTGGACCTGAGCTCAGGGCAACAAACCCCCACAGCTGTGTTTGCAGATCGTCAGACACGCATTTGAGGATATGTCTACGCATTTGTGGATCTTGCACGGCAGGAGTGTTGCAAAAGTCACGTTTAAAATGACGGCCAATGGAGAGGCCCGCCTCAGTTGTAAGCGATGATTTGTGTTTACTTTCAGGAGAAAGGTACTTACAGCAAAAAAGCTAACTTTTCTGCCATTATTAAATCAGTCAACATTTTGCAATTGGTATATTTGCAGATCAGTACACACATTTGTGGATCTGTGGATCTTTTCACGCATTTGTGGATCTGTGTACGTATTTTCAAATAGTTTTGCCACAATAATAGCTCCATAGAGGAGGGACGAGGGACTCACCTGTCTCTTTATGTGGTCCTGATGGCGGGGACTTCGATGCTCTGCTGCCATGGCAGATCATTTACATAGATAAAATGGTTAAAAGTGATTAGTTTGACAAAAAGGCTCTCTGAGCAAAATTAGAGGGGAAGAAAATAAAAAGGGGCAATTCATAAATCTCACCTTATGAAAAAGGAGGATTAGCGTCTGACCATGTGAAGATGCTCAATTAGCCCTTTGTTGGCTTTCTGATATTTAGTCTTGTACATATTAGTCTTTGCTTATTGTGTGCTGAATGTTGATATTTAGTGTTATACTTCTGTACACAGAGAGCTCAGTTCACTGAGTCAAATACCTCGTGTGTGTGAGCATACCTGGCCTGGTGCCCTGAGGCCAAGCCCCCTTCAGCTTCTTGAGCTTGTTATTGTCAAAATAAAAGCTTGCTTCCGGTCTGCTATGTTTCGTTCCTACTTTGTTTATTTTTGTGATCAAATATTTATTAGATATTTTTCAATATGGGTAGGCAGCAAAACAATTACATGAGTTCCACTGAGCAGAACAAGGCATACATTGTGATACTGCAATAGTCTCAGCCTGCATTGTTGTCATCTTCTCTCCTAGCAGAGCCGGTCTGATGGTGTCAAGAGCACTGGAAAAGTCAAAAAACATGACCCTCACAGTGCTGTCCGGTCTGTCCAGTTGAGCGTAGAGACGGTTCAGCAGGAAGGTGACGGTGTCCTTGACTTCCAGAACTCTCTCCCAAAGCACGAATAGATAGGGCACAGCTTAAAGAAGTTGAAAAAGGACAGTAAAGTACTAGAAAATAAATCCAGGAGCAACTGCAATTGCAATAGGCACCTTGCGCGGTCGGCGCGGTCCCCACGTGCCCACCAGCTTCTGATTGGCCAGCTCTCTGGAAGCCTTCTGAAAAAGGATGTCCTATAATAGAATTAACTTTCATCCTAAGATCAGAAGACAAATAGTTCAATGATGTGGTTAGAGTCAAATGAGAATGTGGATCAATGAGTGCAAAAAACAACAACTTTTGACGATCAATCGACAATGGTCAAATCTGATGAATTAGGTTCGACTATATAAATCCTGAGTAGGGGACAGGCCATAAATCGTATAACTACGAGTGCCACTGGCAATATAGCCCACAGATATTAATGCAGACTGTCTCTAGTGTCCATTACCCTCACATTAAAGAATACAGCTGAGAAAATAAGTAAATAAATGTTTAAAGTCTATACCCTTATTTGATGTTGAGCTCACAGAACAATGATTAACATATAGATCCTGTCCCATCTGGAGATTTAATGAGGATACGCTTTTGTGCAAATATGTACCGGGTCTGATACTGTAGGAATAATTCAGCAAAACATAATCGGTCATTAAGACCATGGATAAAATTAGCTTTTGTGCTAAGTCAGGCACATTTATGAAGATGTGTTATGCATTATGTTGATTAATGTGCCCTGTCCTTATTCAATAAATAAATGAATAAAAATGAACATATTTCATACTATGTCCTGTGTGTGTTCTGTGTGTTCAGGGGCACAATGAAAGGAGAGATGTTCAATGAGCCAGAAAGAGTTCTCTAGCTCAGAATTTAAAAAAAAACTCAGGGACAGAGTTCAGGGTAGGCCTGTGCTCAAAAAATCGATATGGCAATATATCGTCATGTGCACCTTGCCAATACCGCAAAGCTGTGAAGTCATTTAGAAAGAATCATTTCCCATGATGCAGTTCCCATTAAAGCCAATAGGCGGCAGTAGAAGCAAATCTACATGAGTCAAGGCATGGTCCAAATCAAAACAAACAAGCATGGAGGAGAAACTCTGTGAGCAACACTGAAAGCAAAGATTAAGGAAACATTTCGTGTTTTCACAAACACCAGGCATGTATCTGCTGTTATTCTCAACAAAAAAGAGAACATGGTCATGATCCAAAACTAACGCGTATCGTGATACGTATCGTATCGTGGCCTCTGTATCGTGATACGTATCGTATCGTGAGGTTGTGGGAAATACCCAGGCCTTGTTCAGGGGGTAAATTGTTCGGGGTGGTCGGCAATTTAGCAGGGCAGAGGGAGAGCAGAAACCTTCAGGCGGACAGCCTAAAGGTAGGGCATATGGCCAGGACAATTCGCTGGGTGGCTGACCAGACAGGAAGATGAGTTCAGGGGGGCGGCCAGTAGGCTCACCAAACATGGCGATCCAGTCAGGGGGGCGGCCAAGAGATCGACAAAACGAGGAGAACAGGTCCTGAGGGCCACCAGGAACATGGATCGGCCGAACCTGTGACGGGGCAACCAGGAACACTGACAATGGGGAACCAGGAGAGGTAGGCAGGACTGCCGAGGGTGTGGGGTAGATCCTCATTATTAAGTCGGGTGACCAGGGCTCTCGGATGTTGGGTAGCCGAGGCTTAGGTTAGCACACCGACTGCTGCGACTGAAACTGTGGCCGGTTTACTGGCTGTCAGGGCTGACGCTTTGGAATTTACACAGGCTGCTGTGGCTGAGGAGACTCACTGGAGCTGCCTGGCTCCAAGGCAAGGTCCAGGAGAAAGCAAACCAAAGAGCTTCATGAAATAGACTCTGGACATCAATGTGAGCGCTGTGAGGGCAAGGTAGTGCCACTCCATTGAGACCGCTCAAACTCGACATTTCAAAGATCTTCTGGGTTCATTGTGTGGTCAGTTCATTCTGTCAGGTGAAGAAAAAAACAAAGGTAGAGGACCCAATTGCTGGAAACCAAAAACTATTTACCAAAATAAAAAGGCCAAATGCAAAAGACAAAAGCTTACTTTTCAAATGACCAAATAAAGTCCATTAAAATCGAACAAATGTCCACAAGGAAAAAACATAGGGTCACAAGGAAACACTAGACATCTGGTTGCGACCTGGCCTCCGCCTCTTCTCTCTCGCTCTTCTGTTACTGGGAGAGGTAAGCTAATGAGGCTAAAGGCTAAAGGTAAATGTTAAGTTATTGGTTAAATTCTTATATAAAAAATCTACTGGCATTAATGATAAACATACAATAACTCTTAATTAGATTCTGCCACACTCGTTGCCATGACTTTAAAATGAGGCGGTAATAGTTCTTCTCAGTTCTGGGTTAACTTTCCTTTTTCAACACTGTGAAGTTTTGTGTCCACGGAGCCCCTGAAGCAATCCGTACCGTGCCTAAGAACGCTTCACCGCTGTGTGTGAGTGCTCTGATCTGTGCTCAAGCTCGGTACACTTCCTCGGCCCTTGTGCACGAGCACAAGCACAGATACGCACCGTGGACAGCCTTCATTATGGAGACATCCCAGAGGTTCAGTCTGTATCTGACTAACATGACTCAAAATACTTTTGGTGAAAACAACGAATACCAGGTTGTCTCAAGCTTTCAAATAACTGTTGTGAGATAATATTTGGTAAGCAGGTTGTTCTAGCAGGAGAAATTCTCACCCTGAAGGGTTTCATTTAGAAATGTATTGTGTTTTGTGTGTTTGGGGGGGAGGGGGTATTTAACACATTGCACTATGTTTACCATGTGATCGGACTCTTTTGGTTTTTTGAAACTCATACAGAACAGAAATCAATGACTTTACAGGAAGTATTATTTTGAAATGATTTTATTGATTTCATTACAAACATATTTCTACCATTAAAAATTCTCTTCTAGACTTGCAGAGAGAGCTGCATGGTCAGCTACCTCAAACCCTGTAGCCGAGTGGCCGTGTGACTGAGTAGCCGGAGTCTGTTGACATTTTCTTCTCAGTTCAGCAGTCTTTAAACGTCGCCATATCCCATGCAACGTTCTTTTGTGTGTTTACTTGATGTGCCATCTTTATTTTTTTTAGATTTCTCTGTCAAAAGCTGTTTTCTACACAAACTACTATCCTAGTAGTTTGTACAGTAGTGCGTCAATGTCTAGAAGCCCACGAGGCCTTGTCCCGGCAGCAGAAGCCCGGCTCTCGAGTAGACGGATCTCCCCCAACCTGCAGCGAGTTGATCGGGAACTACTACCACCCGACGTCCCTCCACCATCGGACTGTGTGGTCCCCACAACCACCGCCGTCCTCATTCATGAACATCCTCCTCCGACCTCCAATTCAGCGGCAAAGAAGTGTGGACAACAGGAACGCGAGAAATACAAGGAGAAATCTTTCCTGCCCATCTCCCCCTATCCCATTTTTCTTAACAATGAGTAAGGTCTTTAACCTGCTCTTTGTAAAGTGTCTCGAGATAACACTTGTTATGAATTGGCGCTATACAAATAGCCTAATGATTGATTGATTGGTCCAAAATGCATCATGTGAAAGAATGTGAGATCCTCATTATGACAAAATACCTGGATGTCGAAATGATTCAGGAAAAATCTAGTCTGCATCACACCAGTCTCCCTCACATACTTACTTACACGTAAATGGATTTGTAGCGTTTTTCTTGTGTGTTTCTGGGTGATTGTGTTTCGACGGCCTAACTGACAGTTTTTGTTTTCTGTTTGCATTTTGCAGCAGGTCACTAATTTTCCTGTGTTTTTGGAATCTGCATCTGAATTTACAGCCTGTTTCTCCAGATGGAAATCGTTGGACCTGTGCAGCAGGTATTCCCTGCTGCTGGAGATCATAGAGAACTGATTGATAAACTCTGTAGTTTCAGACTGTGTGAATAATATGAATCATTTAGTCTCTGTTTGTAGCTCCTTTGCTACGTCAGCGTCACCGTCAGCGTCAGAGCCTGCAGTTGGTAGCTATCGCTCTGTATTTGAGAGAGATGCAGTGCACCAGACCCTTCTGGATCAGTCTTACTCAGGTGCAGCTCTCTCAGGTGTGAAGGGTTCAGAGTCATAGCCGAGGCCAGAGATTCACAGCCGCTGTCCGTCACCTCTGACAACCTGATGGACATAAAAAATAGACATTCAAAGCAAGACCTCTATTTAGTGTTAGTTCGTCCTCTCCAAACTTCCGCCTGATTATCACCCTTTTATTTGTTCTGGCTCACATTTGGCTCCCTGGAAGTTTACTACATATGACAGTAAATATGATCTTCAGCATTCATGTAATATAAAACTCACCGCAGGATCTCCAGACAACACTGAGGTTTCCCCAGCCAATCACAAAGCAGCCCCACCCCTCGGTCCGTCTGCTGGTTGTAACTCAGGTCGAGCTCTTTGAGAGAGGAGGGGCAGCATTGGGCCAAACGCGAGCAGCTGTCTGCTGTTAGCGAGCAGCATTTCAGGCTAAAAAACAAAGTTAACCGATCAGTAGGATTGTGCTTTGCTTCAGATACAGTTTCAGAAGGGCACGGCCCCGGCTGTCAGGCGGAGCAAAACCACGGCTCACATGAGCGTGGTGCACACAAATGATGTGGAATCACAGGGTAAGACTCACCTCAGTTTCTCCAGCTTACAAAGTGGCTCTGCCAACAACTCAGAAAGGCGATCGACTCCAGCGTCTTGGAGCTTATTCTTCGCCAGATCAAGGACTCTGAGGTGGGCGGGGTTTGACTTCAGAGAGGATGCAAGATTACGACAGCCGACTTCTGAAAACTGACAATCCGCCAGCCTGATAGGGAAACAAGTTTTTCTGATTAATGGGTAATTAAGGGGCAGTGAAGTTTGACATCACCCAACCTTATTCCAAGCTTAGTTTGACTTCTACAGAAAGAATTTACATTTATGTTTGAATTGTTTGGCCAAAATAATTAGGTATTTTTACTTTGTATTTTTGGTTCTCCATTAAAATACCATCTTTGATTATATTATATTTGTACTCAGAAATCCAGTTCTAAAATGATCCCTACAAAGATCAGATGTTCTAAAGTTTAAATGTCAAAATCAAGAAATATACCTCACTCATTATTTAACAATTCAAACATAAATGTCGATTCTTTCTGTTTTTTTATCTTCATAAATGAGTGAATAACTTAAAATACAGTTAAATAAAAACTAAACAAGTTTAAGAGATACAAAAAAAACTATAAAGGTTTTAAATCCAGATGAAACCTCTGACTCTTCTGTTGCCTCCTTTTTTTTTTATTTGTATTTTTAGTTTAGTTTAGTTCATTTGTTCTTTAAGTCATACTTAGTCTGAAAAGTTTGTTTTGGACCTTTTTATAAATGTAACAGTCAAACTTTGATTATAAATAAAGGTGGGGAAAACAATGGGCTTTCAGCTGCAGTCTTTTAAACGCAGTGGGAGATCTTACACCCTGCTGTGACTGATCAATCAGAGCCATTTAGCTCTGCAGGGGCTGCATGCCCTATAACCAAAAGTCCCTGGACCTTCAGAAAATACATAACCACGTAGTTCCATAGTTCTGGGGGATAGTTCCTCCGGTGGAAATGGGGCTTAAGAGCCACAGGAACCTTTTAGTTCCTTGAAGAGAAGTCCCTGAACCTTTTAGTTTTGGGGACCTTTGGTCTAAAAGGGGCTTTGTTTTGAGTGTCCAGTAGACCTGTAAAAGTACACTATTCATGGTGTTCCTGGATGTTCTTACGTGAGCTTCTGGAGTTTGCAGTTTGGACTTTTCAGACCGTCTGAGAGCAGCCTCATTCCATGGTCTTCAAGTTTATTTCTGCTCAAGTCCAGCTCCTCCAGGCAACATGACTTATGTTTGAGAACCTCTGAAATAAACTTACAACATCTACCGGCCAGCTTACAGTCACTCAACCTAAAATGGAAAAAACAATGTTCAGTTAACACAACCAGAGATTTACAGAAGTTGGGTTTCGTGAGGCTCAATACTTACAAGGCTATCTTTGAGACTTTGAGCACAGGCAGGAGCCTCTGCAGAACATCATGTGATTTACAGTACTTCTTCAGGTCAAAGACATCCAAGTCATCATTGGTCACCAGCAGCAGGTAGGCCAGAGCTGACCAATGAGCAGGTGGCATTTCACTAACATCTCCTGAGCTTTGGTAGTTTTGGACTTGCTGGACCAGAGACTGGTCCCCCAGCTCATTCAAACAGTGGAACAGATTGATACTCTGGTCAGCGTAAGACAGTTTCTCGATCTTCTCATGGATGTGCTTGATTGTCTCCTCGTTGCTCGTTGGACATCCTTTTTTAAATCCAAATACTTCCTGAATCAGCTTCTGATTTTCATCCTGAGATAGACCAAGCAGGAACCGTAGGAACAAGTCCCACTGTCCATTTTTGCTTTCTAAAGCCATATCCACTGCCTTCTTGTGAAGGAAGGTGAGTTTTCTATTCCTTCTCACGCCTGTCTGAAGTACATTTTCTCCACTATCAATAAAGGTCTCTAAGACATACAGAGCTGCAAGAAATTCCTGAACACTTAAATGTATAAAACAGTACATCTCTTTTTGGTGAAGACCACGTTCTTTTTTGATGATCTGCGTACAAACTCCCGAATAAACTGCAGCGTGTGTCAGATCAATTTGACAGCTTTTCAAGTGGTTTTGATCAAAGATCATGTTGCCCTTCTGCAGCTGTTCAAACGCCAGCTTTCCCAACTTCATGATCAACACTTTGTCTGCCTCTCTCTTCTGATAATTCTTCTTGTGAGTCATGTTTGTCTGAACGATCAGGAAGTGTGTGTACATTTCAGTCAAAGTCTTGGGTAGCTCACCTCTGTGAGTTTCTGTCAGGAGACTCTGGAAAACCGTGGCTGAAATCCAGCAGAAGACGGGGATGTGGCACATGATGTAGAGACTTCTCAAGGGCTTTGACTGAAGATGCTCAATGATCTTCTGAGCCATATCTCTGTCACTCACCTTCTTCTGGAAGTATTCCTCTTTCTGCTTGTCATTAAAGCCTCGTACCTCTGTCCGTCTGTCGATGCAATCATAGGGAATCCTTGCAGATGCTGCTGGTCGGCTGGTGATCCAGACCGAGGCTTTGTGCATTAGTTTTCCTGTGATTAAGTTAGATAGCAGGACGTCGATTGTCGTGGGTTCTGTAACACTGCGGCACACCTTCGTGAAGTCCAGAGAGAGTTGGCTTTCGTCCAGGCCGTCAAAGATGAACAAAACCGTTAAATCGTCGTAGTCTGAGGCTTTCAAGTCCTTCACTTCTACAAAATAGTGGGCAATTAACGTCATGAGACTCCAGCTCTCATCTTTGATTAAATTCAACTCCCTGAACGTGAATGGAAATAAAAACTGAGCAGTGTGGTTGGCTTCCTCTCTCGCCCAGTTCTGAGTGAACTTGAGCACAGAGACAGTTTTTCCGATGCCAGCGATTCCTTCTGTCAGAACTCTCCTAGGCGGGTAGCCTTCGTTTGGTAAAGGTTGAAAAATGTCATTGAGGTAGATTTTGGCCTCCTCACTTGGACGCCTTTTACACTCTAATTCATTCACTTCATGTTCGGTATTAACCTCCCCACTGCCTCCTTTGGTGATGTAAAGCTCAGTATAGATTTTGTCTAAAGGAGTCGGTCCATCTTTCTTTGTGCCTTCAAACAAATTCATTGTTTGATTTTCAAGGAAACGTTTCAGTTCAGCTTGGCACTTTTGGATATATTCTGAAAAATTAATTAAAAACATGGTTAGTTATCAAATACAGCTTTGAGCAATATGTAACTCTGACCCCTAGTGTTTAAAATGGGTACTGCAGTCCAGATTCTAAACATTGTAGAGAGCTGTCTCCCTCCGCTCCCTCCTCTCTAGAGTGGATGCTCAGACAGGTTGCCATGTGGTGGACACTGAAGCTGTATAACAACGTTATGTCAAAGAGGTAATCGTGTTTAGGCCATGGACAAAAACATTTACCTGTGAGATCGGGTCGAATTAAATTCAGCGGTATGTGATTGTCATCAGGGTTAATGTAACGGAGACAGATCTGATTCACCTGGCGAAGGTTACGTTCCATCATTCTTGTAATCCTGCTTTAATCAAACTGGGTGCCTTTTCATTCAACGTCTTAAATGATAGTATGTTTGTGTGTTTTACTCCGACTTTGATAGCACCTACGGAGCAACCTCAGCTCTTGAGGTTAAACTATGTAAGCCAGGAGGAGTGGGTTGCTATGGCTTTAATAGACTAGCCTGAGTCATGGGGACCCCTGTGGATTCACCTCGGACCTCTTACAATGAGGATAGAGAATTCAGAGTCCCCTTTTCTCACACCTAGGTGTTGGGTGCTATTGGGGGCGCTGGGAGTAATAAACTAGAATAAATAAACTAGAATCAGGATTCTGTATTGGGATACAGGCCTGAGTCATTTGTCTGACACACAGCTGGCCCCAACAACCTCATTGGTTATCTGCAACGTAGTATAGGTCAGTATAAACACCCTTACTGACTACATGTTGAACCTTTCTGACCCCCAGATGTCCGAAAATGTCATTTTGTTCTACAATTCTACAATTCTACAATTCACTTAGCAGACGCTTTTATCCAAAGCGACGTACATCAGAGAGTAAGAACAACACAAGCAAGGATCGAGGAAAAATAAAGGAACAATGTCAGTAAGGACGAACGATCAGCTTTGAGTCCGATTGGACACACAGGTGCTGAAAGGCATTGCCCAGAGGCAAGGCACAAGATGAACTGCCAGTCTGAGACTCTAATCAGTATATAACCATCTTATACTTCGTCGTTTTCAAACAAAAAAAAACAAAAAACAAAAACCATCATCATTACCATCGTTACATCAATACTATCCAGATCATCATCATTGAGCTAAGTTAGTAGGTATTCCTGAAAGAGCTGGGTCTTTAGCTTTTTCTTAAAGGTACAGAGGGACTCTGCAGATCGAATGGAGTTTGGAAGTTCATTCCACCACCGGGGGGCGACAGAGGAGAAGAGTCTAGTCCTCGTCTTTGGACCCTGTTGTGAAGGTTGGATCAAACGCCTTTCATTGGCAGAGCGTAGTGGACGGGAGGGAGTGTAGACCTGAAATAGAGAGTCAAAGTAAGGAGGAGCCGTTTTTGTTGCTGTTTTGTAGGCGAGCAGCAGAGTTTTAAATTTAATGCGAGCAGTGACTGGGAGCCAGTGTAAGGAGATGAACAGCGGAGTGACATGAGCTCTTTTAGGAAGGTTGAAGACCAGTCGTGCTGCTGCGTTCTGTATCATCTGCAGAGGTTTGGTTGTGCATGTAGGAAGACCTGCCAGTAGGGAGTTGCAGTAGTCTATGCGTGATAGCACAAGAGCCTGTACCACAAGTTGTGTAGCATGTTCTGACAGGTAAGGTCTGATCTTCCTGATGTTGTACAGGGCAAAACGACATGATCGGGCAATCGAGGCTACTTGAACCTTGAAGGTTAGCTGGTCATCAATCATGACACCCAGGTTCCGTGCAGACTTTGTGGGCATGAGTTTGGTTGTTCCAAGTTGGATATTGATCTGTGGCTGCATAGAGGGACTGGCTGGAATGACGAGGAGCTCAGTCTTTGAAAGGTTGAGTTGAAGGTGCCGTTCATTCATCCATTTAGAGATATCGGTGAGGCATGACGAGACTCTAGCTGAGACTGTGACATCGTCTGGTGGAAATGACAAGAAGAGCTGGGTATCATCAGCATAGCAGTGGTATGAAAAGCCATGAGAGCGGATTATCGAACCAAGTGAGCTTGTGTATATGGAGAAGAGGAGGGGACCAAGCACTGACCCTTGAGGTACCCCTGTGGATAAGCTGTGGGCTTTGGAAACTTCTCCCTTCCACGACACTCTAAAGGATCGCCCAGAGAGGTAGGACTCAAACCAGCAAAGGGCGGATCCTGAGATGCCAAGCTCAGAGAGCGTGGAAAGGAGGATTTGATGGTTGACTGTGTCAAAGGCAGCAGACAGATCTAAGAGTAGTAGAACTGATGACTGACCTGCCGCCCTGGCCGCCTTTAGCGATTCTGTTACTGAGAGTAGTGCAGTTTCAGTAGAGTGGCCCCGCTTAAAGCCTGACTGATTTGGATCAAACAGATTGTTTTTAGACAGAAACTCCGAGACTTGCTTGAAGACTGTGCGCTCCAGTACTTTTGACAGAAAGGGCAGAAGAGAAACCGGTCTGTAGTTTTCAACCTGGGCTGGGTTCAGTGTGGGTTTTTTGAGCAGAGGGGTGACCCGAGCTTGCTTGAATGCTGTGGGGAACACACCCGTTGACATAGAGGAGTTGATGATATGCTGAAGTGCATCAATAAGCGGAGAGGAGATGGTCTGCAAGAGGCTTGATGGTATCGGGTCCAAAGGACAGGTAGTCGGCCGAGAGTCTAGCACAAGCTTAGAGACTTCTTCCTCAGTCAGAGAGGAGAATGAGTTGAATGAGGCACTTTGGGTCGGTGCTTTTTGGCTGAGTTGGTCAGGCTCAGAAAACTGGTTACTGATGGTTGCAACCTTTTCAGTAAAGTACGAGGCAAACATGTCGGGTGTCAACAGATCGGAGGGTGGAGGAGGAGGAGGTTGAAGCAGTGAGTTAAAAGCAGAAAACATTTTTCTTGTATCTGTGGCATTGCATATCTTGTTCTGATAATATGTTGTCTTGGCCATTTTGTTAACTCCTTTTTTTAAATACATGATGTACAAATATATCGGTCACCTTATCGGTCATCAGGAGCACGTCATTATCGGTTATCAGCTTAAGTACATCCCTTCCAAAAACTAGACCCAAATCCTGACAAATCTAGACTTGATCCTGCCTTTGTTTTAGGAAGATTTCCTTTGATAGGTCCATGTAGCTTTTATCAAACGTCAATCAAATGATGGTAAAATCAGGTTATCAGTACCTTTATTGTCTGGAGGATCAGCTGTAGTGTCCTGGCCTGAAACAGAAA
The DNA here is from genome assembly GCA_020745685.1 of Tautogolabrus adspersus. Lineage (NCBI taxonomy): Eukaryota > Metazoa > Chordata > Actinopteri > Labriformes > Labridae > Tautogolabrus > Tautogolabrus adspersus. Next base: position 1,935,848 of record CM036547.1, on the reverse strand, counting down.
CATCTCTTATATCATACAGAACATTTAACAACATTTCATTGGACATGTTGAAATCAAGAAGACAAACATGAAGAAGGTATTTATTAGATGTAGTAAGTTAGAGGAAACATTTACCGTGTTGATAGCTGACATTAGCGGTTAGATGAACATCTCCTTGTACTTGACCATTGAACTGAGGCGTGAAGATGGCGCTTCCACCCTGGGCGGTGGTCGTACTACCTCCAGCTTCCCCCTGAGTTTCGGCTGATTGAGACATAAAGCATTTAGAAATGATGAACAACAAATCATAATCACTTTTAAACATGTTAATTTCTGCTGTAAAAACAAGCTTTTTTGAATGGGGGTGTGTGACTTCCTGTGCTTCTGCAGAAGTAAATACTTTGAGATGTGTGTGTCACTCAACTTTACATTTCTGCTCTGCTTTGTCTCAGTCAAACATGGCAACATGTGCAGAGGTTGAAGAGCGATATAGTTAAGAACAGAGAATGAGAACAGACTGGAGACAAACAGGTTTGTACACGTCAGATGTTCTTTACAGTCTGACTCACGGTTAATTTAACACAAAGTCTCTCGGTGAGTGTTGTGAACGTTTGATGTGAAGTGGTTTCAGAGTAGTTAATCTTACCGCTCTGTTGTGGAACCAGATCTCGAGTGATCCGGTTTGACATCCTGCTCCTCTTCACCCGGCTGCTCGGACTTTAAGAGCAAAGAATAAAAACCACAAGCGGAGAAGAACACAGACCGATGTAAGAATCCTTCCTCACCATCAGAGATCCTGTCAGCCTAGAACATTTTAATAACACATCCCCCTCTTAGGTCTTTATTCTCTGAGTTTGATGACATACAAAGCAGGAAATGATCAACTTTTTGTTCAGATCAGAGTTCTGCTTAATCCCGCCCGTGTCCTAATTGTGCTGTGATTGGCTAGGAAAGCCATTATGTCATAGTGATGAGGATAGTAGTCAGTTGCTGCATTCATGTTCTGTCGGACACATCGGAAAAACGAGTTTCCGAGTTGTAAAATGCAAATGAACACCTGCTCAAGTCGGAACAACAACCCGGAAATTCAGAAAAGAATGAGGAGCCCGACTTGACGTCTGAATCGTCCTCACATGGGGGGCAAAACATGTTTTGTTAATGTTAACATACTTTTTATTGATTCATGTATTGCACATCAACTTTTTGCTCAAATATAACTTGTAACAGAGACATTTCACTGACCTTCGGAGCATCAACGCTGTTTTTTGCTGTTGTTACGACATTCAGACTTTCTGAACTGTAATCACGTGAACACACTGAAGTCGGAAGAACGACTTCCCAACTCGGAAAATTGGACCACCCGAGGAGCACATGAATGCAGCAAGAGATCAGATCTTTTGGCATTACCTTTACGACCACATTACAACTATGTTTATTTGAAGATGGATATTTTCACCATTTATTACCATCACAGATCAAAATGTGGGAAATAATACAGTATGTTCTCAAGACTTATTTTGGGGCTTTTTAGGCCTTAAACGTACAATATGTAGAATTTGATGACAATGTTTACATCAAAATATCTAAATTAATTTAAAATGGACTAATGGCCTCCACGACAGACACTACATGTTTATCGTTGCTGTGGAAACAGTATGATCCGGTTACATCAAAAAGCCGCTACATAAAGAAGCGTGAGCTGCTGCTGAAAGCTGCCGTACTGTTGCTGTTTGTGCTGCTGTGGTGAAAACGTCATGTAAATTATACTCGGATACATTAGCTCGGGCGGGCACATGGGGCACTAACCACTACGCCACTATGCCACCAGCGCCCCCTGAAATGATATACTTAAATCAGCAATATGTAACTCTGACACCTAGTGTTTAAAATGGGTACTGCAGTCCAAATTAAAATCATTACAGAGAGCTGTCTCCCTCCCCCCCTCCTCTCTAGAGTCCATGCTCACACAGGTTGCCATGTCGTGGACACTGAAGCTTCTGCGATCTAACCTCCCTCCATTTTTCAAGAGCATCTCCAATAATTACCATCAAGATCAATAACCTCCAGGGATTTCTAAAGACATACGTAAACAGCAGTCAGAGTTATTGAAAACTGACGTTGTCCACCTGGGGCCCGTTTCAGAAAGCAGGTTTTGTGCAAACACTGAGTCAGTTAACCCTGAAATGAGGGAAACTCTGGGTTTTCTGTATCTGCAGGGGAGGTCACTCAAACCTGAGAAAGAGGGGTAACTCAAGCCTGTTCCAGAGGGAGAGGTTACTTTAGCTCTGAGTCAGTTACTATGGTAACTGAGCCATTCCATCAACGTAGCTAAAGAAAGCCAGGCTCACCTGAAACTAACACCATCTCCTAATTAAGCCTCAAGTCGTTCCATGAACGCAATCCAGCCTTAATTAGTCAGGGCTGATTCAAGACAGGCGTGCATAGTCTCGCTTTGTGCACGCACCCGAGGTTTACAAGAAGCCCAAATGAATGGATGAATGAAAAGACGATCAAATGAGTCACGCAGAGGGGAGAGTTAGAGCGCCGTTTGTTTCAACAGCTAAACAAACGCTGCTGATTGAGCTGTTCCAAGAATTTAAAGATTTTATTACTAAAAAAAAGGTCAAACTGCAGATAATAATAATCCAGGGAGATGGCATGGTAGAAAAATACCGACAGACTAAATGTGTGAGTTACGCCTGATTCAGGTTCATGTGCATTTCACTTTATATTATTCTGTGCTCTTTTATCTTTTATTGAAACTTCTTTCTCTTACACAACTTTTGTTTTTTCCTCGGGATCAATAAATTATCTATCCATCTAATTTTAACGCACTTTGAATTGTAAGAAATGTGCTGCACAAATATCCGTACCTTTCATTGCTAATAATACATTTACGTTCAGGCAAGATAGATAGATACTTAATTTAATTCTTTAAATACTTAGTATTCCTAAAATACAAAAAAAAAAACATATACACCATTCAAATGTAAATGAACACATACAGGAACAAGTTCAACCCTTCATACAATTTAAATCACAGATTTAAGAGACCTGTGCAGTATACAGCAGCCCTCTCTTATACAGCTGCACAGAAGCATTTATATGACATGCAGCAACTGTGCCTGAATGCACTTAAACTTGTAATTGTTGTTCTATTATTAAAGTATCCAACAAGAGGCTGTCTCTTAAAACAGATGTACATCTGAACAAGCTACAAGTCAAAGAGTGTGCCCCCCTCATTGTGTCATAGTCTGGATGAGATCAGAAGTTTAAAATAGTGTTACAGGCCAACAGGAAACAAACACAACTACAGAGCTTTTAGTTTGTTAATAATCACTACTTCCGTGTTTGCTTGTTTATTATTTATTAGGCTTTTTATAAAATCATGTTGGTTTGACCTTTCTTAATAAGTCCTCTCGTGTAGTTGCATTAGATGTGTGACTTGAAATATAATGAAGCTTTTTATTCCTGACTGATTTAGAACAAAGCTGAGATTTGACTTTTATGATCTTTTTTCATTATTCTAACGTGACATGAGAGACGTGATCTCTGAAACTCACCTGACTGCTCGTTAAGGAGTCTGTTTTCACCTGTCGGACATTCTTTTGCTGAGTTTCATTTACCTCGGAACTGGGATCTCGGAGCTGGGAATGACGTCACACCCGAGTTGAGCGTGTGCACACGGCTAATTGAAGCTCGACAGTTAGCCTGGGGTCTGAACTACGAAGCAGGATTTGGGGTTAGCGAGGTAACTTCAGGGTTAACCCTGGGTTTTCAGTCCTACGAGGGTCGTTCACTTCTTACCTGGGTATACCGCCACGGTAACTGACGCTGCACACCGGAGCAGGTTCTGTTGGAGATAAGAGATCAACCTGTGGAAATCTCCGCCCACTGACCAATCAGATCTCTTGATGGTGGAGCTCTGTGAGCTGATAGAGAGGTGAGGACACTTCATGTGTCCCGAATGATTTAACATTATAGTCCGTAAAGTTAATGATTAGTGTTCACTGATATCCTTCAGCTAGACTAAAAACCAGCGGAGCCTTTGAGTTGTTTTTAAGATGTACATTTAAGAATATCTTCTTATGTCTTTGAATGATATCTTCATATGAATGTTTAGTGTCTCCATGCCGCTCTGTTTGTGATGGTCAGAGCTGCAGCTGAAATAGAACTTCTCAAACTGTTCTCCACATGAAAGAGTCCGAGCAACACATTCAGTTCAGAGAAGAAACTAAGATGAACTAACGATGGAACAAATAGAATAAGTTTGAACAATAATACTCACAGATTTTGTCTTGCAGCTATCTAATTGTCCTTCCTGCATTTGTTCCTGCAGCTTTGTAACTTTAGTCTTTGGGAGCCTGCAGTTTTATCTTCAACGTGTTTATATTAATGATATAGTTTGTTCAGTGATGATTGTGATAGGTTAACCCTACCCTAGAAATGTGGGAACATAAAGTAGACCCTGTAAAAATGACAATAGAAGGGAACTATTGTCACAGACAGGAGGACCCGGGGAACATCAATAGTAGTTAGACTGGTCAGAGACAGAGGGAGTGGACGTCGTTGAATTGTTTCGGTTACCCGGGAGCGGAACACGTGGATGGAGACACCATACATTTGTTTTCCTGATAACAGTTTTGTCCCTAACCAGTTCGGATGAAAACCATCTTCTCTGAATAATTCTCTTCGGTTCCAGAAGAGCTTAAAGTTAACGTGAGGAAAACAAATACTACAGCATTTTAAGCCAAACTTTAGCTCGATTATCCCTCAGCAATGCAAAACGGCCCTGTGAGGGACAGACAGAAGGAGCTACGGAAACTCAGGAGGTTCAGAAGGAGGTACAGAAGTGTAAAAAAGGTAATTACCAAGGGAAACATACATTTGTTATTTAAAAAAACCAGTAAATACACATAACTCATTAAGATAAACTTCACAAACACTCAACAGAAATAAATTATAAATTAAATCTCAAATAGTAATTGTAAACTGTACTAAAAAATAAAGTGCATTTTAACTCCGTTACACCAAAACATGACAACGTAGTCAGAATTTCAAATAAGCGTATTATTGATGACAATACCACTGATATGTTTATTCAGGAATCCATGAACCATAATCTGCCCATGATGATGTCATCATGTGATGAGATGATGGACAATTTCAACTCAGCTTGAAGTCACATCATTGACAGCGTTGCTCCGGTCAAAACTAAAGAAAATAACAAAAAACCAAAGGCTCCTTGGAGAAATGAGGGAACGGTGAGGATGCTTAAAAGATCTTGTCGAAAGGCTGAGCGTAATGAACATACAGTACAAGCTTCAGATACATTATGAAATCTATACAAGTACACTGAGCTGTTATAGCACTACAGAGAGCTCCTGAACTGAAACTGTATTCTCAGGAGTCTTTGCTGAATATAGAGACTCATGTTGTTACTTACAGCAGATACGTTTGTTTCTGGGGGCGATGAGCGCAGGAGGAGGAGGAGGGGCCTAATTTGAGTGTTGTGTTTACAAACTGCAATAAAAAATGCTACTGACTCCACCTTTAAGAAAGGAAATGTTTTACTCAAGCGTTTTTACTTTCAAACATCCCGAACCGCCGCTAACTAAAGACAAGGTTGGATTTGATTCTGTAGTACCAACATGAAACATCTTAGACTCAAGATTAGATGTTTGTCAAACAGCCCCAGGAGTCTTTGCTGAATTTAGAGACTCATGTTGTTACAGCAGACTAATGAGAATGTCTGCTGCGTCTGTAAAGTGCCTGCTAAAGAAGTGTACTGCTTCCTCTGAGCTCAGTTTGTCTTTGAGGTCTTTCTTTACTTCACCAGCTGCAAGATGTCACGATCTCCCAAATCCAGCACTCTGTTCACCTAACAGCACGTGAATCAGCCTCGGCCCCCAGCTGCCTGGAGTCAAACCTTGAGCACACACCTCTTAATATCGTCCTTAGGTTTGTTATAAACATCAGTGTGGCAGCAGATTGTGTCCGGGCCTCAGTCCTCAGCTTCACTCTATAACGTCTGATGGAGTCCGGCCACAAACTCCTGATAGGACGGCTCTGGGAGGAAAAACAAACAAAAAGTTATTTTAAATATAGCTGTGACTTCATCAACATTAGACAGTCTCGTACCTGAGTCTGGCTCAATAAAGGAGTGTCTGATGAGGAAGTCCAGGACCACCATGGCACAGTTTGGTTTGAAGTCGTCAGAGGCCAAAAGCTCCTTCACCTGAAACGACAAAAGTGAACCCTCACCCGTGTTCATGATTCTGAAACTCACTGCTCTGAATCATGTTTTTACACAGAGATAACATTCAGGAATACGAACCTCGTCTATGGGCAGCAGGTAGAATTCTTGCACCTCTTCATCCCCGACTCTGGGCTTGAAGTCCAGAGGGAGCTCCAGATCGAAGACAAACTGACTTTCTGGAAACACCTCCCCATCCTGCTCGTACGTGTAGCTAGAAGATCAATAAAAGTGGTTATACATGGAAAATAAAGAGGTGTGCTTTCTACATTTTCTCTTTGTAATATTTAAAGGTATAATGTGTGACTCTTAGAGTACAAGTCCAGATCATGTGGCACTTTAGCACCAGTCCCTAAGACCAAAACAAGTCCCTCAGCGCCCCCCCCCTAACGTGAGTATTTAAAGGCACCAGGAATGTGTTTTTAGATATCCGTCAAAATAAACGAGTGTGTTCATGGTGAGGAACATTTCACTCAGTGTAACTGTGAAGGTAAACGATGCTGTACGCTCCATGGTCAGAGGAGGGAAACATTTTGAGGCTGTGATACTCAAACAGTTTTTTAGAAAGGTTGTCTCACCTTATCGTGGTCACAGGTTTTGCCTTCTCAGCGATGGCTGCTGGGATACACGCTTCCTCCTCACATTCTTTAACCGCAGTGTGTTTGATGCCAACGCCAGCAGCCAGACCCCCTGCAGCCTTCAGAGACACAACACATCAGGATTCATCTGTGCAGCTGTTATCATTTCTACGACTGCAGGAAAGGGTCGTCACCATACCCAAACTTTAAACTTTGATATGATACCAGCCAACATCAGAAGATAATGATACCACAAGGCCCTGGTGGCCTAGTGGTTGGTTTGTGTGCCCCATGTACAGAGGCTATAGTCCCCACTGCAGAATTTGAAAGTTTGAACTAACCACGTGGTCCAGCATTCCCGGGTACGTCTGCTTCGTAGCAGAGCGTCGTGCGAGCCACATCCTGACCTCCCCACTGTCGCTCACACTGTAACCGTTAACGTGGACTCCGTACCGCCTCACCCCAAACAGACCTGCAGAGTAGAATCACAATCAGCACACAGAGCAAGGAACTCACTCTATGAAATCATTCATACGGATCTCACTGACTGACTTGTAGCTGCTCTTTCCATCCACATCAGAGGGGGGTCGGAGAACTTCGGCATCACGCTGTACCTCTGAAAGACGAGGATAATTCAGTAACTGTGTATCTGATGTGCAAACTCATTTCCTAAAAGGTTGTAACGCAGGGTGTCATGTGATGATTTTCTAAACATTTAATGAAACCTCCACTGTTTAGAAGGACTGACGGAAAACAGTGTATAAAGTATCTTGGGGGCTTGTTCACTAGTGAGGGTAGGATGGACCATGAGATTGACAGGCGGATTGGCTCAGCTTCAGCAGTAAAGCAGGCATTGTACTGAACTGTTGTGGTGAAGAGGGAGCTGAACCTTGAAGGAAAAGCTCTCGATTTAACAGTCGATCTTTGTTCCAACCCTCAACTATGGTCATGACCAAAAGAACAAGATTGTGGATACAAGAGGCTGAAATGAGTTTCCTCTGGAGGGTGTCTGGACTCAGCTTCAGAGATAGGGTGAGGAGCTCGGACATTTGAGGGGATCTCGGAGTAGAACCGCTGCTATTTGCATCGAAAAGGAGCCAGTTGAGGTGGTTCAGGCATCGGATCAGGATGCCTCCTAGACGTCTCCTTTGGAAGTTTTCTGGGACACCGAACTGGGAGGAGACCCCGGGGTAGATCCAGACTATCCTCAGAATCCCCCAGGAGGAGATGGAAAACATTGCTTTTCACTCAAGCTGTTTCAGCAGAGGATGCTTACAAGAGTAAGAGTGAATAGATGTTATATTTATTTAAATAAAGAAACAATAACCTCCTTTTCAAACTTTCTATGATTATAAAAAGTTAAATTGTTCACACCTTTACATTCCTGTCCTTACAGGTCGGAGATAAATATGACTCTTTATAATGATATACATTTGTCTAACGCAGGGTTTATTCAAACAGCATCAGAAATGTCAAAGTCTCATAATAATGTGCATCCACCTGAGCGACAACAGGTGTGTTGGTGCGCATGCTCTTCCTGGTGATCTCACCTCATTCCTCCATCCTTTCAGACAGGTGAAGGTGTCCTCTTTTCTCTGAGTCTGCAGGACAGCATCCACAGCCTCGGATCTCTTCTCGTACGAGTCCAGACTGCTGCACAGTGACACGACGCCGCCCTGTGGCGGACTGAACACCTGCGGGTACCGAGCTAACATTGAAGCTACATGAGGAGGGATCCAGCCCACCTGAGCTCCGTCTACCTGAAACTTGAAGCAGTTAGCTCGACAGGAGCCTGCGGGGGAAAAGAGAGAGTTTAGTCACAACATGTTGTTCTTTAAACACAAGTTTACCTGCTGAGTTCATTTACCTGCTGAATGAAAGTTGTTCATGCGGCGGAGGAGCTGCAGCATCTTTTCTGACCAGACAGAGTGAGACATTTTTAAATCCAGATGTAAACAAACCCCTCTTCAAGCAGCTCTAATGCAGGAAAGACTTCGTGTAATATATAACACTGCTCAAATATAACACACGTCACACTACATGAAGCTATTAAAGATGGCGGACATTACACAAACTATTTAACTGTGTTGGAGAAAGTCCGAAACATTCAACCGTCGATCACGAAACATCGTTACTGTCAGAGGCCGACACCGGCACTGCTACGCATGCGCATATCTTCTTCTTCGTTTGAGTTTTATGGCAGTTGGCAAACCAGCTTATGGCGTATTACCGCCACCTACTGGACTGGAGTGTGTCTCAGCATTCTGGCACAGGAATATGAAATGAAAATTATCATTAAAAGAAAAATATATATTCTCAATTAAGTCTACCAAGCCTGTTATTTTCAGGAACACTATCAACTGTTAATGTGTATGGTGCAATTTTTCTCCAATCATTTAATTTATTTATTTTACTTTAGTTGTAAAGGAACCATTTACAATATTAAACATAAATGTTGAAATTTGATGCACTGCACCAGAGTCAGCTTGGAGCTTGTTTACATCAACAGTGCCTCGGAAGATTTCAATTAAAACATCACATAACAAAGAATGTGATTATAATAGTAATTTAGAAAACAACGATACATACATATTTAATAACTTGAAAATCAATAAATAAATAAATAAAGTCCAAGAAAAGACGACCTCCCGTAGGGGGCGACTTGTATTAATAAAGTCAGTTCACGACCCACAATAAACACACGAAGAAGAAGAAGGAATAAACATCCATACATTTAGTGACTGATGTATGCTTGTGGCGATGTGATTAAATGTACTCAATGAGTATTCATTGGACATATTTAAGACCTGGCCAGATTTATTTAATCTGAAATGTGAAATAATCAGACGCTAACTCGATGGAGCCGTTAGCTTCTCTCTCCTTTGGTGGCACTATGCTAAGCTAACGTGCTAACAGCCAGGCTAACGGTTTCAAACGTTCATGTTTTCACCGCAAAAAGAAACAAAACTTTTCCAGCAACGATTGTTTTTATACTAAAGACTAAAGAGGTAAGTTGTGTTTATAATCTTTAAAGCATTTTCCCCATCGTGTATGCATTTCTTAGCCTTTTTACCCCCCATGTACAGTCCAAACAAGAAGGCTCACCGAACCCCATTGAAAATGTTATCGATTTAAATTTCTCTCAAATTGTTGCCAAACTACTAAAAGCAACACGATTTGAGACGTTGTAAAGTTGCATTTACTCTCTATTATCTGTACGGCCATGGCACTTTACACAGAAGAGAAGTTTAAATGCTTTTTGAGAATAAAATGATGTCAAAAGCGTGAGATATCAACCAGTAAACACTGTGTGAGATGAGGGATGATTCTGTGTGTAATCAGGCGTGATGCTGCTCTGTATTAAACATCTCAGAGAGCGTTTACTTTCTCAGTTATTAAAGTCTGAACAGATCCAACCAGTCTGTATTTTTTGCACATACTTGCTATCTAATGCTTTTCCCGGTGTGCTTCATTGGCCTTTTGATTTGACATTTATTTACGCTTCTTTTGGAAACTTTATGAGTGCTAACAAATGTTTGAAACATTTGTTTTATAAAATACATTGTAAAATCATAATATGCAGAATCTACAGAGAGTCTCAAGTAGCATCATCACTGTACAAGATTTTTAAACTAAGTGAATAAAACTATATCCATACTAGTTTAAATACTAATAATTGCAATCAAACTCCTGCACAGGCAGTGGTGATCGTCTGCCAGTGTCTCCTGTAGACAGATAATCCCTCTCTTCATTTTTCTTTGTTGAATTTTATTGACAAACTTTGGTTTCTCAGCAATAATGCGTGCAACACACAGCAGGGCAAGACAGTGGGTGCTGTCAGATGGGCCCCGTGAGGGAGGTTTCCACTATAACAGTGGCTCATAATGTGTTTAAAGTTTGTCAACCCTTGGGGCCCGCTACTGATCTGTGGCCTGCCCTGCCTGTTGAAAAGCAGCACCTCTGTGCACAGGTACCGAAAGGTTGGCGACGTGTTTCTGTAATTTCAACTGCAATTTTTTCAGCTTGCAGCTGCCCTTGGTGAAAAAATATGGCTTCAGATATGTAGTTTTTTGAAAAAAAGCTTTGGTATTTTTCAATACTGTAGATCATACATATAACAAAGATTTTATATTGTGGATTGGATCGTTTGTGGGGCGGCTGTGGCTCAGTGGTAGAGTCGGTCGTCTCTAAACTGGAAGGTTGGGGGTTCGATCCCCAGCTCCTGCAGCCATTATGTGTCCTTGGGCAAGACACTTAACCCAGAGTGATTTTGGTCTGCCTTCTGTACCTCCACTCTGAATTTTATTTGATAAACCTTCTTGAAGTTAAAAATAGGAATAATAATGAGTTTTCCTCTCTGATGTTTTACTATTTGTTTTGAAGCTCCATCTCTCCTCCATGGCGTCGTCCGAGGTCAGCAGCATGCCGGAGATGAGTGAGGTCGTGATCGTCACCATCCCTGAATCGGTGGAGGAGGATCTCCCCTCTGTGGAGGAGGAGGATAAAGCAGTGCTGGTTACTGCAGAGCTGAACGCTCAGCCAGGGTAACCAAACACACTTCTTCTTGAGGACATTGTTTTGTCTGTAAGGTTCTTTGTGAAATTGAAACTCTTTGATCTCCAGGGAGGAGGAGCTCACAGCAGCACCTGAGGAAGCAGAAGAATCCGAGGCGAGCAGAACAGATTCACTGTCGAAGGAAGAGGCAGTCATCGGTAATGTAGTGTACTTTGTAGTGTGGCAGATCAGTAAAAACCTAAATATCTCCGGTGTTTACAACATAAAAGCATTTGCTTAAAGGCTTAAAGAGGGCGTCTCTGTCTCTGACTCTGTAGTGAAGCTAACTGAGGAGGTGGACGTGGAAGCTGACATCTTCTACCAGATCACTTGTGGAGACGCCAAAGCGACGCTGGTCTGGAAGAAGTTTGTCTGTCCTGGTATCAACGTGAAATGTGTTCAGGTATGCATGATGCATAGTTCATCATTTTAAAACAACAAAGCATAACATTCAGATAAAATTCAGGTATTTTTCCCTCTCTGATCCTCAGTTCAACGAGCAGCTCATCAGTCCGAAGGAGTTTGTGTGTTTAGCAGGAAAATCCACCCTGAAGGACTGGAAGAGAGCCATCCGCCTCAACGGCACCATGCTCAGGTCTGGACTCCGAAACACACTAACAGCTGCTCTTACTTTGTCTGATATTCATACAGCTTTGTTTAATGCAACATCATTGAACAAAACCTTTTGTTTATTTCTTATGGAAAGTTAAACACCTAAAATAAAATCAGGTTAAGTAGCTGTAATACTTTCTGTCCAGGACTTCACTTTAACTAGTGTGCTGATTAGTAAACCTGCTCTCTGACCTTATCATGTAGTACGAATACTTTCTGGCAAACGAGATATTCTTGTTTTGGTTTTGTGTTACAAAATAAAATTAAAATGTAAGGTTATTCTTAAAAATGTTTCAAAATAAGAGCTGCAACTTCAGTTAGAAAAGGTTGAGAAGCCCCGAGCTTCATGACACGACCGTCATTGAATGTTAAATTCCACTTAATGACAAAAATCTCCCATCAGTGGTCAAAAGGCCCCACTGAAGATCAGCTTTATGAACTATATAAGAAGTGACACGTTTCATCTTGTCAATAAAATTGATCTTCATACTACAAGTGTTGCTGGAGCTTTTTGACCTCTTCAAGCCTTTCACTCTCCATCCACCTTTGAAGTTTGTGAAGTTGTTGTTCCAGAAAACCGACTAAATGTCATTAATGTCACCAGTGACATGTATTGAGAGCGTTGGGTTAAATCTGCGGCTCCTCACTCTCACAGGAAACATCAACTGGACAGATGGCCTGGCGGTTAGGTAGCGCCCCATGAACAGAGGCTGTGGTCCTCCAGACAGGCGGCTCTGGTTCGGTCTGGCCTGTGGCTCCTTTCCCGTGGCTTACTGTCCTGTCTAATAAAGCCAAAAATAGTTTATGATGATGATGGAATACAGGATAGATGTTAGAGAGTGGTGTTAATGGAGGTTCATCATCAAACAGAGTTGACTCTTAAACAAACACATGTGAGGCCATCTCTTGATAAATGGCCTCAGGGTGGCGCTGTTCTATCAGTTTTCACAGGTACGCCGTCCTGATGTGGAGTATGATGTCTTACTTAAGCCTTTCACCACGTTTAATTTCACAGGAAGATCATGGACTCAGGTGAACTGGACTTCTACCAGCACACAAAGGTGTGCTCCAACACCTGCCGCAGCACAAAGATAGACCTGGTGGGAACCAAAGTGTCCCTGAGCAGCGACCAAGCTGAACTGGTTTCTATCACGCCCTCTTCGGCCGACTGTAAGTCCCTCCGCCTGAACCGCTGAACCAGTTTGTTCTCATCGTAGTGCTGCTGATGATATTTTAAGAAAGTGTTGTTTACTGTTATTTCCTGTTTATTGAGCATCGTTACTGTTTGTGTTTCAGTGAACGGAGCCTCAGCCTCTTTCTCTGATGCGTCAGAGGAAACTTCAGAGTGGGTCACAGCCATCGGAGGTGATCATCAACCTGCACACACACTCTCTCAACTTCATATAAAAGTGCCTGAGTGGTGTTTGACTCTGTCCAATATACTGTAAATGTGTGTGTGCGTGTGTGCATTCAGAGGACTCGGTGGCTTTCTGGCGTGGGGTTAAGGAGGCGGGGCTTCTGGACGAGGTGGTGGAGGACTTTCAGAAGGAGCTGCAGGAGGTGCTGAAGGGGCTGCAGGAGAGAGTGTGTGACCCCCCACTGCAAGTCAAAGGTTAGAAACCGATGAATTCACAGTGGTTCTGGACGCCCCTCGGTTTGCCAGATATGAGAGCAGTTATCAGGTCAAACCAACAGGTGTTGCAGCGATGGAAGCGGGCAAGAGAACTGGTTCAGATAGAAGTGATTGTACCCGACCTAAAAAGCCTCTGCATGTTTCTAATAAGCTCCACGAGCAGAAACGTGCTCAAACTAGGATCAATATTGGAGATGCTTTTGAAAAATGGAGAGAGGTTAGAACGCAGAAAGGTTTACAGACCGATGCAGAGCTGGATAAACACTGAAGCTTCAGTGTCCACCACATGGCGACCTGCGTGAGCATCCACTCTAGAGAGGAGGGGGCGGGGAGAGACAGCTCCTCCCAATGTTTATAATTTAGACTGCAGTACCCATTTTAAACACTAGGTGTCAGAGTTACATATTGCTCCATGCTAACATGTCTGACTCGTATTGAATTTATTTTTGATGGCTTTGTTCTTTAGATGCTGTTTTACTCAACAACATCGTGCAGAACTTTGGGATGTTGGACCTGGTGAAAAAGGTTCTGGCAAGTCACAAGAGCCAGATGGACCGCTACAGAGAGCAGTACACTCGCAGCCTCGCAGGTCAGTGAAAAAACCCAGAACAGATTCCGACCTCAGAAGAGAACAAACATCACAGCCGTGTGTTCTGCATGAAAGAATGAACACATCTCTCCGTGTTTGTTTAAACGTATTGATTGAGCCTCTGACTGTCAGGCTGCAGACACGGCTCGGTCAGATTAAAGGCACGACGTTTACATGTTTTACTTTGTTCTTTCCTCTGTCACATTCATTAATTACTGTGCTTGCTTTCATGCTTCACGCTACGTGGTATTGATTTAACTATTGATGAGCATTTCAAGAAACGAGCCGAAGTTTGAATCTGTTAAAAGCCACACTCGCACGTCTTCTACACGTTGTTCATCGCCTGTCCGGTCACATGTTGTGCACGCTGTGACACTTTTACACGTCGGGCTGTCTCGATACCAGAATTTAAACTGGAAAACAATAAAGAGAACTGTTTCAATACCACAGGAACAAAGATGGAAGTCCTAGGCACCGAATGTCGGGTTATGTCTTATTTTGAATCACTAGAACATGCAGGCAAACTCGTGCACACGGTCGAAAATGTACATGATTGATTGATTGGTTTTATTTTATTATTGTGTCATGCATAAACAACATGCCCAGCTCAAAACGGGCTTACAAGACACCGTGATTCATACACACCCATCCTGACGTTTCTTCAGCCTTCAGAGACAAACATGGCCGACTTATCAACATTTAAAGAACCGCTCCTTCCTGTCTTTGATTATAGTACAGTAGAGTAGTACATTTTATCGAGGGTGTTACGCCCCACCACAAGGCGGCCCTATGGGGGTAACAACAATCCACACATTGACCCATTAAAACACACTAAACACCTTAACAAAGTCAAAACAAGAAGGGATTTATTAACATTATACAAACTAAACTAACAGAGATCAACTCAAACTAATGTGACAAGACACAACAGACAATCCCTGACTGAGAAGCACAGCAGTCCCAACTCCAAATGCCTCTCCTCTGCTGAAGCCAGCTCTGGCCTTTTAAGCTCTGACGCCAGGTGTGCCTCGTTGTTCAATCAGTGACTTCACCTGGGCTGGAGACAACAGGAAGGGAGAGGGGACAAACAGTACAGGGCAACATACAGCCGTAACACCCCCACCCTAAAAACAATGAATAAATAATTTGTTATAAAAACAGTACAAAATGCCATCAAGTCTAAACTCTAAAACATAACAATATTTATTCATTGAATTAAAGTGTATTGTGCAAATAAATTATTTACACATTAAAATTACAAAATGGGTGTTACTTACCGAGGCTAAATATCTAAATTGCACTGACACAAACACTACACTCACAGAATACAGCAAATACAAACTATGTGCAATTAGGTCACAAAGAACAAATATGGGACTACTGACTAAGGTGTTAACACGGGTCAACAGTGGAACACAGATTCAACACAAAAGGGCCATCTAAGACGCTTCAACAGTTTAAAAGTTGAGCATCAACTGCAATGGTAGCCAATCAGTGGGTGCCACCCCCACAATCAAAATGGCTACCACCATGAGGTGAAACAAAGTACACAAAACAGTAACACACAAGTGACCACACCAAAATGTGGACTGCAACCCCACCACACAAAATGGCCCGCCTGTAGACCCACTACAATAATGTTGCATACTCACACCTAAATAGCAACTCAAAAATGGCCCAAATTCAATGAATAAATATTGTTATGTTCTAGACTTGATGGCATTTTGTACTGTTTTTATAACAAATTATTTATTCATTGTTTTAAGGGTGGGGGTGTTACGGCTGTATGTTTCCCTGTACTGTTTGTCCCTTCTCCCTTTCTCTTGTCTCCTGCCCAGGTGTAGCCACTAATTGCTCAATGAGGCTCACCTGGCCACAGTGCTTAAAAGCCCAGTGCTGGCTTCAGGAAGAGAGGCATTTGGAGTTGGGACTGCTGTGCTTCTCAGTCAGGGATTGTCGGTTGTGTTTTGTCACCTTAGTCTTAGTTGATCGCTGTTATAATTTAGTTTGTGTAATTGATAATAAATCCCTTTGTTTGACTTTGTTAAGGTGTTTAGTGTTATTTTAATGGGTCAATGTGTGGTTTGTTGTTAGCCCCATAGGGCCGCCTTAAAGGTGGGGCGTAACAAAGGGCCAAAAAAAGAAGAAGAAAAATAATTCAGTCTTTGAATTGATTTGATGTTTTCTGTCCTGCAGCTCTCGAGCAGCAGTGTGACGAGCACAGGAAGCGGGCCAAAGAGCTGAAGAGTAAATCTCAGCACCTGAACAACGTCCTGATGACCCTCACCCCGGTACCTGCTCCCCCCCGCTCCCAAACGACCCCGTCTCACCCGCGCCGTCTCTGGCCCCGCCTCGGTCAACGCCACCCCCACTCAGATCACTCTGCCTCTGAACCAGCTGACCAGCCTGCCGCTGGGGAAGGTTCTGACTTTTTCAGGAGGCCAGGCCGGGACCAACCTGGGCGGGTACACCTTCCTGACCTCGCCACTCTCTGGATCAGAGCTGGCGAGCGACACTGGTAATCTGACAGTGCTCTCTACGGCGGCGGGTCAGGAGGGCGCGGCCGGCAGCTCTGCAGCCTTCGTTAAGTTGCTCGGCTCGCAGTTCCAGCTGGTGACGCTTCCCGCTGGGCTGCAGGGTTTGACCACTACGCAGGACTCCGCCATCCAGCAGCAGATTGGCATTAGTGTGATGGACGCCACGGAAACCACTGCAGACGTCCCACAGGAGGAAAACCAGACTGAGGGTGAAGAGGAGGGTCAGACAGAGGAGGTTAGAGAGGACGAGGAGCAGCCAACAGAGCAGCAGCAGTGAGACAGATGTTCTCTCTCGTCTGATTCACTTGTTTCATCACTTTGGACTCCGGACTTAAAGTTTCTCTTTTGATGCCTCGCAAACATTTAGACTTTTACATTTCATCCATCGTGCTTATTTGTTACTCAACTGATAAACCTTCCTTTGTAGACGCCTCTTTACTTTTCAAGATGCCTCAATTTGTACTAGAGCACAGTCGGGTGTCATGAGTGTGATTTTGTTGTTGTTGTGATTTTACTGTAAATATGTTTTTTTTAACTAATATATTTGATACAGCTGTATCAAAGCATTCGGAGGGATTCATTTTTCTCAATTTCAAGGGCTGTGGCTCAGTTGAGCTCATAGGACTTGATGTTACAATCCCTCTTACAGTAATCAGTGGTAGAGTCGGTCGTCTCTCAACCGGAAGGTCGGGGGTTTGATCCCCAGCAAGAAACTTAACCCCAAGCTAATCAGCGGCGTATGAATGGATGAGTTAATACTGATGGACTCTTCACACAGCAGCCTCTACCATCAGTGTGTGAAAGAGCTTTGAGCAGTCAGAAGACTAGAAAAGAAATATACAACCTCAAGCCTGTTTACCATTTTCAACTAAAACTTGAAAATCAAACAATCTTATAAAATTCATCCTGATGGATACGAAGATTTCTGAGACCTGCACCCATTTGAAAATCCGTGACACTCCCACAGCTAGGTGTTTGTTCTGCCCTCTGAGTCTGCCTTCTCACCGTAAACAATAGGGCATGGAGCGAGAAAGCCCGAGCCACCCAAGCCCTTCCAGAGAGGGGCGTGGTCAGACACAGCTCATTTACATTTAAAGCTACAGACACAGAAACAGCCTGTTCTGAGCAGGGCTGAAAGAGAGGGGTTTATAGGCATGATCAAATACAGGATCAGAGTGGATTTAGAACAAGACACTTCACACACATGTTTAGAGGAGCTCTGAGACTTATTTACACTGAAGAGGAGGAGAATATGTGAGCTTAAAGTCTTAATCAGTGTGAAAGTGACTCGTGATTTGTGTTTATTTTAAACTCGGTTTTGTATAATTCGGTCCACTTAATACGACTGTCTTTATCAGAAGGAGTTACCCCAGTTGTTGTTTGAGTCAGTTGTCTTTACACGACAGGATCTAAATGTATTTAATAGAAACAGGGTTTAAAAAAGCAGCACTTTACTTTTAGGAGCATAAAATAATATTTTCTCTGAAGGAAACTATTCAGTAAATCAAGATGCATGACTGCAGAAAAATCCTCTGTTGAAAATATTTCAGATCGTGTTAAAATAAGTGAAACATTCTTATGTTGGATTTATTTTTTGACCTAATGTAAGCGGGCTATATCGAGCATTTACAAGCCCACATTTTCAGGGGCGTCACGCAAGCCAAAATTGTGTAGGTGCTGAGTTAGAGGGGGGTCAAGGGGTGTTTCCTCTGAGGAAAATGGGAAGAAAGATGCCATTTTGAAACATTTATAATCAAAGGGAGAAAGGGTATTATTTCTAGGTCAGTCTGAAAGTCTCACATAAATCATGCAAAATCCCTCTTCCTAATTGCTCTTTTTTTCGTAGCTTTTCTATCAGATCTCTTACGTACCAAATCTGAGGGGGCTCCACACCCAGCAGCCCCAGCAGCCCCCAGTGTCAACGGGCATGAAGCCTCTGCAAGATTTTAATGTAAACATCAACCTGGTGTAGAAAGTCTGGAGATGTCACCTCAAGCTCTCCAAAACAAAACCTCGATATCTTAATCTTTAAAATGTATCGTCTGTTACTTAGAAGTAAATGGGTAGAGTACTGGTTAGTGCGTGCCCCATGTACGGAGGCTGTAGTCTTCAAAGCGGGCGGCTCGGGTTAGAATCCGACCTGTGGCTCCTTTCCCGCTTGTCATTCTCCACTCTCTCTCTCTGACTTCTGACTCTCACCACTGTCCTATCTCTAGAATAAAGGCACAACAAGCCCCCCAAAAACCACCGTTTAATTACCACCCAGTGACCCTGTCACAGTTTGAATTTAGTAAACGGTCTGATGTTGACCAAATATGGGCAAACGTGTCTTTCACGGGCACTTCCGTTACGTGCCCACAAGATGGCGCTATAATATCACTTTAAAGACTTTTTTATTAGTCTGATGGTCAATTCTTCCTTATTTATATTCAATATTTTAATAATTTGACTCATAAAGGCCACGTGCAAGTTACAAAATATTCAACAAGTAAAGTTTAAACTCTTGTTTTGAACCTTATTTGACCTCAGCGCATGCGCGGGTGTTTCAACTAAATGTTTCACCCAGTAAAACCCCGAACTGTCTTCAGATAACAGATAACATGACATTCTTAGAGTTATTTAGTTTGGATGATAAAATCAGGATACATTTGGCGCCATAATATCTAAACGTTCATCTCAGGATTTTACGTAAATGTTCACGTTTTCGGCGAATCTTTTAAAAATCAGAGTGACTCTGAGTGTGGACCACATGCAGGTGAAAAGTTGATCTAAAGTATGGACAATAAAGGAACTCTAAAACTGCATATTTTTTAACTGGAGTTTGGTACGATGGCACAGAAAGAAAAGCGCACAGCGACTGAATGAAGTGGCCTCATTGCGTCTAAAGAAATCAGAAAATGTTTCCATTGGTTGTTTTATTAAACAAGCATCCTTTATTGAGTGACAGACGGAGGTGCCAATAACACACAGATGGATGTTGTTACAGAGAAGGCAGCCGATATAAGCAGGAGGCAGGCAGATGAGACTTCGGGGATAAATGGTGGCATTGGAAGTGAACCTGCATCAGTTCTTTTTTAGTTTTTCTTTTCTCCTCCAGCAGGTTCGTCTAAAGACTCACGTCATCATAGGAGTAATACGGCTCCTCCACTGAGCGCACTGAGATTTTGAAGTGTCGGCGCAGAAAGCCTCCGTACCGCTTGTCCCACTTCAGGTTGTTCAACTTTGGCCGGACCCTCCGCATGAAGCCTCCGTAGCGCTTCTGCAGCTCCTCGGGCTCCTCGCTCTCCTGCTCCGTGGAGCTACTCCTCTTTGTCTTTGGGCCGAATTTGCGTAAAAAGCCGCCGTAACGTTTCACATAATTATGCAACATCTGATCGTCCGGTGCGTCGTCTGCGTCCTCCAGCGCGTCTCTCTCCTCCAGCCTCTTCAACAAGTCCTCATATTTCTTAGGCAGCGCTCCTGCTTTCATGATATAATTTTCGCGCCACGGAGAGCTGAAGATTTTGTTCTTGTTCTTGTCGATCCTCTTGATGAAGCCTCCGTAACGTTTGACCAGGCCCGCCTGCTGGCTCTCCTCCTCCGCCGCAGCCTCGTCCTGACTAAAGTCCGTCAGCGCCGGAGCCCGGCCGCAGCTCTCCAGCTGCCCCTCACACTCCGCGCTGCATGACTGCATGAGGACAGAAGAAGAGGATGAGACCAACCAGCATTCATGCACACACCAGGATACAGCTAAGTAAGTTTTACATTTTTAAATGCAATTTAGAGCCACCTGTGCAAATTAGACCACTGATTTCCTCCCAAACACCCCCTTAGTAGCTCCAACGTAATAAAACCAAACACTCTTCTTTCCCGGAGCTTTGCAGTTCCTGATTAATTGAAAGATTAAAACAGCAGCTTCAGATATTCTACATGTCATGTTGCGTCTCCTTCGTGCTTCACTTTAACTTAATATTTGATCTCTTACGCGTATGAGTTTAGGGAATTAAAATCATGAGAAATAAAACAAAGGCATCCCAAATACACACGGAGCTTTTGCAGAGTACTTTTAACATAAAATGTAAGTTAAACAATTTTAAAATAATGTGAACCAGGTTCCGTGTCTGTGTTCTTACCAGGCTGCTGAATGCATCGTCGGAGCTGAGCATCTGTTGCGCGCATTTCTGACACTGTGAAGAGCAATCTGCGTGGATGGAGGGCGGCAAGCTCAGCATCAGCACCAGGAAATACCACTCCATTCTTCACCAGATCCCTGATAAAAATAAATACACCCAGAAAAACACAAACAAACAAACAAATCAAACAAACAGCGAAAAATGAAAAGAGCTCAAGCAGCGATGGAGAGATTGGCTCAGAGTAAGACCTGTTTATTTCAGGGTTCAGTCTCCAGAGTTAAATAAAACAAATGAATATGTACATGAAATATGACTTTAAACATTTTAAATGTAGTCTGTTCAATAGCTAGTCACTAAAGATCACAATTTTCACATTAAGTAGAGCTGTGCGCTGTGCGTAATTGTGC
This sequence comes from Tautogolabrus adspersus, assembly GCA_020745685.1. Taxonomy (NCBI): domain Eukaryota; kingdom Metazoa; phylum Chordata; class Actinopteri; order Labriformes; family Labridae; genus Tautogolabrus; species Tautogolabrus adspersus. The sequence continues at coordinate 1,914,591 of CM036547.1, read as the reverse complement.
ACCGGAACCACAGTCATTCACCCCCTCTGATATTAAAAACCAATCAGAAGAAACACGAGATTAGTTCTAAATCAAAGTTTAAAAATAAATCAAAGACTAAAGAGTTGTTAAAGTACCTCAGGAGTTGGACAGTTACTTCCAGCCGTGTTAAGTCTCTCAGAGGCGCATCCACCATCTACTGTTCTCTCGATGTCCGCCCTCCAACTCTTGAGTTCCTCCTGCGCGACTCGTCGTCGTTCTTTTTTATCTCCGGAGCTTCTGCGGTGTCACCGAGCGGCTCCTGTCACGGACCAATGGGAGGAGAAGATCATGCGTAAATAATCCAACCAGCACCGCCTCCCCGCTTTAGGAGTTTTATCAACGCCCACACAGAGAAGGTATAGAAGCAGCAGCAGCGCAGCATCCCATCAGCATCATCATCACCATCTCCTTCATCATCATCATTACGTCTCTGGGGGGCCTGGATCAAACGCTGAGCGGTACATCACACTGACATCAAAACACAAAGTGGTTTATCTTTTTAAATCAGACAGAAATAAAGTCAATGCCAAGAGGAGGAAGCTCTTTGAGTTCATCTGCGACCTGAAAAGAAAACTGGATCCAAAATGTACCGCATAAATTTCTCTTTTTTACAAATGTTTGTTTATTTCGTAGTTTCATACTTTAGCAAAACATTTCTCTGAGATGACCACATCAAATAGATTATTTTCCTGAACTGATTTGGGATAAGTTGAAATGATGCTGAAAGAGCTCAGACTGATGTTGTTTTGAAGTCTGCAGGTCTAGTTTATAGTTTTACATCCCAAAAGTTGGATTTGGAAAGTCACCGCTATGAACTTTAAAAAAGCTCAACCTCTGTTTTTACCCACCCATGTCATTAGCATCCAAGCTAAAAGCTTGCTAATTACATGTTTTTGGAAACAGCAATCATATTTTTTTGGGGGAAGCTTAACAAGCTGTTTGCACAACACTGAAATAATGAGTTTACAAAGTGTTTCCCTTCAATGATAGGACAGCTGAAAAAAGGCTGCTAATGTGAGGAGGAGAGACGGGTGGGTAGACCTGCGAAAAGGGGCCGGGATGGAACATGTGGACAAGATGATGTGATGAGGACTGTGGGCTTTACGTACGGGGCTCCAAACATGGAGTGAAAAGCCTGCTTGTTTATGTAACCAAAGGAAGTGCACACCTGGGAGAAGCTGCTGCGCAGTTTTGAACATGTTTGCCTTAAATGATTGAAGTGGTTCCGTACATTTTTTTGAGAGATGTTAAAGGAGCAATATGTAACTCTGACACCTAGTGTTTAAAATGAGTACTGCAGTCCAAATTAAAAACATTGTAGAGAGCTGTCTCCCCCCCCCTCCTCTCTAGAGTGGATGCTCACGCAGGTCACCATGTGGTGAACACTGAAGCTTCAGTGTTTAGCCAGCTCTGCATCGGTCTGTAAACCTTTCTGTGTTCTAACCTCTCTCCATTTTTCAAAAGCATCTCCAATATTGATCCTAGTTTGAGCACGTTTCTGCTCGTGGAGCTTATTAGAAACATGCAGAGGCTTTTTAGGTCGGGTACAATCACTTCTATCTGAACCAGTTCTCTTGCCCGCTTCCATCGCTGCAACACCTGTTGGTTTGACCTGATAACTGCTCTCATATCTGGCAAACCGAGGGGCGTCCAAAACAGCCGTGTTGGGGTACAGAGTCATGACTGCTGGCTACACTGGTAGTACTGAGAAGTTGTCCTTTGGTCCTAGATTTGCCCAGGCGTGACGTGCCTCCAAACAGTTTTCCCATCAACATCAACAGCTGAATTTACAGCCAGTCTGGTAAGCAGTTTATTTATTGATTTGTCTGTGAATCCATGTGGGGGGAAAAGTCCATATCAGTGTTCATCAATCCAGGAAGGTTTGCTCTTCAGGGATTACACACCTGACCTAAACAGCAAACTTCAAGTTTTTATACCTGAGCTTTGGCAGCACTGTGACACCGACCTCACTTATGAAATATAACATTTAGATGACTGCACAACAAACTCACATATTATCACGTTTAGAAAGACGCCTCTTAGAGCTCAGAACAAGAACTCTTTTTCAGATTTTATTGAGCACATAGTTCCATCTTTCAATATCAATGAACCTGTGAGAGTTTCAGGTACGTTTATGTTTCTCTCACATCTTATTTTTACAAAAGGTACAAAGCAGAGGACCCGTACATCTATATTCTCAAGGTACTAATGCAACTGTCACCAAACAGCGATGATGATACAGGTACTTGTATCTTTATGTGAACATCTTCTCCCCCCGCTCCTCAGCAGATATACATCTACCGTCTGTCATTCATGTGCTCCTCGTGCTCGTGAATACCTTCAGGTTGCTTTGTGTTGGAGATAAACAGCAGAGAGGCTCTGAGCGCGCTCTGTGCTGTGACACTTCAGCCTCATCCCGTTTCGAGGTTGAATCCCGTAGAATCACTGTTAAACTGTGGGTTGTCTTTCTGTTCTGTAGTCGAGAAATGAAGAGAGACCTTGGGCATCTCACTGAATGAAGGTCAAGAATACAAAAAGTCAACAAGAGCTCAGTCCGACATTACAGAGATCGTACCTGCGATCAACTCGACACTCTGACTCTGCCGTAGTTTTTAGAAGATGTTGAAATCTATCTTTTTAAAATACAGAACACTTAAAGCCCATCTTCAACGTTCACACAAGAGAAGCAAAAACTGGGCCCCTCCTCCTGGACTCACTCACTCACTGCAGGAGGTAGTGTGCACGTTTACTGCTTGTACCTACACTGCAAACTACCGCACGTTTTTTTGAAGTGTGGTAGTATGAGGTACGTGTCAATAGTAAGTGTGTTACCCACAAGAGATGCCAATCGGCTCGGCTGCTTTATTGAGAAACCGGTCAGAGTGTTGGCACGTAAGCTCGGCCATACATCTTGCAGACGGGGCCGTTTGTACCACTTAATTAAACTCAAGTTAAGAATACAACAAGACAGATTTAACAATGTCAGTGCACTCAATAAGGACAATATTCTCAGTGCTTTTCTTTTCTGTCAGCAAGCCACTTTGACTGGCAGCATTCTGCGAGCACAACATTCCCGTGTTCAACAATGATCAAGGACTATAAGAACTATAAGAAGGATAAAAGAAATGCATCAGAAAACACACTTAATTGATTACAATGGAAATAATGGGAATGCATAAATAAATATATTTAGTTGTCACAGGGCTGATGGCAGCCGGGACAAAAGAGTTTTCCAGTCTGTTTGTTCTGCATGTTGGAAGGATGTTTCTGCGACCAGACGAGAGCAGTAAGAACTCCTCAAAAAGCGGGTGGTTGGGTTCATGCAGGATAGGCCGTTTAAACACATCAGTCAAGTCATTCAGAGAAGTGCGGGCAATTTTGCAGCACATTTTGACAATGCCCAGCAACCTCCGCAGCTGTTCGGGGTCTTGGAGCTTCGAAAGAGACGACAAAAACATCCAGACAAAGGCCCTGTTCGCACGGCAACGGTATCAGCCAAAAACAGTCACCTTTGTTGTGTTTTGGATGTTCGCTTACACAACAACGGCGTTTCAGGTTCCTGGAAATGCAAGGTTTTTGAAAATGGGTTCCAGAGAGAAAACTTTTGAAAACAGCACCGTCTCCATCGCTTTGTAAACTGGCAATATGCAGTACCTCTGAAAACAGAGACTTTTGGCAAATGCAAATGCACCAGGTGGACTACAACAACAATGGCGCACTCCCAAGCTCTGTTTGTGCTGCTTAATCTTTTTAATTTAACAACTCTTCTCCAGCAAAGCGAAGATTTATTAAACCATCAATTAGCGAAATGCATTACATGCACCAAATACTGAATCCACCCGTTTACTGGGGATTCAAGAGCAGGGACACGGAGGAAATACTTCTGCAGACAGAGTCTCAACAGGTCTAAACAAGAGGTGGGGAAACTTCTATGGATAGAGGAGGACAGGAGAGATACTAAGTTACCTGGTGGTGCAGGTCTGTGAACCTGGAGAGCTACGAGACAGACTTTGCCAAAACAGAACTTCAGGACCGTTCTGGATCAGAGGATACCTTCAGTCTGCATCGCCACCATCCAGAGTTCCCTGACTCCCTGATGTTTTACGTAACTTCTTCAATTATCACAAATCAAAATTGAAAAACCAGAACAGCAGAATAGAAGTTTGTCCATGAGGTCAGTTTTCAGCTCATACAGTTTTTATTGCATAATGATATAATGCTAACAAGCTTGACTGCAAGAGAAACATCTCACAGTTTAGAGCGCGTCAGGATGAGAGCGCTCCGAGCAGCAGAGAGTCGAGGTGCCGACGGCTCATTGCCACATTCAGATGCAAAAGACGAGAAGGCTGCACGGAGCAGAGAACTTTACTGCGGCGTGTTTGAGCTTGAATGTCAGCTCTATGCTTTCCTTGTGAAGTGGACTTTGAGATAGCTGTGAAAATGTATGCATAATTTATGGCGCTGTTGGCAGCCTTGATCATATTTTAGTGATTTCTGCCCTCAGTCTGTCAGTCCTTTCAACACTTTGGTCCAGAGGAAGACAGTCTCAGATTTACTGGACAGCAGGCTGTGAAATAATCCGGTGATTCTCCAAAGAGTTCTCATCCAGGGTCATCAAACACCAGCGATCAGCCGAGGTGTCTAACAAAGTGCACAGGGTTTCTTCTTTCGCTTTCTTACAAGTCTTTTATATTTATTGAAACAATATATAATATTTTAAAATGTCCTCTAGAGCGACACAGATGTTGTGATTTTTGTTGTGATCTATCCCCTAAAAGCAGTACATCCCTCTATGCTTTCCATGTCGTTCTTTGGGAAGCCAGGAGAAATTGCATAACTGATGAGCAATATTCATACAAAGACACAAAGTTTCAAAGACCGGGTAATTGTTTACAACCCGACCAGCAACTTGAGATGCGAGAACGATGTGAGTTTAGAGAAGATGTCTTCCTGCCCGTTAGATATAATTCACATTTAAAGAATAATTGTTGCAGATTAAAGCAACGATATGTAGGAATTGGGTTTGTTGCGCTCTGGCGCCCCTCGAAGGTTTCTGAGTGCGACTGTACTGTCATAAATAACTGCTGTGCTGCTCCACATCACAGACGTGTATTTGCTGCTAACGTTGCATCTCAATCTGTTCGGAATAACACAGTATCTGCAGGCTAACTGGCTGCTTTGTAGCTGAAGGCTGCTGTGTGAACTAGTGCCGTAAAGATGTACAGACTTCTCACGAGAGACCGGCGGCATGCTGCCAAACTTACATCGTTGAAAGTTTTTCTACTACTAGAACGACTTTGAAACGACTTTCTTAAGGTGGAGAAGTTACAGATTGTTGCTTTAAAGCTGACGTGTTCCAGTATACAAACTTTCTACCAATCTGGTCAGCTTCCTCTTTTCGTACGAAAGCTTGCTGCTGTATCTCCACAATACACCTTACGGAAGGAGCCTTATGAAGGAGGCCCTGGAGTCATAGTTCCTACTTCTACTCGATTGTGTTGTCGCTTATTTCATTCAATCTCTTTTTCAATGGTCTGTGTTGGGAGGATGATCTCTGAAGGTCAAACAACTTAAGAAGCTTTTGATTCACAGAGATCAGCAGCGAGTTATGTTTTCTTTAAATTATAAAAAAAAAATCGTTTTTTCAGGAGCTTATTTGAAATCTTTGTAAACGTCACTAAAAAACCTTTTATGGCCAGAAGTAAGAAGCCTGCCTGAAGTCGTCACGAGGAGTTTCTGTTATCTTCGGCCTTTGTATGAATCTCTTTGCTTTTCAAGGACGGAAGTAAGGACATCGGGCTTGGAGGATGCCGTTGGGACCCGGTTGTGTGTGATGTGACTAATCTCTTCCTGAGCCATGTGTAGAGATAAAGGACACAGGTTGGAGATTTCTTTTTTAGTATCGATGATCTTTTCTTCCTCTACACGGAGAATAACGGGTCTCAACGCAGCCATCTATACGAAACCATTAAGGAGCTGGCATTGATCTCTCTGACTTAAAGAGTGAAGTAACAGTCTCTATGGTTACCGTATATGTTCAGGAAATCCTGGTGCTTGTTGGATTTTCTTTGTTTGCTTAATTCATGTTTTTCTTTATGCATTGTCAGCTGGTCAGACCTGAGTTAGGGTGAAGAATGTGGAGCATGTGCAGCTCACCCTGGAATTTTTTGAACATTTTCAAGAGTTTTCCAGGAAACATGTTCAGGTGTGTTACCATCCTCATCATGACTTGAAGTTTCTCCTTGCCTACCTTTGTCCAAGTCTGTATTCGGGTTCTGCCCGGGTCTGTGACTAATACAGGAGAAGCTGCTGGAGTAGATGAAAGCCAAACATAACCGCTCTGGGTCAAAAACCAAGCTTAATGCTTAAAACCCGCCTCAGCTCCAGCGCTCAGCCTGTCGTTAATTATTAATAATTACAATCTATGGCTCATCGATGGCGGTCTCCATGCTGGAAATCCTGTCTCAGCCTAACTTTCAGTCAACCTAACGACAGGCTGAGAGCTGGAGCTGAGGCGGGTTTTAAGCCTCTTGACAAACCGTTACACCGTGCCCACCTGTCAATCATGTCAGCTGCTCGCCTAACTTTGGATAACAGTATAGCTCATCAAATCAAAACAGAGAAAATCACCCCCTTACAGTGAGTGTCAGTGATGACAACAACTAATCAGACCTACCGTATTTTCCCGACTATAGGTCGCTCCGGAGTATAAGTCACATTCTTCTGTGGGGTTATATAGTTGTCACAAGCCTAGAGCGCCCCCTCGCGGCTGTAGACGGTAATGTTTACTCCTTGGTTCATGTCAGTCAGTATGCACGTAGCCTATTTTTTGATATATAAGTCGCACCTGACTATATTGGCTTCATTTTTCAAGACCGGAGGTTGCCACTTGCGATGAGCCTTTGGAGCCCCCTGCAGGAACAGATGGGTGACGACACTCAGGGTTCGTCCGTTAATATTTACAGTCTATGTCAAAAACAAAGATCATCAACCCTGGATGTTTCCTGTCATGGTCGGCATCATAATCTCTGTGCTCTGGGGTCTCTAGTTTGAGCTCTCGCACAGAATGAGGACTCAGCAGAAGACTTGATGCTACTTAAATCCTCATTTCCAGAACTACGACACAATAACAAGGATGTTGGATTTTCTGCAGCCGGCGATGTTGGCAGCTACCAGCAGAGTTACAGTCACAGGGTCAGGTGTCTGCACTGTAAACCTGCACAGATTTAATTGCTCGTTAAGTAGTCATCTGGTCACCACACGGCTGATGAATGAGTCAGTAATGAAGATGAATTAATGCTGATCAGCTAATGTACCTGAGTGACTGAAAACTGGTTTCACTGATGTATATAATTCTTGATATTAAAGCAGCTGTTTTCTTTTATTTATGGTTGCTTGGCTATCTTTTAAAGAAAACTCTACTGTATTTGATTCATCGTCACCTGTGACTGGACCGTTAAGCGTTTGAGCGTCACGATATCTCATTTTTAATGAGCTTTTGTCACTTTTCCAAAGGTTCCTAAGCAACCTGAGAGGGATCCTTCTCTGAGCCGCTCCTCCTCCTTTCTTTGGATCTTCATGTTTCTCTCTGTGTAGCGGCGGCTGTTCGATTGACAGTGACAGAGGTGATGCTGCACGCTCTCACCGGCTCCTCCTGTTCCATGCATTTACACCCAACTGTCCCTCATTCAGTCAGCAGCAATCACTACTTCATTATGAGAATGCTGAAAGATTTAGAAACATTCGTATTCTTCTACAACGAAGGACAAAGAAGTGCTGCAAAATTCAAGAAACATAAAAATGAACAGACTGTACCTTCATGTAATAAGAGACAGTCTTATGTTAGAAAAGTATTTGCAGTTTTTCTCCAATAATAAAAGAGCTGTGTCAATAAACGAGAAAAACAGACAAACACATTCACTGTTGTTGTTGCTGTTCGTCTCGATCCTTCTTCTTCTTGCATCTCCGTCTCTCACTTTCCGAGCCCAACACAGTCTCGGCAGATAAATGGACTTGAGCTTGTCTATTTATTTTCTCGTCTTCTGACGCCTCAAAGCTCTTTTACTCCGCAGGTCACACCTACACATTCACACACTGATGGTAGAGGCTGCTGAGTAAAGAGTCCATCAGTATTTATAAATACATTCATACACATTCACTCACCGCCAACGAAGCAGCGGGAGCAAATTGGGGTTAAATGATTTGCTCTTTAGTCCTGCGTGATCTTGTACTTCTCCTGTGATGTGTGTAAAGCTGCTGATGCATGGCGCTGACGGAACGCGGCGTACACGGAGTGTGTGGGGATTTGGGGTTTGCCCAAGGACACATCGAACACGTAACTTTCTGGTTCAGAGACGACCAACACAGAGCAACAGATGTCTGTTTAACATTAATCTAGTTCTGCTCGAGGTTTCTGACTCTTAAAGGACGTTTTTCCTTTCCACTGTACCTTTGCTAAATGTTGCTTAGTGCTCAATGGATGGATTAGTGTATCTTCTGTAAAGTGTCTGCAGATAAGAAATGCTTTATGAATGGGGGCTATGCAAATAAGGACTGACAAAGAAAAAACAAAAAAACAAAACGAGATGCAATGATTTGCAATAAAAACCAGCAACAGTCACAAAAAAGCCCAAACGAGACGACAAATGACCACGAAGAGAAACCAAACAACCACCAAAAGATGCAAAATAACCACGACACAGGAAACAGACACAATGACTTGACATGTGTTGAACAACAATGTCCACGTTTAGTCCGAGCATCCAGCTTTGTAACACTGAATGTGAGGCTTTAAATGGAGATCAGCGTGATGGGTCGACAGTCGTAAGAGGAAACGAGCCGTTTTTCAGTCCTCGACATTCAGCGCAAAAACATCCTCTTTTCTCAAACACAACTTTCATCATCATCAGATAGATAGATAGATAGATAGATAGATAGATAGATAGATAGATAGATAGATAGATAGATAGATAGATAGATAGATAGATAGATAGATAGATAGATAGATGTACTTTATTGATCCCAAACTGGGAAATTGTGTCGTTACAGCAGCAGGTTATCAAAACACACAATGTTAGTAACTAATAAGTGTGAACAAACCTGCAGGGATCGAGGGTTCAGTCCTTAAATCATCGACTCTGCTGGTATTAGTGTAAACTGTCTCCTCCACTGGGATGTTATTAGAAATACATGTTTAATGACCAACAGCTCCACACCGTAATTGTGCACACGGGGATCATCGGCTCTTAGTACAACATGTTTAATACATGGCAACAGATACAACATGTGTACGTCATTATTTAAATGTGTCTGTGTTCCTCCTTCATGTTTTTTTTATGTACTCATATAAATGCAATCAGAGGGAGGAGATACAACATTGAATTTGATACGATACAAATAAAAATATGAATATTCAATGGAGCTCCATTCCAATGAAAGCTGCTCAGTGAGGCATGAACCAAAAAGGTCAGCGTGTAAAAGTACCAAGATCTTCCGCGTTCCTGGTAGTGTTGTAGTCAAGACCACACTAACAGGATCAAGAAGTACCCGAGACCAGAGGGCTCAGAGACCGAGACAAGACCAAGACATTTAGGGGTAGAGACAAGACCATAAATATCCCTGAAAAAACCTCATCTTGTGTGCAGGGGGCGTGTCACTCACTTAGACCGTAACACGGGGAAGGATGCGGCCGTAACCGGGGGATAACAATCAAACTACAAATGAATTGAAGTTATTTGTTCTTTTACAAAGAGGTGTTTTCCTTCTAATCTCAGTAATGGCGTTGAAAAACAGCCTATCAGTGGTGGTCTTGACCGGTCTTGATTTAAACTCCGGAGTCTGTCCAGTCTGAGGCAGAGACAAGACCGAGTAAAAATAATTTCAAGACGAGACCGAGACCTTCAAAAAGTCTCGAGCCCAAGATCGAGTTTGAGTATAACCAGAATTTTGGTTTGCTTTTTGTTCTGAACACACGGCCGCTTCTTCATTTGCTATTTGGACTGTAAACAATGCACGGAGGAGGAAGTTACCCAGAAGTTGGCCAGCGTTCCCAGAGGCAGACATCGTCACGGGTTCTGACATAACCGTGATAATAACTGTGATCTGACAGATTTCCTGCCTGGATCATTCAGAGGATATTGAGCTGATTTTTACACATTTCTGTGGTGAAGACTCATCCAGAACAGTAAATACCTGTGAGGGGCTTAAGTGGGTCTTCAGATGAGCCACTTGTGGATTGGATATGAGATCGTTGGATGCTGAATCACAAGCCTGAAGCCTGAGCGGGAATATAAAGGAACTAAAAAAAGGAAAGCGAGCGTGGACAAGAAACTATGGAGATAAAAATAACACTGACATTAGCTTTCCACATCCACTGTGTGTTTTTAATGAGGTATTCAGGGCTGTTTGAGTTTTTTAACATTAGTCATACCTCTGTTCTGTTTGTCAAACCTGTTTCTTCTTCTTTGTTTTCTTGCAGTCAGATGACGCGACGAAGAGGAAGACGGCAGCTTCCGGTCCAACAAACCAAATACGACTGAGATGTTTCTGTGCAGCGCCTGATGAAGGACGACGCTCGGTTTGTTTCTGCTGTTTATACAATAAATGATTAATCCACTCCTCGGGCTTTTCACACACACACACACACACACACACACACAGACACACACACACACACATGCAAGAACGCACGCACGCACGCACGCACACACACACACACACACTCTCTCTCGCTCTTTCTCTTTCTCTATCTTTACTCATATACACACACACTCTGCCTCTCCCTGGGGTTTGACCGTTTGACAGAGTGGCGATATTTTCTGTTTAACACATAAGTTGATGTTTGATAAAGTATTTAATACTGACCAGTTCAACATGTAACAGGCTCCTGGCAGGAAGTTGATTTCTTTACAGGCGCTAAAGACTCCGATGTTTACAGCCAATAAAAGCAGGATTTCATTAAAGCTGATAAATGTGATCCAACAGACTTATCTCAAAGGAAATGAACACTACACCATAAAAAACATCATCGACTCATTAAGCTTATCATCTTTCAGAACTCTTTAAGAACACAAGCAAGGATCTAGAGAGGAGGACACAACGTCAGGACGTGTAAACAGCTCCAAGTCCGATCAGACACACAGGTGCTGACAGGAAGTGACCAGAGGCAGAGCACAGGTGCTGACAGGAAGTGAGCAGAGGCAGAGCACAGGTGCTGACAGGAAGTGACCAGAGGCAGAGTACAGGTGCTGACAGGAAGTGATCAGAGGCAGAGCACAACATCGACTGCTGTTCTTGAGAGCTCTGATCAGCATGGAAACCATCGTAAATATTGTGATCATCATCATCATCATCATCATTAAGGTCGTAGGTGTTCATAAAGAGCTGGGTCTTTAGCTTTTTCTTAAAGGTGCAAAGGGACTCTGCAGATCGAATGGAGTGTGGTCGTTCGTTCCACCACCGGGGGGCAACAGACGAGAAGAGTCTAGCTTGAGAAATCTAGGCAAGGCAAGTTTATTTATAACGCACATTTCAACAAGGCAATTCAAAGTGCTTCACACGAGACATCAGAAAGCATCATGACAGAGGAAAGACAAGAAACATTAAAATAGAACATTTAAAAACCACTGAAATTATTAAATCTGAAAATATGTTCAAGTAAAAATAATTCAAATAAAATTATAAATATAAAAAGAATGAAAAGTGACAGTGCAGAGTGAGAGATTCAAAACTTATTAAAATAGATCAGTTAAAGGCAGCTGTAAACAGGTGAGTCTTTAACCTGGATTTAAAAGAGCTGAGAGTTTCAGCAGACCTGCAGATTTCTGGGAGTTTGTTCCAGATATAAGGAGCATAGAAACTGAACGCTGCTTCTACGTGTTTGGTTCTGACTCTGTTCCAGATATAAGGAGCATAGAAACTGAACGCTGCTTCTCCATGTTTGGTTCTGACTATGTTCCAGATATAAGGAGCATAGAAACTGAATGCTGCATCTCCGTGTTTGGTTCTGACTCTGGGGACAGACAGCAGACCTGTACCAGACGACCTGAGCGGTCTGGATGGTTCGTAGTTAATCAGGAGGTCACTAATGTATTTTGGCCCTAAACCATTCAGCGCTTTATAAACCAGCAGCAGGATTTTAAAATCTATTCTCTGACAGACTGGCAGCCAGCCAGTGTAAAGACCTCAGAACTGGACTGATGTGATCCATGTTCTTGGTTTTGGTGAGGACTCTAGCAGCAGCGTTCTGGATCAGCTGCAGTTGTCTGACTGATGTTTTAGGCAGACCTGTAAAGACACTGTTACAGTAATCAAGACGGCTGAAGATAAAAGCATGGACAAGTTTTTCCAGATCCTGCTGGGACATGAGTCCTCTAATTCTTGATATGTTCTTCAGGTGATAGTAGGCTGATTTTGTAATTGTCTTGATGTGGCTACCTTGAAATCTGATGCGAGACCAATCCAAAACGATTTAACTTCATAAAGGAGAGAGGGATTCAAGAGAGACAAGGATCTGCATGCACTGAACAAAGTTATTATCTCAAACCGTCGAAACTTCTTCTTGAAAGCTGGTCATCGATGTTGTCAGTTCAGCTCTTAACATTAATATTGCACAGCTATGTGTTAGCGTAACGTTTCCACACAGAGCAGCATGTGTGTGTCCAGGTGTCAGACCAGCCGGGCTGCAGGACGAATGTTTCAAAACCTTTCACACGTTTCTCTTCTTCTCATTATGTCAGAACACACAAAGAAGGACACGGTGAGAGCTCCATGAAGGTGAGAAATGAGACTCTTTCTGACTAACCACCTGTGATTTTTTCTTTTCTGTGTCCAATGGGATAAAAAGACAACCTGATAATCTTCGCACCCTTAAATAGCTAATCAGGCTAACGTGGTGCTGAAATGTGTCCATGTGATTCAGCGGGGGGAAACATGGCTAAACTTATAACCATGGACATTTTACTGGACTGTTACATTCCTTTACAAATATCCAGTCAAAACTTATGAAGCTAACTTGAAGATGGACGAGGAAAGATCCGACTTTTTGGTGTCAGATGGATTTATTGATTTCTTTTTATCAAACCTGAGACATAACTCTGGTTAGGCGACTTTCTGCAGCCGGTAAAGATGCTAAACATGAGACAACGATGACTCCGATAACAATACAGGCTAACGTTACGTCTCAATCTGTTCTGAATCATATCTGCAGGGATGTTCACTCTGCTTCTCGCTCGCTCACTCTCTCTTTTTCTCTTCTTAGCTTCTTAAAGGTCCCATATTCTGCTTGTTCTGGTTTTATATGCTCTTTAGTGTGTTCTCCAGGTGTCTTGTGCATGTTTAGGCACATCTATGTGCAAAAATTCAAAGTCCGCGGAAACGCGGCTTCTCCTACCTCCTCCTGTTAGCAGTAGCAGTAGCTGCATGTAACGCTCGGTCCCTAGCCCCCCTCGTTGAAAAATTGAAGTGTGACATCACACTGCGATGATGTCACTGATCCAAGCCCATTGGCTCGTTGTGGCAAGCACAAGCTCATGCTGCACATTAGCTACATTCCCAATATGGTAAAAGGGGCGTAACATTTCCGAGAATTGTCCGAACGACTGACCAATTACAACAGAGCAGATCGGCCAACCAATCAGGTCAGACTTGGCACACGTGGGGACCCTGCTGTGGGCACTTTTTAGTGTAACAAACAGGCAGATGAGACGGGCTGCATCGATCGTCAGTACATGAAAACAGACACTTTTTTCGAACATTAGCGATTGTGAACGTACTTTATAGGCACATACATTAGATATATGAACCCCAAAAAGGGCATAATATGGGATCTTTAAGTGTTTTAAGATATATCGCCTTAAAACTTGCCTCTACTAACCTGCCTGCAATCAGTAATTTTCCATTAACCACACCTCTGCTCCTTTCTGCCTGCCAGGTTTTATTACCTGTCGATTTAAATTGTTCATATCGGTATCAATTTTGAAATGCATTGCAAGGTGGTGTTACATTCCTACAACAAACACATGTTCAGGAGAAGATCAGCAATGTGAACAGTTACCAATACTGTCCACAGGGGGCGCCAAAATCAACACAAACCTAAAGTTCCTCAGAGGAGCTGTAAATAGAGCTCGTGCTTGCTGCTGCATTCAATGAACCTAAGCAACCCTTTCACCCAGCGACAAAGAAAATATGTACTTTTAAAGATTAAGGCCGTAAACCAGCAAATGAGACATCTTTCTAACCCTCACACACTATTAAACACACACACACACACACACACACACACACACACACACACACACACACACATTATTGAATGATGTGTGAGTGTGTGTGTGTGTGTGTGTGTGTGTCCCTGTGTTTCAGAAACGCTCCCCCTTCCTCTGTTTGAGCAGCCATGTTTGCATTTACATTCCCCAGTAACCTGGAGACACCTGAATCTCAACAGAACTACTCCCACATGCTGTCAGACTCGCATACGCACACGCACACACTCACACACGCACACACACTGTACAATGTAAAGCCTTGTGTTATCATATGTGTTATGATTTACAGCACACACACACACACACACACACACACACACACACACACACACACACACACACACACATAGATAGTAAGCTTGTATTGTTTGTCTTGTGCTCAATGGCCATGTCATTGTTTTTCCATTTCTTTGCTCTCACTTAGCTCCTGTTCATCTAAACACACACACACACGCACGCACGCACGCACACACACACACACACACACACACACACACACACACACACACACGCACACACACATAGACACGCCGTTCACACACACACCATGATGGAGTGCCTGATAGGTGAACGGGCTTTTCCATGGATCATCATCGTCACACATGCTAACACAGCCAACCGCTTTGCGACGCCTCACACCTCCACCGGTGAAAAAGATCTGTTATGAGACAAAAGTGAGGTGAGTGCACGAGCGACAACAACACCAACGCCAACCTGAGCGCCATATCTGGTGTGAAGGTAACCATAGCAGCCGTTAAGAAAAGCTGCCATCACCACCATAAATAAACCTTCTTGATGGGCGGAGGATCACTTTCTACATTTTCACCTTGTTGAAAAGAGTCACAAGGCGGTGGTGGTGACGGGCAGCGGAAATCTCCTAATGTTTGAATAAAAGCCTTCTCATTGACGTCACCTGTGCTGCTGAAGCTAACGGCAACGTGAAAGCAGAGTTTTTAAGAGTTGAATCTGCAGGGAAAAAGTGTTTCAGGCATTAGTAGCGGAGCTGAAAAGCAGGTTTGAATCAAAGGCAACTCGAGCGATTGTGTTTCAAACCACAGCAGCCGGCTTCAGTGGATGTGAATGGACTCTCTCTCTCTAACAAACAAAACAGAGTGTGTGAAAAGGCGGCCTTGACACTGATTTAATGACGTTGGTGGATGTGCACGGACAGCTTGTGAGATATTACTGATACGCTGCAATCAGACAACTGATGTTATGAATAATACGCCGCCCTGAAAAACAGGTTTCATTGAAGGCGTACAGGCCTGAGAGCTCTGCCTTTGAAATACATATTTTATTAAAAGTAGAACACCGGCTCCAGAAAAACATGTTTTGAAACAACTCGACCTAAAAACAGATGTAATCGATTTCATAACCAACAAACTGATGATATTGCTGTTTTTTAGAGTTTTGCTGCTACTGCATGAAAGTGATCCTCTGAGATCAGTGCATACTGTTTTAAGAAAAGTCAAATAATATACACTGGGCCCCTCCTCCTGGGCTCCTCGCCCCCAAGAAGCTCACACTCGCAGGACGTAGTGTGTACATTTACTGCTTGTACCACCACAAGCTAACCGCCGGTGTTTGTCACCTGCCTGTCCAACAGGAAGCAGACCAACTCCACGTCCACGGGTAAAAGCCAACACAATGTTCACACTCGTTTTAGAACGAGCTTTATCCGCTTGGTGTTTCACCTCACTGTGATTATATTTTCTCTTCTTTGCTGCTACGTCCACGTCCGTCATATTCGTAACTATGAACGCATCCAATCACTGAATTGTATTCACTCCTAAACTCACCTGCTGCGCTGTCATTGGCTGGAGGAAACACACCAGCTCCCCGCCCAGAAACGTCCAGAGTCACAAAACAACCCAGAACATGAATCAGAGGACAGGGTCTCTGCAGACACAGTCACCACCACACATGTGTGGAGGTCCACAAGGCATGATGGAGAAGCTCTTCTTTAGTATAAGTCTGTATTTTATCTTTCAGGAAAACGCTGCTGACTCTTTCTTCAGGTGTTTTTTCCCTATCTCCTTCTCTTGTTTATCTGTCTTTAATTTGGTGGCTCTGTTGGGTTATTAAATATTTGGTTAGATTGTTGATACGTTTCAAAATGAATTGGAAAATCACAGACACATAAAGCTCTCAAAGCTATGGAGGTTGCATCGTTTTAGGGGCAGTGGTACGGTGTTTTGTCGATTATATTGTCGAGGGTTAACTTTGAGCTCATGCTGTCATTCAGAATGAGAAATAAGAGAACTTCCATCCCTACCTGAACAACGCCTGGCTGTGCAACCTGCACACAAAACAGTCACAGTATGTTTCCAGAACTGCGAACTTGGACACAAATTCCCCTTTTTGTCTCAGTTAGCTCAAATTAAAAACAACATGGAGTCCAAACAGGAGCAGGACAAAAACAATTAGCGAAATGTTCCAGGTTTGCAGATGCATGAGATTGTAATTGTCGAGGTTTATCTGTGTGAGAATAAAAAAGACTGGTGTAGGACAGATTCCCCACCAGTGAACAGAATTAAAAAGCCTCTTTAACGAGTGCAGAATTGTCTCTAACAGATGTTCAGGAACAAGCAGACACCATTGCCAGGTATTCAACTACGGAGGAAAAATCAACATCTGAGATTTTGCCAGATCATTTCCATCTTTTAGTCCACAGCAGTAACATTAAAACACCATGCAAAACATGCAATTTACAAGGTAAGTGTTTGCTTTCACATTACTGCAAAAACACGCAAGTTTTAAACTTTTGCAGGAAACAACCTGGATCCAAATCTGGAGGCTGTGTTCAACACTAAAGTCCTTGTCTTTCAGGCACAAGTTTGTTGTTAAAGGAGTAGTTCTGTATTTTAGAAGTGGGGTTGAATGAGGTACTTGTCAGTAGTTGGTGTTTTAGCCACAGGAGATGCCGTCAGCTTTGGCCCCTTTAAGGAGAGACCGGCTGGAGGGTAGGCACAGAAGCTCGGCTTTACATCGTTGCAAAGGGGGCTGTCATTTGTACCACGTCATTTATCTAGTTTCAA
This sequence comes from Tautogolabrus adspersus, assembly GCA_020745685.1. Taxonomy (NCBI): domain Eukaryota; kingdom Metazoa; phylum Chordata; class Actinopteri; order Labriformes; family Labridae; genus Tautogolabrus; species Tautogolabrus adspersus. Next base: position 1,897,268 of record CM036547.1, on the reverse strand, counting down.
GATTAAAGAACTCCTAATGATGTGAATGTACGACATATTTAGACATTTTTACTTTGTCATTAGCAAGCCACTTTGTTTTAACACTATTCATACGTGTTCATCCGCCTACAGGGCACTGACCTGCTGTTCAGGGTTTTTAGTGTAACGAGTCAACGTGAATTTTGCCGAGTAGACTGATAGTTGTGTTGTGAATTTTGAGATGACTGCATCCTACAGTTTGACATAATTTCAAGCAACAGATGTTAAAAGATTATGTGGCTGACACAGCACAGTCATGGCAATGAAGTTTGTTATTCTGGCTTGGTTTTGGTCTAGTAAACGCACCGTGCAGATCCGTGGGTTGACTCATTCTGCAATAAAACAAAGTGTGAGAGCAGAAAAATAACTTTGTAGACGAACGTCCATTTTGAAGGTCTGTAAAATATTACTGTTCAGTACGTCATGGAGCTCTGCGTGGTGAGACATGTGGACTGCAGACGTATGTACCCCGCTGGCTGATCCAGAAAGGTCCTGAGGAACTTGTCTTACAAAGTCCCACCTTGTGGCTCTCCAGGTTCGTTGACATGAGCTCAGAGTTTAGACACCTGCACCACCAGGTAACACCGGATCTCTCTTGTCCTCTTGTTTTTTTCCTCTCTCTCTTTGAACTGTTTAAGTTTTTCCTCTGTCTGCTCCATAAAAGCGTCCTCTTGTATCCACAGTAAACAGCGTGTCATAGTGGCTGTAAAAATCGCTCATATGTAAGTAGTATTTGTTGTGTCTCTTTCGTAGCTCTCAAACAAACTGGCGTGCTGTCGGAAAAGTGAAGCACATAAAAGTTCTTAATATGGCTAGAGTACACTTACAGTACATTGTCATGGATTTTTAGGACATTTCTCTCGATATTTTCTAAATTACGTGGAGCTAACGACCCTGTTTGCAGCGATGTAAAGCCTAGCTTGCTTGCAGGTGTTGTGCTCAGAAACGCACGCCTGCTGAGAATTGCATGCACCTCTGTCATGAGAAAGCATCTGAAGTTTATACTTAATAAGGGTCCTTGTTGTTCTATAGACTCGGTAGAGGATGCATTTTTATTAGCCTTCATAAATATGAGCTGCTAACATTGTTTGACTCTGAAGGGTCTGTAGAGGAACTTTAAGGGTGGGTGCAAAATACAGCGGCATAGAAATAGTGTCCGCCATATTTTGCATTGTCTTGCCAGGTGCATGCAATTCTTGACATAACACTGGCACTCAACCCAATACCTCATTCAGCCACACTTTTCAAAAACACCACCAAACTCTCCCTCTAAATTCACATAAAGTCAAATATTAAAAACATGAACAAAGAGGCCTGAATGAATTAAAAATGTCGGATCATTTGAGAGTGAGAATATGACGTAGATGGTGCTGTAGAAATGTGGTTGATTTTATAATCCTCCTCCAACACGATGGCTGGCACATGCAAGTAACCCTTTTTTGGCGTCCATGTTTATCCTGCAGTATGTTTGAGAACGATAACTGTGACTTCCCCTGTTGTGCGACTGCTAATAAATGATGCATCAGACAGTCACCTGCATGACTTCCCACGTTTCCTCTGTGAGGCTCTGACGCAGCGTGACGTTCAGACTTCCTGCGAGGCACCTAAAAGCATTTTGCCATTTCCTCTCCACAACAACACGGACTGGTTTCTCCTGCAACGCTCAAACCCGACAAGATCACAGGGAAATCCTGGCCGGATGCAGCGCAGCGGGACTTCTCTGCTGCTGCAAGCTCAGAGCTGTGTGACCCTAAGGTCACTTTCAAACATAATGTATTGTGTTTAAGTTGAAGAAGCTGCTGGAGTCACTGGGATCGTCCTCTGCAGTCGAGCGGGTCACCTTGACTTCTTAAGGTGTGTTTCCCGCAGCGCGATTATTTATAAAGATTCAATGCAGGGACCAGAACAGACGTGAATTCCCATCATTCGTGTTTTTGCATGTGTTGAACTTCTTTTTAAAACATTCATGTGCTGCCGTGTTCTGAAAGCCTATCAGTGTTGAGATTCTCCTGATGTCCTGAAGATGCATCCGAGACGGTAGACCCAAACTCCATTTAGTAAAACAAGCATTTTAAAGTTAAAGTTGTTTGCTAATTATAGAAAGACTCTGAAAAGCATGAATTCAGACTTGTTACAAACCTGCATCATGTTTTTTGTTTCTGCATTTTTTCAACCTTTTTTTGCCGTTAAATTAAACAAAATCTGTCTGTTTTGAGCTCTTAGTGCTCCATGAAACAATATTCAGCCGTTGTGTGACTTGCACAGTGAAACAGTGGAGTCAGATGGACAGGCGCTCTACAGGCTCAGGAGGTTTGGACTATTGGAAGGTACAGATCTGGATTAAATGGTTCCTCAAGATCCTCAATGCCCATTTGATATCGTCTGTTGATGATATATCCATGGCCAACTTCTCAGGGCTTCCAGTGCAGCCAGTGGTTAGTAGGGGTGTGACGAGACACTCAGCTCGTGAGTACAGACCAGATAAGACACGATATTGGGTTCATTAGACGAGATTTCACACTATTTTTAAGAAAACATTGAGGACTGAGAAAAGTCGAAGCGGTGTTTGAATCAAAGTGACCGTACGCACTGAGATATCAACGCTTTACGTTAGAGTGAAAGTGGTGGAAAAAGAAAAATACTTTAAAAGACAGAATAGTCTTCATGTTTGTTAATCAATCATCAATCGATCATTATTTGTAAAGCACCAATTCATAACAAGTGTTATCTCGAGATGCTTTACAAAAGAGCAAGTCAAAGACTTTACTCATTGTTAAGTTACAAAAGAAAAATGAGATAGGGGGAGATGGGATAAGATGCAGGAAGGATTTCTCCTTTGTATTCCTCGTTTCTGTTGTCCACACTTCCTCGCCGCTGAGGTGGAGGTCGGAGCGGTCCATGCATGAATGAGGACGGCAGTGGTTGTTGGAACGACACAGTCTGATGGCGGTGGCTGGGCGTCAGGCAGTGGTTGTGGGAACGACACAGCTGATCTCAATAGGGTAACTAAACTCTGTATTCTGTTCACACAGACTGAACAGGGATTTAGTACAGTGCGGTCCAGAACGTGGGGGCACGTGTCTGTGCTGACATCGCGAGACAGTTGAGAAATATCGTGGCATTTTAAACTCACGACATCTCACCCGTAAACGTTAGTGATAAAAGGCTAAAACTTCCTTTTTCATGTGTTGCCTTTAGCCTCGTTTCCACCAAGCGGTTCAGTTTGGTTTGCTACGGTACAGCATGCATTTTCTGTTTTTCCACAGTCAAAAGTCGGGAATGGTCCCAAAGTAACCGATCCGTACCGTCCTACTTTTTTGCAACCCATATGTTGGGGTGCAAAGCGTATTTGCACCGATTTGTACCCCAAAAGGTGGAGCCAGACACACTGCAGTCCTTTGATTGGTCGAAAGAATCGTCACTTCCCGTGTGACAGCGGTAGTAAAGAACAAACTCAAAGCGCTCCGTGTTTAAATATCCAGTTGATTTCGTGGAGACTACTTTTGTTTACTGTCTAGAAAGCATCTAAATAAGTGTGAATAGAGTCGGAGGTGTCTCGGGTGCGTATCTTTAGCAGCACGTAAAATGACTGCTGATGGTTTCCTGTCTGTTCTGCTCTCCTTTATACATCCAGGTCCTGCTGGAACACTACAGGACACTCACACTGCTACCTGTGCTACAAACAAACACTGAGCACGTCTGATCTAAAATCCAGTCACAGGTTCTGCGTTTTAAAGCAATGCAATTAAATGAATGTAGATGCAATTTATAAAGAGTCAGACGGCTCCATAACACACATGCAGCTTCTTTAACGGTGTCTTTGAACGATTTCCAATTATTCTTTCTTTCTTTTAATTGTTGCTGATTTCTTTATTTGTTGATATTCTGTGTGTTTTAAACCACGTTATCCTCGTCCTCTCCTCTCATGTTTATATCTCTGTCTTGATGGTACTCTGCTCTTCTTAGTGTCTCTATGTGTGATGATCTAAAAGTCAGTCATCTACTCCATATAGATGATCCTCTGTCATAAAAAGGAAGGAAAGTTGTTCTTTGAATATCTCTGTCCTTTTGTGTTGTTTTAAAGGCAGTAACATCTCTGAGCTGTGTGTGTGAGTTCTCCCTCTCAGACAGCAGGGGGCAGCGGTGAGAAACTCTCCTCTGATCCTGCCCTGCTGTCACTCACCTTTTCACACTCAGCTGTTTTCACACAGTTGTCCACATGGCTCAGCAGCTCAGCAGCTCAGTGTCCGATGGAGACGTTTATTTTCTCACCAGGTGACGTCGACATGTTTGGTTGGGGGTAAACGTGAGAACAGTCGGCTGTCAGGAGGAGTTTCACACCTGTGATCTCCTCCTGAGTGACGGAGAGAGGAGGCAGACAGGGAGGAGAGATAACGAGATAACTTTCTCTTTATACCTAAAATAAAACATTTAACTGACCCCTAATGGAACAAACAGTGTTCAAGGTTTGAAATCATTGTTGAAGATCCATCTCCTTCAGGATGAGAATGTTTCATCCCAACAGATTTATGATTGTACGATGTTGTTTCATGTAAACACCTCCGCACAGTCAACCTTGGTGTTTTAAATGTGCTATACAAAGAAAGTTGACTTGACTATATGCATGTAAAGTAGGCCTATATAACCCCTGAAAAACATATTTTTCTGACAAATATGACCCGTCTTATTAAAACCATCATCCATGGCGTGATGGTGCAATAAGTCTGTTTATAAAAAAATCTGTCCAGAGCTTAAAAGGTTTAAAGCTTTAAAAGCAAAACAAGAAAATCCTCAAACAGCGATGATTTGTAGCCTGAATAAAAAGTCTTATTATGGTAATAAATCAGAGGTAGTGTAAGCGCTTCAGAGCTCTCCCTGTGGAGAACTCAAAGTGTTGCTCTGAAGTCGTGAGAATGACTCCGTGGAGGTGGGAGCAGCTCTCACTTCGCTGCCTCCACCCACCGTCAGCACCCGAGGGCGACGTCACAAACATGGAATATAAACAACAATTAGAGCCAGAAGATCCCATGACATGGATATTATACGCCACGCAGATATCTGACTGCAGAGGTGTTTAGAGGGAGAGGGAGACAGAAATAAGTTTTCATATACGTGTAGGAGAAGTGTGTCTGAACAAGAGAGCTAAACAACAGAACACAAAGTTTGAGTTTTGCACCTTTGCTTGCTCATGTCATCTTAAAGAGGACATATTATACCTTCTCCACCTTTTCAAACAGTCCCCTGTGGTCTAAATGAAACATCTGTGCTGTGCTTTGGTCCAAATATATCATGAATCAAGCACCAGAGGAGGTTTGTGACCCTGTAGAAACCAGCTCTCTCAGAGCGCTCCGTTTTGGTGTGTGTGTCTCTTTAAATGCAATGAGCCCCCCTGAGTTTTCCTGATAGACATCACTCCTCCACTAGAGGGAATAAACATGGTGGACCTGCTCAAAAGTTTTGCTTTAGGCTGGGGGTGGAGTCCATGGGTGGAGATACCAGGGGAGGGGAGGGGATTTTTTTTTTACCAGAATCCCACTGTGACATCACAAGGAGAGACAATTTGAACTGGAGCATTTTTCTCTGTGTGGTAAGACTTCTGCAGACCACAAACAAAGGACTGGATGGATTTATTTCACATTTTGTGGGTCTGTAGACACTCAGGTTACCCAAATAAATGTTCAAAAACACTGTGAAAGTGGATTTTTCATAATATGTCCCCTTTAATATCTAAATGAGACTGAAAAGCTTTTTGATTGTACAGACTAAACTTGTTGGATCTACATAAATATGAATTCCTTGAATGCACCAGAAGTGATCGATCCGACCTCCATTCAACAAACAAATTTATAAAGTTTTCTTCTCCTCTCGAGGACAGACCGGACACAGCTCAACTTTTTATGTTTTTACAAATCTGCATAATCATGATATTTTTGTAAATTTAAAACCTGCATTAATGTGAGTTAATCACAATAAAATCCGTTTCTTTGTCAGGTTCAATGTGTACTTTATCTACTATGTCACTGCAGTGATCCAGAGTGAAGCCTCTGTGTAACTTACTATTTACAGTTAAACTGAGTCTCACCAGAAACAGATGAACAAAGATCCTAATGGCCTAGTAAATCGATGGGGACACAATACTTTATTATTTTCCAACCGTATGGTGTATTTTATCTACTATGTCCCTGCAGTGATTCGGCAGTTAAGAGCTGAATTGGATTAAAAACTTCTGAAGTATGAACATCCATCCATCCATTTTCTTCCGCCTACCCGAGGTCGGGTCGCGGTGGCAGCAGGTGAAGTTAGGTAAACTGATGACTGAATTGTCTGTAGGTGTGAATGTGAGTGTGTCTGGTTGTCTGTCTCTATATGTCAGCCCTGTGATTGACTGGTGACCAGTCCAGGGTGTCATCAACTTTTAAATTGAATAGAACCGTCATTAATCGATAGAAGAAAGAGCCAAGTTGGCGTCTGTGCTACATTCAGAGACCTGCATCCGCTCCTTTTAATGAATTCACTACAGAGGAATCTCAAGACAAAAGACGCTGAGCATCTCAACATCTCCATCCGTACACTTCTACCTCAGTGGTAATGGCCTTCGGGTTGTCGTGGTAACGCCGGCCATAGAGATGTGGTTTTGTGTGTGTGTGTGAGTCAGAAGTGAACGTCCCTGAAACTTGTGAAAGATATTTATCCGGGAGCAGAACAGGCAAAATAATAGAGCCAGGACTCTCGTCTCCAACACAAAACCTCTGCAGGCAAACAGAGGAGCGGAGAGAGACGGCAAGGTCACACACACACACACACACACACACACACACACACACACACACACACACACACACACACACACACACACACACACATCATGAGAGTGAATACCACCTCCACTTATACACGATGTCTCACTCAGAACAGAAACACACACACACCTCTTCCTGTGGAACTTTCAGTGAGTTTAATGACAGTCAGTCACACATTTAGTATTTGACATTATTATTTTAACATCTTAAACCCGAAACATTCAAATTCTGCTGTTAAAAATGTTAAAGTCTGATCTTTTTGTGTGATGTAAGGACTTTAGTTTCTCCTAAATATCTCACAAATCAGCAGAGAAAAACCTGAAAGAGATCCCTGACATCTTGTTTATATTTAAATGATGATATATCAGTGTTTAGGTAATGCAACAGGTGTAAAATGAATATAAAAAAAACACTTAAATGACAAGAGCAGTTTGTGTTGTTATTCCAGATCGGCCACCAGAGGTCAGGAGAGGACTCTTCTCTGTCTGCGTCTCATCGTCTCTGTAAGCTCATTACAGGAAGATACTTTAAATTATGTAATGGACCAAAAGAGGATTACTGCTCCGAAATACAACCATGACATCATCGTATCAGACAGGGGGACAGAGAAGTCATGTGCACTGATAATTAAGGCTCTACTGTTTTATTTTCCCTTCAAGCAAACGATGTTGTGCTAACTTTCCATCATTCTCTGTGAAGAAATAACGACTGTGGACATAATTATTTCCTCTCATGTTTCTCATCGTGCAGCAGCCTCTTCACAACCAGTCTTCTTTATTTTCTATCATCACTAATAAATGCCTCTACTCTTACCTTCACTCCAGAACTGATTCATTGATTTGAGGTGCTTGTGCCAAGCTGAAGAATTTCCATGACAACATTGCACACAGCTTTAAAGGTCACATATTCTCCTTCTCTTCAACAACTTTAAATAAGTCTCAGAGCTCCCCAAAACATGTGTGTGAAGTTTCTTGTTCTAAATCCACTCTGATCCTGTATTTGATCATGCCTATAAACCCCTCTATTTCAGCCCTGCTCAGAACAGGCTGTTTCTGTGTCTGTAGCTTTAAATGTAAATGAGCTGTGTCTGACCACGCCCCTCTCTGGAAGGGCTTGGGTGGCTCGGGCTTTCTCACTCCATGCCCTATTGTTTACGGAGAGAAGGCAGACTCAGAGGGCAGAACAAACACCTAGCTGTGGGAGTGTCACCCACCTGGGGGAGGGGTTACTGCCCTTTGTGATGTCATGAAGGGAAAATCTCCAAACGGCCTGTTTGAGCACACATTTTCTGAAAAGTGGAGCAGGCAAAAGACGGAGAGGATGGACTTTTCTCATCATTGGGGGGTTTGTAGACGGACTAAAGACACATATTAGTGTTAGAGAAAACATGGGGAAGGGTGTTTATTTTATTTATTCTTTGATGGTGTTTGAATGTAGTTGAGTTTGTGCTTCTGTCTGCATACTGTCCAATTCAGTGTTTTTAGTGTTTGAACTTATTATTGAGTGAGTTTGGGTTGTTCTGCTTCTTTGTTTTTGTTGTTTTTATGTATTTTAATTAGGGATGTCAACTGACTAAAATTTGTATTTGTAATTAATTGCTAAGTTAAAAAGTGTAATTGCGATTAATCACCTTTCATTACATTGTCAGGCTTTTATTTTGAATTTCAATACCTGATTTAATCTGAGAGTACTTTACTTGCTGTTTGAAGGTATGTTCCATTTGATCTCGAAAGTCGGAAATTCTGAGTTGCTGGTCTAATACGTCATCGGGAACGCCCCCCTGAAGTCTGTATTCCACCTCGGAAACTCAGTAGCCCTGGGTCAAATCAAACATGGCCGCTCCATGCATACACAGTAACGTTTAAGCGGTAACTGTTGTGTTTAATAGCAGCTTAGTCCTTTTTTTGTGTAAATAAATAAATCACACCAAATAGCATCGTGCAAGTTTTATCTGTGGACATGTTGTCGTGTTATTTTCACACACCAACTATCACGTAGTGTGCTGTTATCGTCTGGTATTAGCTAAGAAAACAAAGGTACTCCTGGAGGCGTCCATGTTGCTTCTCCGACTTGCAACTGGAACACCGTTAACTCGGATGTGACGTCATTCCCAGCTCGAGATCCAAGTTCAGAGGTAAATAGAACGCAACATGGATTCAACTGTGCTTTTATTTTGAAATAGTGTTAGCACCTTCTGGGAGATGGAAGGTTAGGACATGAAGTTCAGCACAGAAACAGGAAGTGGTTAGGGATCCCAAACTGACGTCAAACAGCTCAAAGGAACGGTAACAAAGGTCAATGTGTGATGTCATCAGGTGGATATGACTTTGGACTCGTCAGCTGAGCTGTCTGAGAGTTTGTTAAAGTGAAATGAGACATTCAAAGATGCAGCAGTGTCCTTCTTTTACATCACTGAGACTACAGGGAGACACTGACCTCTGCACCGGCTGAGAGACTCAGGTGTGACGAACACAGAGAAGAGTACAAAAACACTTTATTCACATGAACATGAATTTTTACGTTTATCTTCAAATTCACTTTAGCTGCAAAATTAAGTCCCAGGTTGCCAAAGCAGGTTGTAAAAGTCAACATGATTAAAAAAGCTGTCGTCTCTGTGACACTCTTTGATTGAAATAAAGCTGGGCTGCCATGCCAAGTGAACAGATTCCTGTTGATTGTGTCTCGGAGCTCTAAGCCTCGGTGAATTCCTCTTTTGATTATTATTACTGGATGCTGAGCTGTAACAAAAGACAGTCTGCTCTGTAAGTCCAGCCTGCCTGGTATGCAGGGCGATTAATGCTACAATGGGATGGCATAACACACAAGACCAGACTTGTTTTTATCTGACGGTGGTCGGCTTTTATCCCGGACAGCGAAGCCAAAAGCTGTCAGCATGATGGTCAGCTCTAACGGCTTTTAGCCCTGTTGGGTGTAAAGGGTTTGCACAAGCTCCAGAGTCCTCGAACAGAATCACAGGCAGCAACACAGTCTGCAGAAATAAATCATCATGGGTCAACTGTGTCAACTCGTCAGAAAACCAGCAATTATATGCAATAAACTGATCTCGGCTGTGCCTCCTCCTCATTCCTAGTGTTTCTGTGTTTTACCCTTCCCTTCTGTGTGTTGTTTCCCTGTTTGTTTTCTGTGTGTCTGGGCATGGCCCTCAATCACACTCCTGCTGCACACCTGAGACTCATCGAGTAACGGTCAATTAGTTGTGGCGGAAAGACTGCGTTAACTGTCTCAGGCGGGTTCCACAAAACATAATTTGATCACCATAAAATCTGTAACACACTTTGTCATTACACCAAAACAAACTAACTGACCGCTCACTCGAGCCGTTTTCACACATGCACACTGCTCCGATATTCTCCTGACCTGTTCACATGCTCCTTACAGAGGGAGACTATCCCTGTCAGACAGGAGGGAGGGGCGGGGGGTAAGAACTCGGTGAGACGCGACGTAAAAAAAATAACGAGGACGTAGCGGAAGAAGCAACAGTCCTCTATACGACGCTATAATGAAAATATTTGTCTTTATATCAATGAACGTGTAGTCGAACAGAATCACAATCTGAACTAAAGAGTGGAGAAGAACATACTGGAGAACAGGAAACAGAATGCAGCAGGATCATTAGAGCACGGAGATTGTAGAGGTGGCGTGTATACACTCTATGCACCGTTCAGCAGTCACAGTATATAAACATCACTCTCCCTCTCATTGGCTCGAGGTGAATTCTCCTGATTATATCCTGCTGCGTTCTCACATCAGTTCACTCGGACTTGCTGCAGAATAAATACGAGGAGGCTGGAGGAGAAACTCCGGGTGAAGTCTGAACAAAAAATGCTGCTGTTTGCGTTCACACATGCTGCTCCTCCTGGAAATATCAGGAGTTTCTCCTGCGATTTCTGCAAGTGTGAAAGCCCGATCAGTAACTTCCAGGTCACTTCGGGCATTTGATACGTTCCCTTTCAGGCAAGATTCTGTTGTTTGTAAATTTGAGACTGGTAAAAGTGTTTCCCATCTTGTAAATGTGTTTTATAAAATATAAAATTGTTTTTCGTCTGTAAAAGTGTTTTGCTTTTTTTATTTTGTTTTTCAATATGTAAATTTGTCTCAAGCTTTGCATAAGTGTTTCACACTTTGTAATTTTGGTTTGTACTTCGCAGCCACTATAAAAAACAGACGTCACACCGAGCTTCATTAAGATATAGTGCTTCCGTTGAGCGATCTTTAAAATAACTTTGTGTTCGGAGACATCTTCGACAGCAGGCTGAAAAGACGTGTTCAGCAGCATGACCCTCTGTGTTTCACCTGTAAGTGATGTCACAGGGTCATCGAGGTCGCCTGAAGTTTACTGCAGCTAGGTGAGAAGTTAAACCACCAGAGGTCAGCAAAAACAAGAGTTTGTTATAGGGTGCTGAGTGACTCATAAATCAATGAACACTAAACCTAACTAAGACGGTGAACATGGGGGGTTTGAAAAACTATTACGACCTTGAAAATAACACTCTTGGATTTATTAATATTATTAAATTGTGAATCATAAAGATATTCTGTCTTTCTGTCCCTCCCTTCACCCATATCACCACAGACGGAGGAGCCCTGACCTTAAAACCCGTCCTGCAACCCCTCACCCCACGTCCTAAGCATTAAAAAGCATTTAACCCAGAATACCGGCTTACAAAAACAGCTCGGGTCAAAGGTCATTCTTTCAGACACTAAAGTCTGGAATGAGGTCTCATATTATATCAGGACAACAAACTCAGTGATGCATTTCAAGCAAGCGTGTAAACATCTCCTGATGAATGGACACATTTGCAACCATTGATTTAACTGATATGTGTTCATTTCAGTTATCCCCCCCCCCCACCTCTGATTGTCTGATGGTGTCTTTTGTCTGATGTGATCTTTGTTTTTTACGAGCTGCAGAACCTGAACCTGCTGTAGACCAGTTTGACCTGAGTCAGGCCCGTTTAACTTCAACTTTTGTAATGTTACTTTGAATCTTTAATAAATTAAATGAAGGAAATGAGCACCACTCAGACCCTCACCTTTCTGATAGAAAGATAACAAATGTACAAGAAAAGCGTATTTACAGTTACTCAGAAAGATACAAGAAATATTTATAATAAGATGAGATCAGATTCTTTAGCCCACATCAGAGAAATGTAGCCGACAGTGTCACAGCAGCAAAGTGCGAGGAGAGACAGATAAAGAGCTCACAGTGAAGAATTAAATAAAATAACCGAGGAGCTGAAACAGTGCTGCAGTGTTTATAAATGTCGTCTGAACATTCACAGATATGTAGAATCAAAGACCATCATGCAGACAGTGCACATAAGAGTTGAACATGTTATTGCACAAAGTGAGTTCTTTATATAATTGCACAGAAGGATCAGAGGATATTATAATATGGTAGATATTGCACGAGGGGTTGGAGTGAGTTGTTTCCAGCTTGTGTGTGTTTTGTGATCTACCGTGAGGAGGTTTTGTTAAACAGTAATATTACTTATAATAATAATATTAGGCGGCAGTAGCTCAGTCTGTAGGGACTTAGGTTGGGAATCAGAGGGCCGCCGGCTCAAGTCCCTTTGCGGACCATAATATGGAAGTTTGTCAGGTAGGTCAATTCCCGAGCAATGCAGAGGTGCCCTTGAGCAAGGTATCGAACCGCCAGCCCATGACGCGGACCCTGTATATCAGTGTGCAGCGGCCCCACTCTGACATCACTCCATTATATGTCCACAGGTCCTGTTTGTGCATGTGTGTATGTCAGGCCTGTGTGTGTGTGTGAGAAGCATGTCTCTTAATAACAGAGTGTGAACCAGAACTTCCTTCAGGGATTATGTGAAATAAATGTAACAGAAAAAAGATCTAAAAGGTGTCTACGTGTTGTTTAGCATCATGTTCATTTATGTAGTCCCATGTTTTCCCACTACGACGCTCATGCATTTATATTATTATGTTTTTTGAAGAGAAAGTCCAATTTCTCCCAATCGGAAACATTATTATGAACCAGAGGGATTGACAAGGGGGGTAAACATAATTTTTAAATCTTAGTTTTTCTACAATATAAGCGGTATGAATGTCATAATGAAGTGTTTTTCTGTCTCCCTGTCAGCCTTTGTTCGCACTTTGTCACTGATGGATGTGTTTCGGTGTTTCTGTCCATGCCTGAGTGCACGTGACCCCGCCTTGTTCATTGAAATAAAGTAAGCCCCGCCCCTCGCTCCTTTAAAAAACATGAATCCTACTATTTGTTTTTGTTTTTTATTATTTGATCATCTCAATTAAGTCAGAATCTACAGGAAAACTGATATCTAAAGCTTTGAATTCGAAATAAATTCAAATAAAGCATGCACTCATTGCCCTCCTCTTTGACCAAAGCAGGATCTCCGCGAGTTGTTTTCTTCCTCAGCCAATCAGCGCGCGGTAGAGCTTCGCTAAGCCCCGCCCTCTGTTCCCTGAGCGTACCGGGCAGCTGCTGGAACATTTTGTTATGAAGGTGAACTAGTTCCTGCAGCGGTGCAGCCTGTAGCTCTTCGTCTTCTGCACCTTTTTTAAACTTTAAAAACGTTCAAACTGCGGACAGACTGGCGTTACATCTCCACGAGCGCACGCAGGAAGACGTCAGGACGTCAAAATAAAGCAGTTTGAGTTAAAGTAATGAAAGAGAAACACGTCCTGCCTTCATGCTTACTTTCAACAAAGAAGAAGTTATGGATATTCGCGACGGGAAGAAGAGGAGAAAGGTAAGCGGCGACAGTGGAGGAGGAGGCGGTGGTTTCGGGGTCGGTCTGCGGGTCTGCAGGCGAAGCGTGGCCGCAAAAATGAAGCGGGAGGTGGGCAGAGTGCTCCGCTCCCGCACACTGGAGGACAACAACCACACGGAGCCTATGGAGGAGGAGGAGGAGGAGGAGGACGACGACTGCTTCTCCATCAGCTTTGCCCGGAGTGAGCGCCTGGAGCCCGCCGTGGTGGTCGCCCCCCGGTACAGCCTGCTCCGGGAGGTCGGCCGGGGCAGCTACGGGGTGGTGTATGAAGCCATAGCCCGCAAAACAGGGGCCAGAGTGGCGGTTAAGAGGCTCCAGTGCGACGCCCCTGAAAATGTAGAGCTGGCCCTGGCTGAGTTCTGGGCCCTGACGAGCCTGGAGAACCGACACCAGAACGTGGTCCAGCTGGAGGAGTGCGTCCTGCAGAGGAAAGGGATGGCCCAGAAGATGAGCCACGGGAACATGAGATCCAAACAGTACCTGCGACTGGTGGAGACCTCACTCAAAGGTATGCACATCATGTTTACTCCAACAACAACACCTATAGGATGCTTTGGCGATGAACAACACAAGGAAGTCACAAGTAAAGGGTCTCAACCCCCCAAACATGGCTTTAAACAAGTTGTTTACATGCTAACTTGAATGTGCAAGCTTTAGCTCAAAATCCAAACTCCCTTAACATCCCTTTGATTAAATAAAATCCCTTTAAATGCATCTCAAAGTAGGTTACATTTGGGTTATAGTTATGTAAACATTCACTGTGGGTCTGTTGAGTCCTGGCACAAGTTTACTGAAGCCCACTCACAAAGATTTCTACATAAATAAACACAAAAGAAGCTCATCATTATGCTCCATGTCTCTCTTTTTTTAATGTACAGATTGTTTACCTCACATGCATTGTTTGTGTTTGCTATCTTTGTGTATTTTTTAAACAGAAAGCCTGTCTCATAATCTTTAATATCACAGATTTTCATGTTTTATTGAAGCTCATTCAGGTGAAAAATGAAGGATTTGTGATTAAAAGCTGACTCCTGCAGCCGTGTGTGCGTCAGTGACGTATGTATGTGCTATACGTTGCCCATAAGGCAACACAGAGTACACTGTGTTTCCCTCAGCTCACAAGAGGACACAGTGTACTACTTGGCAGCATATTAACCCATTGCTTGTTGACTGAATATTTGGACTCTAGACAATGATGTGCCAGCATGCTGTTGGATGTGATGATGAAAAACTGCACATTTATTGGATGTAAATCAAATTTTTTTGATCACTTCTTGTCATTGTTGTCATCAGTCCAGTTTGACCTACTTCTCAGCTCCTTTGTTATTGAACAGCGGAGCCTATAGATCACGTAGAAGCTGCGTGGGGCCTCTTCTTAAGACCGACACTCCTTATTGGAAGAACAATGCTGATCCTTGGTGTGAAAAAATCCAGTGATGTAACAGAAAAAGATCTCAGTTTTCTCTTCTTTTCTTTTAATAGCATGTCTCTTTAAACATTAATATATTCACCTGAAGCCGACGTGGTCTGAAAGTGATCACGTCGGAGTGTTTGCAGCATTTTTAAATGTCCTGTCTTTGATTTAAATGCCCTCTCTTCTTTCTTTGTCTTGGTTCTCTAAAGTGTGTTGAGTAAGAGAGAGCAGCTCATCGGGGCAGGTCGGTGTGGGGGAGGAGAGCTGTTTGCACGTTTTGAAAGCCTGTTTCTAGAAGTGACATTCCTCAGAGAGCTGTGGGAAGAGGGGGGCAAAGGGTTTAAGTAACATGCATTGAGGAGCTTCAGGCGTTCCTTCTTTAAGGCGATGCATCTGATCAGAGAGTTGGCTTAAGGACGTGATGTGTGAGATAAAAACAAGTCTCTGTTGGTGACAAATCTGCTGATACAAACGTATTTAGGATAAAATAATAATGATGATGAAACTTATGGATCATCTGTAGAAGAAGAGAACCTCTAAGTGCATTACAATGAAACCAACCAGGGAAGTTAAAACAAGTTTAATAGTGTCCGTCAAAACCGAGAGAGTCAAGAGTGACCGAATGTGAAAGTAAATGTTGAATAAACACATTTGAGATCTGGTCAAACCTGCATGATTTGCATGTTTAAAGGCTCTTCATAGCTTCAGGTCAGAGTGAATATTTATGAGAGACAAAGACTGTAACGTGCTGAGTCAGAGACCTGTAAACATGTGATCATCATGTACACACATTAATGTTGGTTTATAAGCTACAACAAACATCCATAACCAGAAGCTTGACATGTTAAAAATCTCTTTGTCAGATAGAAAACACTGTCAGGATTTTATTTACAGTCTGAAGAGTTTAAGAGAGACGTTGGTGACAGTTTTCACGCATACGAGATCAATTTAAAAAACGTGTGGGGGTGCCTTAAACCCGCCTACCTTCTCTGGTCCAAACAAATCCAGACCATTCAGGACCAGAATCTAAAGTTAGAAGGAGGACATACTGGCTGCTGCATTGTTGTCAGAGAAGCCAGCACTTCAACATAGCATGTTTCCTTAATGTCTGATCATAGAGTAAGCTCACTTTATCATTTCACTCTCTACACATCTCACTGATTGGACCTTTAAAGTCCTACCTCACCCAATATCAAGGGGTAGAGTGTAGAGGTGCTACGTGTTACTTACAGACCATTTGTTTGTTAACTGTGATTAAATCAACTCATCATTGATTATCAGGTGTTTATTTGTAAACCTCTGGGTCTTCAGACAGGGCGGAGACCTCGAATAGTACATCCAGGAGAAAACTCTTTGAGAATGCAAATCTTCTGTCTGAGAGAGGCAGCAGCAGAGTTAACAAAGCTGATGACAAACATTGAGCAGCCATACATGCAAATATCATGACAGAAACATTACAAGAATACATTAAAAGACATGAAATAAGAAGAAAGCAGATTCAATGTTTGTCAAAATCGACCACAATCTAGAATCTTTAAGGCTGAACATCTACACCCAGACGACCCTGCGTCCAGGTCACCAGAAGTCATGAGATAAGTCGTGTCAGGATCCAGGAGGCTTACCGCCCCGGGCCGCTCCTGTTCCTCTTTGAGAATCGCACCCTCGTGCAGTAAACAGTTGAGGAAACACAAGATGAGAGCGACACGGTTGTTTCTCTGCGTGTGAAATCTAGAGTGATACCACTCAAAGGATTGTGGTTAGAAACATCACACGCGACACTCTTTGAAGTGGCACATTGAGAACAATGCTTATAACGTGTGATATCATCGTTTGCATGCGATTACAAACCACTTGTAGACGTGTTATGTCATCAGGAGGAAAGCAGAAGTCTTAAAAATCATTTCATAACAACCTTAGTAAGCTAAAACAGCTTACTAAGGTTGTTATGATGATGATTTTATGCTCAAACCTGGAGACGGCTTATTTGGTTGGTGGTTGCTCTCAAATTAGATTTGTTTGAAAGCTCATTTTGGGAGTAAAAGGTCAAACACATGGCTGTGACGACAGTGAGGTGACAGATAACTTGTGTATGAGTCACTGCTATCTGCTTTGTTAACTTGTCACTGGTTTGAACTGGTTTCAAACTGACTAAATATCCCACTTTGGCTGCTGTTATCTCTCTAATCTGTCTGTCTTCAATCTGCTTGCTGCAGGGGAGCGCATCCTGGGCCACCCCGCGGAGCCCTGCTATCTCTGGTTCGTCATGGAGTTCTGCGAGGGCGGGGACCTCAACCAGTACATCTTGTCCCGCCGGCCTGACCCCCACACCAACAGGAGCTTTATGCGACAGCTGACGAGCGCCGTTGCTTTCCTTCACAAAAACAACATCGTCCACCGCGATCTGAAACCCGACAACATCCTCATCTCGCAGAAATCTGGCTCGCCTGTTCTCAAAGTCGCCGACTTCGGACTCAGTAAAGTTTGTGCTGGCATGAACTCCAAGAACATGGAAGAGACCCCTGCAGGAGGAGCGGGGGGCAAAGAAAGCAACCAGAACAACATTGTCAACATTAACAAGTTCTGGTTGTCGTCAGCTTGTGGATCGGACTTCTACATGGCCCCCGAGGTGTGGGAGGGCCACTACACGGCTAAGGCCGACATCTTCGCCCTGGGCATCATCATCTGGGCGATGCTCGAGCGGATCACCTTCATCGACGCAGAGTCAAAGCGTGAGCTGCTGGGCACCTACATTCGGCAGGGCACAGAGATCGTACCTGTTGGGGAGGCTCTGCTGGAGAACCCAAAGATGGTTCTGCATATCCCGCAGAAGGCCCGGAGCTCCATGTCTGAGGGGGTGAAGAAACTCCTCCAGGACATGCTCGCAGTCAACCCTCAGGACCGGCCAGACGCCTTCCAGCTGGAGGTGCGGATGGACCAAGTCACTTGTGCAGCGTGACAGAACCCCACATCCCCCAGACCTCCCCCTTTTTTTAACCCAACCAGTCAAAGAAGGGACCCTTTACCTTCCCAGGTAAGCTCCACTTCCTTCCTGGTATTTTTAACCTATAGGCCTTTTTTTGTTACATGCAATCAAAGTACGTCCACTAACGCGTCTACTTGTTTGACAACATTACAGAAATGATCCATTCAGAGTTAGACCTTTTTATTTAGGGATCAATATCTAGAAATCATCTAGAGATTTTCAGGAGTGCATTTGTGAAAACGGCTTTGTGAGTTTGTTTGCACGAATGTGATGAGTCAGATCCAACAGATCGATGCAGCGGTAGAACAGAAACTCCTGTTGGTTCTTTTGTCTATGGAGTCGTGATGTAACAGCTGTTCCTGGTTAGACAAGCATCTTTATTTCAACAAAACAGTTCTCTCCCTGCAGGGATCCTTCCTGTAGTGTTTTCAGACACTTGGAATAACAATCTGAGCCTGCTACTTTACGTGCCTGTAATTGCCCCAAAGGTTTGCATTGTGAAAAAAAGTATTTGGTCTTGTATTAAAGAAGAAGCTGCAGGTATTTTACCCTCCCCCCCAAAAAAAAGAAATAGAACAGCAGCTAGTTTCCCTGAATAATCCACCTTTATGCAGAGAGGAGGCGCGGTCGCTGACCTGAGCTTCTGTTGTGATTAGACGGAATTAAAACCAGTGACACAGGACTTGGTATCACTGGCTAAAAGGGAGCAGTGGCCGGTGGCGACCCGGGGCTGAAGACAGTTAATCTACCTTTCAGCTGACACCATTAGCCTTTGTTGCCCCGGTTACAGGCTGCAGCGTCACTGCTTTAACAGCCACTGGTGCTGTTAAGTACTGGTTATTATTGTTTACTGCCTTTGTCCCTCTCATGTCCTTTCACTCCCCTCGAGTATTTCTGTCCAACATGCACAGACTCCAGCGCCTCACAACAAGAGTCTCTTGGACATTCAGGTGTGAAACCTTTATTAGTAAGGAAATACTCACAGACAAGAGCTTCAATTTTTAACATATAAAACCACATTCAGCCTTTAAATATCCAAAGCAAACATTTAAACCTTTAGGAAAAAGTTGGTGAATCTCAAAATCATCGTAAAGCCTCACTGGAGCCGCTCTGATGGCGACCACTTGGCGGACATCTGAGCATGTTTTTTAAGAAGTTAGACATCTTTGTCCTGCAGACCCGTGTGTCTGTGTGTTTAACTTTAACACAAGTCTGACTTTCTACACTCATTGTCCTCCTGGTGAGACATTAGAAAGCCAAACATCATAACAGCAAAGTCACAACAGGCGTCACACAGTGATCCAGATTGTTGTAAAGATTCAGGCCCTGTTTTTACATTCAGACATGAGGACAGTTTCAACCAATATTTAACAGCTAATAAACGCACAGACTAGACGACGCGGCGGGCTGAGGCGACACACCTGTTGTTTCTAGTAACGATTTAACAGACACGAGATCTCACAGAAACTCACGTGGTCAAACGTGGCCTAGGAGAAAATCAAACATGGAGGATGATGGACGTGGTCAACATTAAAAAGACGCTCATGTTGTTGCCATTTACTCCACAAGCTGCTCTTCTTTCAATATTCCTCTTGGCTCGGAGCTCAGTTGTGTTTATGTTCGCCGCCATGTTTGTGAACTGTTAAAGTATGCAACGTTAGTGACGCTCCCTGGTCGCTCTCATCGGCTATTCGGGTGTTCAGTTGGAGGCAGCCTGATCTGGATCGGGGAGGCTCTGACTCGATCAGGAGCAGTAAAGTAAGCGTATTCATGGACATTATTTGACCAGTGGTATTTGGGATTACATTGAAGCCGTTCCAGCGTGTGATGGCGGCTCGCTGAAGCTATCTGCTGAAGTTTTCCAAAACATTAGATGCCAATTTGTCATGTCATCCCTAAAAGAAGAGCCAAGGATGAAATAATGCAGGTAATCCCTCTTATTGAAACTCTTAAATTCGGGGCGGTCGTTAATAATTCCTCATTGCGAGGACGAGCCGCGTCTAGACTGCAGGAAGAAGAAGGACAAAGTTTGAACAGGAAAGAGCTCGTTAAGTTTAATGTTATTATTAGTCCTACTCATGAACATGAGATCCAAGTCGTGATAAAAGAGAACTTTCATTAAATAAAACCACAAAAGGAAAATGTTGAATAAACTGGATCAGTCTGGTTTAAGAAGCCGTGGGAACTGGCGGTCTCTGACAAGATGTAAGACGACGCTGTGGCCTCGCCACTTCTCTACAAATAGTCCCTAAGCCTCGCTGCTGCTCCTGGTTTCTGCCAAAGCCTCCCACGTCACCTTCGAGGAATCAGGATTAACAGGAGCGAAAGTATCCGCCGCAGAGCACTGACGTCAGGACGTCAAACTCAGAGCGGCTGATACGGTTAACAGGATGCTTATAGAGTGCATCATTCGGTCAACAGCCACCAACGTCACTGCACGATGAAGATAGTGAAAGAACAAACATACAAAGTGGTGGTAAGAGGAGGGCAGGATCGACACCGAAGGGTGCGCCCGCGGCCTGAGGGCAAACATGGCGTTAAAAGTCAGGGCGTGTTGTGAGAGAGTGAAGCAGGTATTTGGCACAGATGCTTGAACTTGTCATGTACTGTACATGAAGTTAATCAAGTTCATGATTACAACCGACAGTTAATCACATCTCGAATGAAAACACAGAAATCTGACTTCTGTTTGCATCAAAGTGCCGGCCGCACTGATCAAGCCTCTCTGCGGTGTTTAAACCTGTTTTCACGAACACTAAAAACACTTAAAGTCTGGCTTACGTCCCGTTAGAGAGATCCTGTTGTTTACATGCTCATTGTGTTCCTTCTCTCTCTGGATTCAGAGTCATTGATGCAGATTCTCCTTGTTGACAAGATAAGAATCATTGCATGCATCCGTCCAGAGATCGCATCGCCATGTTTATACGTGTTCCGTAACACGACTGTTTTTGTTTCCATGAAGCCACAACGGCTCAAACCACCAAACAAAATGCAAATCATAGAGCTGAAGTACCGCTAAATGCATGAAATCGATTTGTTCGACTGATATCTGCACATTTGTCGGACTTTAAAAGACGTTTACAACGAAAGTTTCTGGACTCGTGAGGATACGAAAGTTTGAATCGTAGTTAGAAAAGATAGTGGATGAAATATTTCATGGTTCTCTAAAATGTTACTGCTAATTGCAGAAGGCTGCCGTCTTTTATGACCTCATATTCGGCATGTTTAGACGTTTTTTTCGGACCGAAAACGCCATGTTGTTAACGACAACTCTCGAGCCAGTCTTTGGCACGAGTCTTTACTTTTACTTCTTCACTCGAGGATCTTTGTCTGCACAAGAAAAAGGAGTTCATCCTTTGACAACAAGTGAGCCAATAAACTATGATGGACGAAAAAGCAAAACTAAACATGAACTGAGTGATTGACTGACAGAAATGTTGTGATTATTTCATTGTGACTCCCATGCTAACTGCCATTAGCCGGCTTAAACACGTCATGATTGTTGGCGTGTGTTGAATCAGACGGTTAAAGGCCACGGAGGAACAAAGTGTTCACGTCCACCTGCAAGAACTTTAGAAGTCAAACTGACACTGGGGTCCGTGTTAAAGAAATATCAACATAAATCTTCGGTGCCATATTACATACCCCCACGTCGTAAACTCTGGGGGCGAGGACGGCTGAACCGTGAATATAAAGGGGCGTGGGATTTAAATGACGATTGTTTTCCGATGCCAAACTTATCTGCACGGTCATGCGTACGCTGTGATCGGCCAGATACGCACGCTTCATAGGTCCCACATTGACCCTGTTTCTGCACCAGATTGATGAGTGAGGGCCACAGAGTGTTTCTCATTCAAACATCATAGATACCAAAAACCTGAGAAGAGTGACGTATGAGATCATGAGATCGTCAAACAACGTGATCATATCGGTGCCAATAAGACAAAAAACGATTCAACATGAGAGAAATTAGAACGACAGAAGTTAAAAACCCTAGATTCTTTAATGCATTTAATCAGATCCTCTCTTCAAGATTCTGAACAGAGATAAAGTTCACTAAGAGAATCATGACGTGACATCATCTGCTCGACCGACTCCTAGAATAATATTTTGGATATTGTCGACAAAGTCCTCCGCCCCCCTCCCTCTAAAACAAACAGCACGCTCAGCAGGAAATAACTTTTTCTGCTGCAGTGACATCGTGAAAGTGTCCCAGCAAGACGCTCATTGTCTGCGTTTGTTATTTGGAGCGGAAACATCTTGCAGCACATCAATCAGACAACGAGTGGATGTTCACTGACCCGCACCGTACGCCCGTTGTCTGAATTTGAACCCTCCATCGACCATGACTCAGCTCTGTGTGTATTGTCTCTCACAATTAGCGCAGACAATTATTCGTTAACCCCTTATGTGAACCCGCCCCAGAGACTCCGCCCCCCTCCCCTCGCCCTGTGACGTAACCGCTCTCAGGCTCCCAGCTGTCTCTGAAGGCGCAGTTGCGTGTTTGGAGATTGGCCTCATTCTCTCGCGGGATGATGGGATAGCGAGTTATGCAACAGGCCTCGCTCGCTCACTCGCTCTGCGCTGGTTCAATGGGAAAACCTGTCATCTGTTGGGAGGGGGGATTAGAGGCTGTAAACACAGAGGGGAGGGGGAGGAGCGGGGGGGGCTGGGGGCTGGTTAACGGAGGGACAGCTGACGACAGCACAGCGAGAAGACGTGACACGGACAGAAACACCGAAACTGATGACACAACAAATCCGACTCACATTGTTGATTTTTGAAACCACGAGAGCCGTTTCAGGCAGTGATTGGATTATTTACATCCCTGACTGATGCACTCACTGTTTCTTTAACTAACTGATTGATCACTTCATCAAAGATACTCAAAGGTCAAAATCCAAAGCTGTTTCCTTGTCACTGGACACGCCTGGATTGTTGTTATTTAAATGAAAAAGCGGCCGATACTATCAAGATTAGAATGAACCTTTAAAAAAAGAAATAGGCTCAGGATGTTTATCTGAGAGTCTGACAACAATCCAGAAAGAGTCCCTGCAGAGATAGACCTTTTTGTCCATGAGGGAGGGGCTCACGGGGGCTTTTTAAATACAAGGCACAGCTGAAACACAAAAAATGGAACTTCACCTTGCAGAATACGAGAGTTGCTGGTCTACCCGAGACTCAAGCAGTCTGCTTGATTTTGTTATAGTAGGATTTCTAATGTTGAAGGGGTCAACAGATCCAAAACATCCATCCATTATATATCGGAGGGCTGGAGGGTTCGGGTTAGCCGATCCCAGCTGTCATTGGGCGAGAGGCGAGGTTACCAGTCAATTACAGAGCTGACATATAGAGACAGACAACCAGCCACACTCACATTCACACAAAACAATTACTCAAAAACAACTAACCAATCATGGCAGATCTTTTACCAGCAAGTCCTTCTCTGCAGCAGAGTCTGGTTGATTTGAAGAGCGAGATGTTGCGGCTGGTAGTTTCTTTAAAGTGCTCTATAGATAAATAAATAAAGGTGCTGGTCTCCTTATTCTTGGAGCAGGCGGGCCAGCTTTTGGTACAGAAGACGATGCGTGTTATGTAAGGGTCTGCAGAATCTTTAATACATGGACCCGGAGCAGGAAATCCCTTTAAAATGTGTTACCTCAGCATCAAAACAGAACCATGTGTATCCGTGTTTTCTGTGACATCCTCATCATCCACCTCACCCCTCCCTCCCTCCCTCCCTCGCTCTCTCTCTCTCTCTCTCTGTCTCCCTCTCTCTCTCTCTCTCAGCTGCACAATGAGAGCGCTGCTCCTGGTTCACAGCTTACGGAGATTCGCGTCTGGAACATTTTGTCCTCTCGCTGCCTGCCATGTCTCTGTCTAAACCAGAACAGAGCGCATAGAGCTCCGGCCCTCCCCACATCTACAGCCTTTACTTTCTTTTTCATTTATTTAATTGACAGGATGAGCAGGCAGCTTACAAGTTGAGGCATTTTCAGGGTGTTGTCTTTGCACTGCACGCATGAATTCCTCCACAACACTGTTACATCAATACAGATGCCTTCAAGTATATATGTATTGAGACATGGAAGAGGCACGCAAAGAAAGTCCATCAGTCTGAGACGATGCTGATCGTGCCCCTCTGAAGGAAATGAAGTTGTTTGGATAGCAGTTTAAAGTACACTGTGTTCTGAAAAGACTCAGACAGCAGGGGGTATTTCGGAGGAACTTGCCAGAGGGAGGCCACCTTTATTCGATTTTTGGGAGTGGGTGTGATGATCGCATTGGCGTTCTTATGCAACATGCTCGTAAAAGTGAGCTTTCAGTAGCTGAGAAGCTTGTAAATATTTCCTCCGGGCCCTCAGGGTTCAGAGCGAGAACTGCAAAAAACGAGTTCCTGCTCAAATGAAACACGGCTTTGTTTTCTTCTGTTTATACAACATGGGGAAAGTCGCACTGGAAAGCTCATGCCTCGGTCATTTCTCCATGAAAATATACACCTATGATGCATTTAGCTTCAAAAACCAGCTGAGGAATGATCCAGAAAGTCCCACAGTGCTCTGTCACAACATGTAACCACATCTTTTCCACTCTGCTGTGCCCATTCATGGTGGCTGTGTCCAATCTAATGGCTTGTAAGCCTTTAACACCGGGTTAATCTCCCCACAGAGTGAGAACCATCTATTACAGCCTCATAACTCGCTGCAGGTGCTGTGCGTGGTCATATTTTGGCCTCTGTGGACCCGATGCATTGTTTAAATGTCTCTAACAAAGCCGCCGGGGTTCATTTGGACCTGTAAATAATAGATGGAAACAGGCGTGGTTGGCATCTGTTCATGAAAACACAGGTTTGTCTCTGCTTCCTAATGTTGGTTTGGATTTTGGGATCACGGCTGTTATTGTCCGACAATATCCACTTTGGGGCCGTTAGACTAAATCAAAGTACGTCCACTAAAGTTCTTGTTCTTTGTCTCTGACGGGCTCCGATTGTTATTCAAAGTGTCCCTACAGAGATGGACCTTTTTGTCAGAGTAATATTAATTTTTCTAAGAAAGAAACCATTGCTCTTAAGGCCGCCACACTCCTTTGACAAAAACAGTCACATTAAAGGTGGAGTCTTTGCAGTTTGTAAACACAACATTCAAACTGGGCCCCTCCTCCTGGACTCATCGCCCCCAGAAGTAGGTTTACTGCTTGTACCTACACTGCAAGCTAACGCACGCTAGCACGAGCTCACCGCCGGTGTTTGTCACCTGCCTGTCCAACAGGAAGCAGACCAACTCCACGTCCACGGGTAAAAGCCAACACAAGGTTCACCCTCGTTTTAGAACAAGCTTTATCTGCTTGCTGATATGAATCGCGTCCAATCGTTGAGTTGTGTCCCCCCCCTAAACTCACCTGCGTGCCTTCACCTCCCCCTCCTTCCTGAAGGGTGCCTGGACCCCAGGAACCAATGCCCCAAAGGATTACATTGCAGCAATTGCAGCTTGTTTGAAGAAATTTCCTGAAGCAATCCAGAAACTTTCATACTCGCTCCTTAATTAGAAAGACCTCTAAACATGTAAAAATACAGCCCGGGTCTAAAATAACAGAATTCATCTTTGAGTATTAGAGTCCTTCATCAGTTAAAACCACCTCATCGTTCTCTGGTCGAGACTTAAATCTGCCGTGTTGGTTTATTTTTCTTACAGTTAACTGGATATCTTTGGGTTTGTCGGCTGTTTTTGGTGGAAACTCTTTGTCTGTTCCACACAAAGAGGAACTCAAAGGCACACACACCTAAACTTACATAATGAGCCGTTTTCGTGAATGCTCGCCAAGTGGAATGTGTTACATCGCATGCCACACAACCACAAAACCACACGGAGCTCGTAAAACGCCAACACTCCCTCTCCAAATGGTTATCATAGAGAAAGCTGCCACAGTGTCCCGGCCCTCACTAGAAAACCAGCCCCCACCACTTCCCCAAAGATACCGGTCTCTGCTGGTTTTTAACGAGACAGTCTGCTTTTGGGTTATGCAACAACGAATGGCTGGCAGAGGAGGCAGCAGGCCTCAGTTTGTCCAGGATTTGCTGGGTTTCGACCTTCGCCGTGTTTCCAGCGATTTGCTTGTTTACGCAGCAGTAATAAATCCATCAGAGCAGAAAGCTGATACGTTGACTTGAGCGAGAGTTTTGTCAGGAGTCGTAGTTAAAATGTTTATTTGGTGTAGCATGTTAGTTTGGTCAGGGTTCATCTGCACATGTTCACACATTTAGGGCTGCATTTCGTCGTCTGTTTTTCCATCCTTATTGATCAAATTAAAATCATGTTTTACCCTCGGTTACAGAGACAGAAGTCGACTTTGAGCTTCTAAAACATGACTCCTAAATGTTCCTTTTTGCTCCGTTGGATGTAAAGTCTGCTGAGCAATGTGCTTCTTGACTGCTGTGTGGAGGAAATCTAGACATTACTCTCCTGTGCAGGAAGGTCGGATGTCAGGGTTTCCCGGAGGACCATAGGAGATTTAGTGTCTTCTTGTGGGGCACTCGAACAGTTCGTGAGGTCGAATTACCTTTTCACCAATCACTTTGTCCTGATGCTGCTTTAACAGCAGAGTGCAAGTAACCCACACACTCTCACTTAGCTTCCAACTAAGTACTCGTCCACCTTAACTTTCCTTCTTAACAGGAAGTGTCTCACATCAATATTTATATAAATCCTTGCATCTTGTCTCTTTAAGGCCGGGCATTAACTGAATTCACGCCATCTCTGACCTGATTTTTGAGCCACACGACTCATTCCAAAGTCGGGCAAAATTCCCGCTATATTGCGGGTCATTGTCTGTGTAGTGTACAGGGGCCAGAGATCATAGGACGGTCCCTGCTTCAGTCCAGTGTTTACTGTGATAGATATTACATCAGTATGCCAATAATTCATCCAAAGGAAGCGTTCAATAAAGCTCTGTGTTTGTCCTTCTGATGGAGGCGTGTGGCTTTCACTGTGTCAGTGTGTGTAGAGTTGTGTAACATGTTCATGGAGGGGCGTTTCTTCAGGTACGAGAGGCATGCTCATAAAAAGAGTCTGGGGTCAGAGTTCAGAGAGGACACTCACAGCTGCTACAGAAACAACAATAAAACCAGCCAGCCAGTTCCTCCTCAAACCTGAGCTCATGTGTTGCTTCTTTCATAACAACAACACGGTTATAAAGTCAGTTTGTAGAGCATGGTCATAAAGTGGGACTGGGATCTGCGGCGGCATCCTAAAAGTAAACAACCTCAATCAATCAACAGTCAGGAAAACCTCAAAGTGATTCGTCTTTTCTTTGTCGAGTCTTTGCACAGTTCTTTGCAGTCGGACAAACAAACCGATCTTGTGATTGAAAACCAGTTTCCAGTTTAAATTCAGAGTCTGTCAAAGGGCTCTATGTGAGGCTACAGGGGCTTCCAGCTGAGCTCAGGGTCTGACACAAAATCCTCCATACAGTAAAATAATGTAGTTAGAAACGCATGCATCCTGCAGGTAAAGCATGCAGGCTTGAGTGGTGCTGAACTAAAACATCTTAACAAATACCTAAACGATGGTATTGAACCGCCCTAAGCCTGATTGGACTTTGAAAATTGTGAGTCGTGCAACACAAAGGAGACTGAATCAGAGCCTCTGTCGACCCAACAGGCTGGAAACAGATCGATACTGCTGAAGCTTTTAGACCGTCAGGATGTTTGATGGCTCTGCAGGGACGTTATCTGAGAGACAGCTTACAGACGATGAACCCTGTGAACCTCACTCGATGTAAAGATCATCTTGTTTTCATCGATATATTTGGATCATATTGTAAAAACTAAACAGTATCTTACTGTACATGTTCACTGATTAAGAGTGCTCAGCCTCAGTGGTGACATAAGCGTTTTTTTGTCTGTCCCCATTCTGCACATCATCATCCCTTATTCACCATCTCCAGCCTGCGTGCTCCCTGCTAAGCTGACCCACTTGTGTTCATACCATGTGCTGAGAGGTTATGCAACCCAAAAAGAGGAACAAACCGCTGCCACTCCGAGCTGCTGCGTGTCAGCCGCTGGGCTATTATTAGAGCGCAGCGCTGGACTAAACCTGGACTCCTCGGCAGGCAGGAAACACTCCCAGGTGTCAGCTGGTGGTGTCATTCTGCTGCAGGTAGACGGAGAGGCAGCCGGCGTGTGTTTACACTGTGACACAGCCGTTATTGACAACTAGTCAGAGGCTTTGTTGAGTCATCACTGCCTGCAGAGGACAAATACATCTCTTGATATGCGCTTTGGAGGAATTTATAGAAGAAGAATACTTAATGCATTATATAAGAGGCACAGGTGGTTTTAAATGAAAGGATGGAGCAGGAAAAAATGAGACCCCACAGTTTGTGACATTCATGTTTCACAGGTTGACCATCTCCCACTCTTCCCTGCATTTATTTGCGTAACAAAAACAGGTTTCCTGTGGATCCTTAAAGAGTCTTCATTTAGATTTTTTAAATATAAGGTCATAACATGTATTAAAAAGAGGTAAATGTACTTGTGAGATGTCTTAAATTATAGATAGCACTTTGAACAAGACAAATCGGTACTTTAGCGATTAGCTCGAGTGAACTGGTGAACGTTTGAAGTCGGGAGGCAAGAAATGGTACTGGGTTAGGGTGGTGCAGTGGAGCTATTGACAACAACTGAGCCTGGGGGGCAGCAGCGGGGAAGAGAGTCCCAGCGAGAGGAGCCGGGGACAGGTTGGGAGGAAGTGGGGATATTATTGGGGGAAGCAGAAATGGGGGTCGAAGTGAAGAGGGTAACCTGGAGTGTCCAATCCGTGGTGGGAGTTGAGAGCTGGAGGGACTGGAATGGAGCTCCAAACTCAGGGGTGATCCAAATGAGGGCTCAGTCTGGCTGAGGTGTTTAAGGAACATACATTTTTTATGTCACCTACTTGGCCAGGACTGTTTGACGGGATTTTGCATCTCAATGGAAATCTTAAAAATAAAGGGTTGTCTATCCATGGCATGCTAACCTGTTTCCTCTTTTTGTGTCTGCAGCTTTGTTTACAACATGGATGTGGACTCGGATGTGGACTCGGACGTGGACTCGGACATGGACTCGGACGATGGACAAAAAAAGGGACTCTGACAAAAATGAACTGTGAAGAAGCCACAATCATAATCTGAGCGGGAAGTGATGATGATTCCAAAACTCTGGGACAGGGATCTGTATGCAAACTTGACGTCAGCGCCATGCAGACATGTAACTGATGTCTCTGAGAGCTGAATGGATGTGAAACCAGGTTCAAAACGTTTGTTGTTTTTTTACATTTGTTGATTTATTGTTCCGGGCTTCCCCATCACAGGCCTGCTCTTCTCTTAATAATGGAGTTAACTCTGCCAGGGCACAGGTGACCAGACTGTAATGTGGTCACTGCATGGTCAATATGGCATATATCGCAGCATCTTTTGCCCCACGTTCTCGCCCCATACAACCTCGTGCCTTAAAGACGATTCACTGAAGTGCGATTGGATCTTGAAAATGAAATAATTTTGTGGGAAAGAAACTTCGTTCTTGAGGCTGAAACCTCGTTTGACTCGTGCACGATTCTGTCCGCAGAAATTTACATTTCAAAAAATGGAATCTGTTGATTTCAAAGATGTCAGAAAACCTGCAATAATGTAAAGTAAGAATGTGAAAACTGAGTCCTTCTCCTTCGGAAACGTACAAAACCTGAGCTAAAAAGCGGATTTCATCAGTGTTGCTTATGTTAAGAAGGTTTGAGAAGGTATTTCACACACCTGTGCCGCTCTGTGTAGGCAGATGCAGAAGAAAATGTGAATGTTTAAAGTAAAACTATCAAATTGAGCCCATGTAAGAAGTAGCAGGCCTGTTGAAACTCCATACAATACCACGTTTTTGTAACCAAACATCGTCCAGCAGGGAATTCAAACTGGTTTCATTGGTCAGGAGTTCAACCCAAAGAGAACCTGCTGGACTAATTATGTTTTTTATCATCACTGCATCAGTTGGTGGGTTTTTGGTAACTTTGTATTGAATGTTTTTTATATATTGAGGATGTTGAGTGTGGCATTTAGAGGATTCTCGAGGTCACAAATCTGATTCTGGTCATGTAACGCTTTGAAAACAAGATATCGAGTCAGTGGTTTAACTTGCCAACGTGTCATAAAGAGATATTGAGCCGTGGGTTTTTAACAGCCTGACACCTCAGCAGTATTGGGCCCTCTGCGGCTGAATCTTTCTGGGTTTTTTTAAGGGACTTTCAGAGCACATTTGAAGGTTTGTCATCTGGAAATAATCCCCAAAAGCTCCCATGGGTTATCCATCCTGACTGCCCCTTCCTTCCGCCATTCCTTCAGAGCTTTATTGAAGTCGCTTGAAGCGCTTTGCAGAGGCACGAAATGCATTGGACAACACACCCAGGCAGTGTTTGGCTGGAGCGCTCACTGCTCTGATCATAGACTGTTTATAAGAGATGGACGTCCCTTTGTTTTAAGGTTTGTGGGTTTCCGTTTTCAAGCCTCCATTTTTATGCATTTGAGCTCCTCCATCTTGGTTTTTTCTTTTAAGCCGGAAGTGACCATAGGCGTTAACTTTGAGTTGTAACCTGGGCTAATTAGGCGAGGTAGTTACCTTGTTAATGGGCCAAATTAATAAGCTGGTGTGGTTAGCAAAGCTAACAGTACCCTGTACTTAGCGCTAACATTTACAAAAGTTACATCTCCAGTTTTGCCAGGTGAAACTCAAGCACTGACTTGTTTTCAGTTATCAACTAATGCTTTAGCTAGCTCTGTTTGCAGGATGCTTCCATAACTCACGGTGACTGTGAATTGTTTTTCCAATTCTCTTACAAAAGTACCAAAGCTAAAAAAAAGCGAAATCTATTTCTTAAGACGGTTGCGTAGGAGAGGAATGAAGCCATCAATATTTGAAAGTAAACTCCTGCAGACGGTCTTAATTGCAGAAATACATTGGCAATGTTTCCGAACCTGCAATTTTTGGTAATAAAAAGCACGAAATTACCAAATAATTGATGCCTTTGATTCCTGTTGATGTTGCCATTGCATCGAAACAGGAATCGTCATTGTTTTATTTTACTTTTATTATCGAAGTATAAAATCGTGGTTTCGAGACAGCCCTACTCAGAAATTAGTTCGTCAAAATCTGCGATACTTTGAAGCTCTGTTGAGAGAAAGGGAACGGACACCTAGTTAATCGTAGGAATACGTACATTGCCGTCGTATTTGTACGAGTTAGACGTGTGCACGAGTTTGTTTGCAATTTTTGTTGATCAAAAAGACGAAATTTCGCAATATTGGTTGTTTAGGAATTATTTATTGCTGTGGCATCAAAAGCAGATCATTAGATTTTTACTAGCATCTTATCAGAGTTTAAAATTCTGTTACCATGACAACCGGACACTAACATATTCTAACCAAAGGTTGGTGGCACCTTAGCGATCCCTGCTTTATCATGTATTTTCCTCTAAACGGGACCATTATTCACAAAACAAACAACAAAGTTTTCAAATACAGCTTTTGGCTTCACTTTGCAAACAGAAATGGTACGTCCACTTTCTTATTTACAGTCTATGTTGTTTTGTTGAAAACTGATCACTACGTGTCGTCTGATTCTGAGGCGAGTCAGTACTTGAAACAACTTTTATTAACCAGGAAAATGAAAAGAACAAAATGCAAAAGTTCAAATCTACAACATAGTGATGACAGCATGCAGTGGGAAGCTTAAAAAAGGGGAAATATTATTTAAAGGTTTGTTTTTTCCAGACTCCTCAGCGTAGTTTCATAGCACTGTGTGGCTTCAGGTTCAGTTTTAATGACTCCACGGTAGCAGTAGTAAACTTTGAGGCGTTTTGTTTTGTGGTCCTACCTCATGCTCAGCACTCTGAAATATCTTATCTACCTTAACAGTTCTCATTAGCAGCCTAGTTTCAGTTTCTGATATTTTTACCTCAGACTTAACCTCCTCAGTGTTGAAACAACCTCTGACTTACTTCTGTGTGGTGTTTTTTTTCTTTTAAAGCTTAGCTTGTGTTTGTTACGTTCATCAACTACAGCTCCCATAAAGTGTCTGAAGGAGTCCACAAAACGTGTCGTTTGTGTTTCTTTTGCGCTTCTCTGCGCCCTACAGAAATGAGGTTTCACAATCTGTAAGGACGACTTTGTTTTAAGCAGTGCAGGCAAAAGAAACAGAAACCTGAAACTTGGCACCGGTTGTATTTTCACGTCACAAAAACAAGCGGAAAACTGTTTGTATGTCGATGGTGAAAACACGGACAACTTAACAGCTGTGGATGTTTCGTACGAAACAACCTAAACTGTGTCAATTGTCTTGTTGATAACTTCTCTTGTTTTCTTTGTGGCTTTCTTCCTCACATTTATGCTGTTCGACGTGCAGTGAAAGTACGATTCACGAAACGACGATTTCTGTGCTTGTATGCATTCTATGCTGATGACACTCATGTGAGCCGTAGTTTTTGAATGCTAATACAAATGCTAACGCTGTTATTAAAACATGAAGGTTTTCAGTTTTGGGATGAGATTTTTCCGTGTTTCAATAAAGGAATAGTGTAAATCTGTGATTTACTCTTTGGGATGTAGAATAAGTGACCTGCTCAGCAGTGTTCAATGATACTCGTGTCTTGAAGTGTTAAACTTAGCATGGTTGAAGACTGTAAATGGCATTGCTTTGGTTGATATGCTAACTGAGGATCTTGATACTTAACCTTGTTATCTGCTAACCTGCTGTCACTGTATCGTTCTGTTTCATTTATTTCTCTTCTTCAGACTAGTAACAAACCCACTTGAAATCACTTTACACTATGCAAAATGTGTCACTGCCTCACTGTAAACACCGTACAGAGCCACAACGTTCTCGAATAAATTGTGTATAAAATCTTTGTTCTTTTTAGTGCATATTTCCAGTGTGTTCATAAATAATGTTGTGTAAAATAATGACGCTGACAGGAGCCATTAGATGTTTGAGAAAGCATCGTGTGTTTTTTTTTTTTGCTGTAAATATGTTTGACAATTTTTCTTGGAATAAATGATCAAAAATATGACGATTTCATGTTTTTATTTGACCGTGTGAACGATGAGCACAAACCATGGATTAGTATTTAGAAGTCCTTTGCTAAAGGCAGGGTTGGTAATTTCCTCCAGATCCACTTTTTAAGATTTTGGTTGAAATTGTTTTTAGGTCCTGACAGAAATTAATAACTCATGTTCTCTGAAAAAGGAACAAAGAAAATCCGTCATCTGTAGCAGTTGTAAGCCTGTAAAAACTTCAACCAATGTCTGCCACGAGGTACCAATCTGATGAACCAATCACGCCTCCCTGTCTCCCTGCTCATTCTCTACCCCTTGCGTGTACTAGTCCACGCTCAAAGTGTGTCACCGATGACGGAGTTTATACTGTGAGTTGGTCCTTGAAAAATTACCAATTTGCTGGAGAGGTTAGCGAGGTTAGCAGACCCTTAGCTATTAAAATTACAGTCCAATAGAGTCGCAGATGACCTAACGGTTAGATCGCGCCCCATATATTGAGGCTAAGCGGGCAGCCAGGGCTCAAGTCTGAACTGTGGCTCCTTTCCCGCATGTTATTCCTCGCTCTCTCTCTCCCTGGTTTCTGATTCTATCTGAAATATTAAATAAAGGCAAAAAGCCCCCAAATAAACCTTTTAAAAAAGGATAAAGTCAATTCTAAAGGCTAGGTCATTAAATTGCATGCTCGTTTGGTGGCTAATCTAATTAGCTTCATATGTCAAAAACAAAATGCATCCTTAGTTTCAACATGTATGTAAAAATAATGCAAGAATTTCTCTTGAAAAACATTTATTTTGCAGCAAGTCTTATCTTATAAATTCAACCTGGTATAGTCATGAAAAGTGGAAAACATGTTGTACCAGGCTGTAAACATGTTGACCTCTGGTGGTAAAGTTGACTGACTCACTTTAGGAGCCAGTCTCAAGTGGTCACTTGAGGAACTGCAATTTTGGCACTTCTGTTTCAATTTAGCTGTTCGTTGGTATGAAGTGTAAATGTTGTTATGTCATGAATTTTAATGTCTGCACTGCCAGGTGTTTTGGGGGAACAGTTGATCCTTTCAGTTGTTTTATTGTTGTTGTTGTTTTTATGCATTTTTATTCCTGTTGCATAACAGACAGATGACAGTAGACTGATGATAAAATGAGGAAGGAGACATGAAAAAAAAGATTCCCAGCCAGATGTGAGCTGGGACATTTTAGTTTCACAACAGATATGTTAATATTTAGCAGAAATCAGGCTACTAAGAGTTCTTTAATAGACAAAGATAAAGATTTTACACTTGTGTTTTGTATCCATTCAAAACCACATATAACATCAATCTGATCTCTACAGTCTTCAACAAACACAGCAAACAGCTGTGCAGCTCTGGCTACGAGGCAGAATGACGCCTGAGTGATGACGTAGTTGGTTTATAACTTAAAGGAAACAGGGCGATAGACTTTTGATGCTGACGGTGGTGAGCGGTGGACTTAGATGAGAGATCACATCCAAATTAACGCTTTTTCCCCCCCCGTTTGTTACTGTGATGGCATAGTCTCTAAAGTAGAGTTTCCAGATTTTAGAATCGGTATTCAGTGTTAGGCTAGCTACAAACTAGATGATTTTGACTAGAGGGGCGTGGCCTAATTTGATGCTTGTCGCAACCGTTTATTTGTTCAAATAATCCTTAAGTGTGTACTGTCACTACGATTATTTTACTGCTCGCCATCGATTCAAAGCCTCCCTGATCTGGAATCTTGATCAAGATCGGGCTGCCTCCAACAGAATAACTGCAATAGCCAATGAGAGCGAGCAGACCGGGGAGCGTCACCATCCAGATGTTGTGACCATAAACACAACTGGAACCTCGAACCAAGTGGAACATTGAAAAAGAAGAGCAGCTTGTGGAATTATGGAAACAACACGAGTGTCCTCATAATGTCTTATGCATGACGACGTCGATCGATCTCTATATTTGTTTTTCTTCTGAACTCACGTTGGATCACGTGAGTTTCTGTGAGATCTCGTCAAACTCTGTGGTCTCACAGTCAGGCCGAGTCGTCTAACATCGGTTGAAACTGTCCTCATCATGTCTGTGGTCTCCAACATTTTATTATCGGTTAAGATTTGAAGCTACGTGCATGTGTAGACAGCTTAAGTCTTTTTTTAAATTTCAGTCCTGTCAGACTTTTTCTAAAATAATATGGAGTACAGTTTCCTCTTAATTTCTCTTGCCACTCACGTTTTGTTTAAATGTCACAGCGGTAGTGATCTGTGATAGTCTGGGACTGTGCTGCTCTTTTAAGCACGGTAAATTGAATATTGGTTTGCTTAACCGAGTCAGTGTCTCGTCACCGTTTATTTAAGCTCAAACTCAGTTTCCCACAGTTGTCAGTAATCATCTGAATCCTCGCTGGATCATCGCGTCAGGGTTTGTTTCATCAGCACGGAGACACCACATGTACGCTCCCATCCTCTATCGTCAGCATCAAAATACACATCTTATACTGATAGGTCATATTTTCATTTCAAAGGACTTTTCTGTGTTCTGTTACACAAACATGTTTGCAGGTAAAGAGAAGACGGGTACAGGTGATTTGTGCACTTGAGCACTCTGCCCGTTGCAGTGAAAATACCTCCGAAGGTCCCTAGCTGCCGGTGAAAGTTATGGACATACAGTAGATCTGTAGTTTCTGCAGCCTTCAGGAGCAGCTGCAGCGGTCACAGCTCATGGGGATAATCCAGTAAGAGTAACAGGGGGGCAGTGATCCTATTGGCTGGGAGAAAGTGGGAGACCCCCCGCTACAATAAGTAAGAATCAAATTGTAAACATCTCTGCAGGAGACAAAGCCCTGCTGCAGGCCGGTGCGTCTGATTAGCCTGCTGGATTATCTCTAATGTGTAGATTAATGGAGGAGGGGAGGGGCAAGGAGACCGTCTGTGATACTTCCTACAGTAGAGCTCACACAATGCGGCACACAGCAGACAACAATATGTCAGTGTTCAGACCTCTTTATGTTCAGAGGGAACACGGTGTGCTGAGGAGGAGCAGCGAGGGGGAGGTGCAGCTATAGGCAGTGAAATGGAGCTAAAAAAGGGGGGGGGAGGGGTGAAGAGGGGTCCGTGGGAGACGCCAATGAATCAAGGAAGAGGGAAACAGCTGTGACCTGAGCACAAAGCAGCCAATCAGAGCGCATAAAATCCACAATCCCAGACAAGACAGTTGATGAGACGAGAAGAATTTATTTATTAATGTGAGGGTGGTCTTAAATGTATTATTTAGTGCTCGTTTAATTAACATCATTTTAGTGCCAAAAACATGTTGATGTGCAGAAGTGGTATTTTATATTCTGTTTTTATTTCTTAATTTAAAACACGTTTCTGTAAATGTGGATTTAAATGACTGAAGTGTGAAATCAGTGTGGGAGGAAGCCGGAGTACCCGGAGAGAACCCACACATGCACGGGGAGAACATGCAAACTCCACACAGAGAGGCTCCTGACAGACGGGGACTCAAACCAGGAACCTCCTCGCTGTGAGGTAACAGCACTAACCACTGCAGCACCGTGCAACCCTCATCCTTAATGTGTCAGGTGTTTTAATGTGGTCATTAAGACACCTGACATCTCTCTGGGAAATGGATGGATAGATTCTTCAAACTTTTTTTTGTAAAGATGTGTGCTATGTGCTAATCAGAGTTGAATACTTGTTGATGGTCTGATGTTTTGATTTTTGGGTGAAATTTGTTGGTTAAAACTTGGATGAGTCATTTTATTTTACAGAGCGGCTACATCAGCCCAGGAGGCCTTGTCCCGGCGGCAGAAGTCAGATATCTCTAGTAGACAGAGCTCCCCCAACCTTCAGCGAGGTGATCTGTCACTACTACCGCCTGACGTCCCTGACGCCCAGCCACCACCATCAGACTGTGTCGTCCCACAACAGGACGCGAGGAATACAAAGGAGAACTCCTTCCTGTATATTATCCCAAATGCTCTTTTGTAAAGCATCTCAAGATAACAGTTGCTATGAATTGGCGCTATACAAATAATGATTGATTGAGTGTTAATTAGATTTTTGGTATAAGAACACCATGTTCTTTTTATTGGCACATTTTGCTAAAACGGTAACAAGGATTGCAACCCTAAGGTGCCAAAGAGCCGTGTTTCTTTTCATTCTTCAGGAAGTGAACAATCATATTTGTCTGATCCACTAATTCAAGTTAGAGTAGAATGAAACTTTTATTGATTCAAAGTGAAAACAGAAGTTTTTACTCGTCCGCAGAATAATAGCTCAAAATGTAAACGGACAGAAAACAGCCAAAGATGATCCCACTGACCCCTCTCATTGTCCTTAAAACAAAATCCTAAACACTTACAGCCAATATTTATATCTCACATGTCAAACCTAAACATGAGGTCATGATATTTCCTTTGTTTAGAATACCCACACACACACACACACACACACACACACACACACACACACACACACACACACACACACACACACACACACACACACTCGCTCTCTGTATGAACTCCTCACAGTCATGACTGCAACATGTTTGAACATATGTGAGCAGGCGGCCGACACGTTGCTGTGTGTTCAGGCTCGCCGCCAGAGAACAACATGTTCCTCATGTATAGAACAGGAGGGGGGGGGAGGGGCTGCACACACTTAAGGATCATATAGTAGTCTGGTGTCAGTGTACAGAACAGGAAACACTCCCCGCCCTCACGTGTTAATGTGCAGCACACACTGATGAACACATATTCATGAGATTATACAAGACAGACATGTGTGCCAACTGTCTGTCATCAGAACAATACAACAGAACCGGTTTGTATTTTATATAATCTTTAATGACACAGGGAGACGAGCCGGGTCTTGTGTTTTGGAAGTTTAAACTTTTTGAATTCAGAGTCTGAACTCTTGGGAGGATGCAGAGTGAACATGTACTCGTGTGACAGCCCGATATCAGCCTCCAAATAAATTGAGCACAAATTTTGTCTGATAGAAAAACCACCACTAGAGGGCACTGTCACTTGACCACAAACAGAAGCTGTTAAGGGGAACTCGTAAGAAAAGGATGCTGCTGTTATGGTTTGGGGTCGATCTCCGTCAGTACTTCAGCCAGGCACAGATGATTTCAATTTAAGCCCCCCCCCCCCCCAGAGAAACAGAGGCGCTGCTTGTCAACAGGCAAGGCAGGCAACTGCTTGGGGCCCCGGGCTAGTGAAGGGCCCCCTAGTGCTGACAAACCTTAAACCAAAGAAGTGGCTCAATATGTGCACATTTTGCAATGACAGTAGGAAATCTCTCTAAGAGGGCCCCATCTGACAGCAGTTTTTCTCATTGTGCTGCTAAGCGCGTGCATTATTCCTGTAAAAACCAAAGAAGTCCCTGAAGAAACCTGAAGAGGAATCATCTAAAACAGAAGAATGAAGTGCTCCCTTCAAATGCTGATTTTGGTCACTGTTATTTAAAAGTGATGAACGCTGGTTGTAGGGCCCCACCAGACTCTAGAATCACCACTGCACAGAAACACACGTCATGTC
This sequence comes from Tautogolabrus adspersus, assembly GCA_020745685.1. Classification (NCBI taxonomy): domain Eukaryota; kingdom Metazoa; phylum Chordata; class Actinopteri; order Labriformes; family Labridae; genus Tautogolabrus; species Tautogolabrus adspersus. Next base: position 1,858,674 of record CM036547.1, on the reverse strand, counting down.
ATGTGCCTACAAATTCTTTGAAATTTCTAGCAAGCTTAATATAAACGACCCCATGTACAGCCAACCCAAGTCCTCAAGTGACGCTCAGTTGCAGGAACATACAATGAAAAAACAAATAAACCGTGCACACTGAAAATGACGTTACCGTCCCTTTATTGAGGGCAAACAACACGTTTATCCGGTAGCTTTCTCAGTAAAGTCATTTTCAGTGTGCCCCAGTTTTATTTATTTTTTCATCTTTGAGATTTATTTTAAATATTATCTGCAAAGAACCCACTGAAAACATCTCCTCAACCCAAAGTCTCAACCTGACTGAGCTGTTTCTTCCAAAAATATTAGAATTGTTAATTCTACGTGCGACACGGAGAGACGACGTCACAGTTGTTCTCTGAAGATAGTCAGGCTCATGCTGCCTTTTAAAGCCCACAGTATCAACACATCAAAGAACGGTCGCTTAACAATAAACCATTACACCTATAGCAGTATTTTTGAGAGCAATCACACCTCTCGTAAAAGTTGGAAACCAAAGTTACATTTCCTTACACCAGTCAGAGGTCAGGGTCTCTGCAGACAAAGACACCACCACACATGTATCGAGGACAAAGCTACTGACTCTAAATAACAGAGCAGGAAAAGTACGACAGTCACGTCATCATCAAGAGCAGTAGTGACACTTCAGACACAGATCCAGGCCCTGTTAGTGAATACATTCAATTCAACATGAAAAAGCCCCATTTTGTCAAACATTCGAAGCATATCGTCCCAATTATCAAAAGTCATTCTGCACATGGTGATCATAGACTTGTATTGTAATGTTGTGCTCTACATTATATGATAATTATGAACATGATAGAAAGCAGCAAGAGCATGATGTAAAAAGTTATGAAACATTTTTCCTGCTGCAAAAAGGGGAGGAGTTCTACGCTTTGTTTTCCTTTTTCTACATCCAGAGTCCACAGTGCCAAACGCACGGCTCGATCTCTCAACCTTTGAACATCTTCAGGCGTGCAGTGATGGCTTCACTTCACATTGATTTTACTGATCGTGTCTCTTCATGTCAAAGTTACATCAGCTGATTTCAACTTTGAGAGAGTCACAGTAACGCTTACGTAACGTCTGAGTCCTTTAACCTCCCGATTGAAGGTTTGAAATATGTTTAAGTCATCTCAGATATTTTAAGGATGTAACGGGAATGTACTGACCGCTTTTAAAATCATTTAAATGCCTCTAATTGTATTCTTTTAGGTTATGAAAATAGTGCACAAACAGCCTCTCAGAGTGATTGTGTGTGTGTGTGTGTGTGTGTGTGTGTGTGTGTGTGTGTGTGTGTGTGTGTGTGTGTTCCAGGCCTCAGAGCAGCAGAGTGTGAGTAACAGAGTCTGTCAGAAACATGTTTAGACCCGGAGGTGTGTGTGTGTGTGTGTGTGTGTGTGTGTGTGTGTGTGTGTGTGTGTGTGTGTGTGTGTGTGTGTGTGTGTGTGTGTGCAGCAGAGGTGGGGATGTTTGCAGAGAGGGAAAAGGTAAATATAGTTATGAGAAAAAAGGCAGACTTTGTAAACCTGTTTGGACTTAGTTCACCACACTGGTCCTTACTGGTTTCACTGGTTCACAGCAAACACAGGCGTTTAGAAATGTTACTGAAAGAAATCGAACTGATGTCTTATTTATTAGCTGCACATTAATAAGTTTGCATCAGTGTAAAAGCTCAAAAGCTAAATTTGATCTGCAGTCTTAAAGCTCCAATCAGTGAGATGTGTAGAGAGTGAAATCATAAAGTGAGCTTACTCTATGATCAGACATTAAGGAAACATGCTATGTTGAAGTGCTGGCTTCTCTGACAACAATGCAGCAGCCAGTATGTCCTCCTTCTAACTTTAGATTCTGGTCCTGAATGGTCTGGATTTGTTTGGACCAGAGAAGGTAGGCGGTTTTAAGGCACCCCCACACGGCCGTTTTGGACGCCCCTCGGTTTGCCAGATATGAGAGCAGTTATCAGGTCAAACCAACAGGTGTTGCAGCGATGGAAGCGGGCAAGAGAACTGGTTCAGATAGAAGTGATTGTACCCGACCTAAAAAGCCTCTGCATGTTTCTAATAAGCTCCACGAGCAGAAACGTGCTCAAACTAGGATCAATATTGGAGATGCTTTTGAAAAATGGAGAGAGGTTAGAACGCAGAAAGGTTTACAGACCGATGCAGAGCTGGTTAAACACTGAAGCTTCAGTGTCCACCACATGGTGACCTGCGTGAGCATCCACTCTAGAGAGGAGGGGGGGGGGGGGGGGGACAGCTCTCTCTGATGTTTTTGTATTTGGACTGCAGTACCCATTTTAAACACTAGGTGTCCAAGTTCAAGTTCAAGTTGTCTTTATTATCCCTGCAAGAGGGCAATTTGTCTCGCAGTCAGCAGTAAAATAAATGCACACACGCATACATCCATCAGTCAGCATACAACATAAAAAAAAAAAAGGGCAATAAATAAATACAATAGAAACACAGTTACACAGTTAGTTGTTGAGGAAGGTAATGGCAGCGGGGACAAATGAGTTCCTCATTCTCTTTGTCCTGCATGCTGGCAGGCTGAACCTGCGGCCTGACGGCAGCAACTTAAAATCCTTGGACAGGGGATGACTATGATCTCCTGAGATAGACTGAGCTTTTTTCAGACACTTCACTCTATATAAATGGGAAAGATCAGAGAGGGACGATCCTGTGATTCTCCCACACAGTTTAACAATGCTCTGCATTTTGTTGCGGTTCTTAATGCTGAGTGACCCGTACCAGGTCACCATGCAGAAGGTTAAAACTGATTCAATGAAGCAAGAATAAAACATCTTCATAAAAGTGCTGTCAACATTAAAATTGCGAAGCTTCCTGAGAAAGTGCACACGCTGATGAGCTTTCTTACAAACAGCATCAGTTTGGAGCTCGAGTTACATATTGCTCCTTTAAGGCAAAAGTGGGAAAGAGGGAGATGCAAAAAGAAATGAATGAATAAGCCTTGAGCATAAAGGATGGAACCCTGATCATTTACTGGCGCTTTCACCGACCCCTCGCTGCGCTCCTGCTCCAACTACTCTTCCAGATATGATCACTTCTGAGTCCAAATAACCACCATGACGACAGCCAAAATCTTCAACCGTACTTCGCCCTTTTCAGTCCTGTTAATGAGCGAGGATGATCAAAGATAATTACGTCTTTGCTGAAAAGTTGTAGGACAATTATCCTCCAAATGGGGGAACATGAACACAGCATCAGGGATGATCGTCAGCACAGCGGGGCCTTGAAATGTGCTTTTACTCAAATGTATTATCTATCCAGCGACCGTTATTGAAAGACCTGTAGTTGGTTCAATGTCTTCTGTTCCTCATTAGCGGATTAATAATGAAAAGATGCACATTGATCCATGATGGGTCTGAATATAAGAAACATCTCAAAGGTGAGTCAGCACTTTTAAAGATTTTTAGAGAAAGCTTCGCTCACACCATTTAAAGATGTTGTCCTTTCAGCTCTGTTGTTAATGTGGTGAGCTCTTTGCAGCCCTGACTCATATCAAAGCAAACATGATGTGCCTCATTAATGGACCTAATAGCTTCACGAGTATTGATCTGTTTTTGTTGTCCTGTTATGAAAGCATGCAGACGCCTGACGCTTGTTTCTCTGAGTCATTTTCGTGAAAGGAAGGCGCTCTGATGCCACTGACGCAGTCTGAGGACTTTTGGAGTTTTTTTCTTTATGTCAGTCCGTCCTAAATGTCACCTTGTTTTACCGGCCTTGTTTACATGGAGTCCTTTTGATATCGATGAATGCTTCATCAACCCAAAGAGAGAGGAGATAAAACCCTCCGACAAAACAAGAGAATCACAAGAAATGAATAAGGTGGTAAAGTTTTAAAACAAACTCAAACCCAACTCAGTTCTTCTTTCTGTTATGACCTGTTTGATCTCAACGTACGTAATATAAAGCAGTTTTCACAGATGCACTCCTTAAAATATCTAAATAATTTCAGGAGGACTGCTCCTGACATTTTTCTGACTTGGCTGTTGACATATGCACCTGTCAGACATACAGTATCAAAGCTGAGACACAACTCGAGTAAGACGACTTTCTGCAGCCGGTAAAGCTGCTAAACATGAGACAACAATGAAACCGATAACGATACAGGCTAACGTTACGTCTCAGTCTGTTCTGAATAATATCTGCAGGGACGTACATTCTGCTCACTCGGCTCTCTCACTTTTTCTCTTCTTAGCTTCATCTATCACCGTCCTCTTCCTCTTAGCCTCAGCCGTTGTATCAAACAGTACAGAGACGGGCTAACTGGCTGCTTTGTGAACTAGCTCTGCAGGTACTGGGACTACTTGTTTAGGCTCTAAATGGCGGTGTGTGTCTGTGTGTTTTAAAACCAGACAGTAAATCCTGCAGCACGCTGTTCCTCTGACGCGGGTCACTGATTAATTTCCTCCACCCTCCTCACTTCCTGACCTCTCTTCTTCCCACCCATATTAAGGCTGGAAGTGTTACAGGTAATCTAATCCTAATCCACCTGCATTACTTTAATCTGCTGTGAGAACAAACTGTGACTCCTACACAGTCTGGCCCGGCCTGGCCTCGGTTTGGCTCTGCTTGGCCTGGTCTGTCCTCCTGATGTTTCCTCTGAGGATGACACAGCGGGACAATATTTTAACGTCCTTTTTAGCCTGCTGGTCTTGTTTGAACTGTTAGCTAAACCGCTCATCACTGCCCCGTGATTTCTGTTGGTATTGCAACGTTTGATTAGTATCTGTTATCTTTCAGAAAAACGTGCAGAATATGGATGAAATGAACGCAGAGTACGGACAGAAGGCTCTGTACTGTGGTCCGTATCATAGTCCATATCCATTTCCTTATTGATGTCTGCATCGGTGTCTGAATCACGGTCAGTATCATGGTCCATATCGATGTCCGTATCGTGGTCTGTATCGCTGTCCCAATCACCGTGTCCTTATCCGTGTTTGTATCGGATGTAGAGTATAAATGAGACTGTAAGGCCCGCCTCAGCTCCACATCTTTGATTGTTATTACGTTGATCGAAAGCTCAGTTCAGATATTTTCAGCCTCTTTAGAAACCAGCTGGTGACGTCACTGAGACTACGTCCATGTTTCATGCAGTCTGCGGTCTCCAGATGTGTCTGATACAAACTTCATCTTTTGTACATTTTCTTAATTCACTTTTCCTCGTTATGATTCATGTTGTTGAGTATTTATGGACAAGTTGGATGCTCCCCATACAGATCAAACGTGGAGCTTAAAGGCGGACTTACATATTTATATTGCTGAAGGATAAACTTGTACATTTGATCATTTTTATTATTGTTTTAACAACATATCAAGTTGGTACATTCCCAAAGACCTCTTAAACATTTCTCAGATTCATGCAGTGAGGGAATTTTTTCCTCAAACATGGAGATAAACAAAGACATGCATGAACCTGCAGAAATACAGCAAATGTTTGAATAACAAACCTGATTCTGCACCCTGAGACTCGTACTTTACTGTAAAGAGAGAGGTCGCTATGTTTACATGTTTTAAGGCTCTGGCGAGTTCTCTATTCCCCCGGGCTGACCTTGTCAGGTTATATTCGTCCCGCTCCAACAGGTGCAACAAAACAGGAGAGAGCTGTGAGTCAAACCTGGTTTCTTCTGCTGACGCGGTCCTGACTCGAGGTTTAATCAGGTCACAAGTCAAACAAGAGAGCGGGTACTAAAGTCACCGTGTGGTTAATAAGACGCTGTGTGTTGTAGTAAAGATATACATCGCTATCGTTATTTGGCGTGTAGAATCAACATGTTATAACATAAAATGTCTCACTGCGACATGAAAAGGATCTGGAAACTAAACAGAATCATGTTTTTATAGCAGCAGAAATTCTCTGTCATCCTGTAAACTTCATACATGTTCATGTTAAAGAGTAACTCTGCTCTCTGCACAAGTTTGAAAATGCTGAATGTGGTCAAAGGGCTAAAGAGGAGGAGGAGGAGGGGTGCGTAAACATTCTTTACATTTCAGGACAAAGATAAGAGCCGACAATAGTCCACTCTGTCTGAGTATTGGTCTGCAGGCTACAGGGCTGAATATCAACACATTAAAGGACAATTTGTTCTGATAAATTCTGTCGTGTTGGAATGATTTTTTTAAAATCACAGCACAGTGATATCACTTATTTTAGAGCTTAAAAACTTGAGCACGAAGCAACCACCTCAAAGAAAGTTTTCATCCCAAGACGGCTGAAACAGAATCACTTAAAGGTCCCACATTATAGAAAACACACTTCCCCATGTTTCTCTAACACTAACATGTGTCTCTAGTCTGTCTACAAACCTCCCAATGATGAGAAAAGTCCATCCTCTCCGTCTTCTGCCTGCTCCACTTTTCAGAAAATGTGTGCTCAAACAGGCCGTTTGGAGATTTTCCCTTCATGACATCACAAAGGGCAGTAACCCCTCCCCCATGTGGGTGACACTCCCACAGCTAGGTGTTTGTTCTGCCCTCTGAGTCTGCCTTCTCACCGTAAACAATAGGGCATGGAGCGAGAAAGCCCGAGCCACCCAAGCCCTTCCAGAGAGGGGCGTGGTCAGACACAGCTCATTTACATTTAAAGCTACAGACACAGAAACAGCCTGTCCTGAGCAGGGCTGAAATAGAGGGGTTTATAGGCATGATCAAATACAGGATCAGAGTGGATTTAGAACAAGACACTTCACACACATGTTTTGAGGAGCTCTGAGACTTATTTACACTGAAGAGGAGGAGAATATTTGAGCTTTAACATCTGTGTGTCTCTGCGATTTAATAAATACAGAATTCTTTATTTGTTGTCTTTATGCAGTCATTTCTTTCTTTCTTTCTTTCTTTCTTCTTATTGCTTCGAAGGATGCAATGGTCTCAGGGCAACATGCATCTCATTGCATTGACCATACTTGTATCAAGAGAAAATAAGTGTTTGCACGTGTGATATTTATAGGAAGAACGTTTATCTAATGCAGCAACGTTTGAAGCAGAAGGTCTTCCACATTTTAAACCAAAACAGCAAATATAATAAATTAAAAACCGGAGAAAGCTTCAGTGCTGAGGTCACACTTAAAAGTAAACTGAACGTAAAATATAACAAAGTGAAAAAATAAATCAACAGACATCAAATATTTACAGCAAAATATTCATTAAATTTATTTGAATATAAGTTGCACATAATGTCCAAAAACGTTGAATATTTTAACGAACTTTTCCTTAAATATGAGGCTTCTACATGACAGCAGTTCAGAGTTTTTTGGTTATCCGTGTGTGTGTGTGTGTGTGTGTGTGTGTGTATGTGTGTGTGTGTGTGTGTGTGTGTGTGTGTGTGTGTGTGTGTGCGTGTGTGTGTGTGTGTGTGTGTATCCAGTAGCAGCAGCAGCACACATTGTCCAGTACACGATGTCCCAGCACATTTACAGCTCTGTGTCCTCAGCAGTGAACTGACGGCGGCTCAATGAGGCTCACATCACACATGAAGCACACACACACACACACACACACACACACCCAGCGTGTAGACGGTGCTGCCCCCTGTCTGTCAGCACAGGAACTACAACACATCCCTCACATATTTGCACTGTCTATACTGTAACTTCCAGCAGGTTACAGTTACTTGTGGTTATTTGATCTTTTGATTTACTTTAAATTAAATTCTACTACGACAAAGCAAAATACAACAAAAACAAAAATGTCATCACTACTTTGCTGTTTGATAACTTTGTTTTGTTCTGCTCAGGTCTGTGACAAGAAACAAAAGAGAAACTTGTTTTGGGGATGTTGGGGAATATGCAGGTTTCCTAAACAGCTCTGCAGAAAACCAGTGGTTGACGTTACTGAGGTCACGTCCTTGCTTATAAACAGTCTTTGGAAATATGTCATAATTTATGGTAAAGATCTGAAATTTTAATCCAGCCAACAAATGTTCCAGGGAGGGTTAATTTCCGATGGCAATGGCGGTCTCCATGCTGGAAATGCTGTCTCAGCCTAACTTTCAGTCAACCTAACGACAGGCTGAGAGCTGGAGCTGAGGCGGGTTTTAAGCCTCTTGACGAACCGTTACACCGCCCCCTCCTGTCAATCATGTCAGATACGCGCCTAACTATGGATAACACGTATCGTTCCTGAAATCAAAACGATGCATATATAAAAATGTCACCCCCCGCACAGTGTGTGTCGATCGAGACATGAACTAATCAGACATGTTTGGTTTTTTAACCAGGCTGTAAACATGTTAATATCTGCTGTTAAAACAGGCTTTTTTGATTGGGTGTGTATGTGACTTCCTGTGCTTCTGCAGCCAGCCTCTAGTGGACACTCGAGGAACTGCAGGATTTTACACTTCCGCATTGGCTTCATTTTTCAACCGGAGGTTGCCGCTTGAGTGGTTCCCAACCATTTTTCCTCGAAGCCCCCCCTTCTTTCATGTAAGAAAAGCTAAGCCCCCCCCAGGACCCTCACGAAAAAAGCACGACATTGCTGTCAAGAATTAGGATCACTTTTAATTGTTATCATTGATTAAATTACGAGTGACACAGCAGGCCTAGACACACTTGTTCTTAACAAAAGACCTTTAATAAATGTGTTATGATGATTTTAATTCATCAATGGAAAAATCATTTTGACAACCTCGGAGCAGACAAAGCATCGTGCCCCCCCTGAGATCTTTGGTGCTCCCCCTATGGGACCCTGGACTCCAGGTTTAGAACCACTCTTCTGGATGCTCCTGATTGACCCTGCTTCTCATTGCCGGCTCGTTCTCTAATAAAATTCCCCTCTCCTTGTTTCTTCATCCGTAAACGTTTCCAATAATTCCTTGTCATTTCGATTTGTCGTGTGTGAACTGTCCTCCAATCACTGGAGTTTTAAAGGCTGCAGTTTCTGCACACATCACAACTTACCACTGAGGACATGTAGCTAAAGACTGCCCTCTTGTGGTGAACAATGGTACACCTCCAGGCAAACAGCTCAGCACTCGTTCTCCAACATCTGACGGATCAATATTTGATTATAATAAACTTCTCGCCCTCTGATCGGGTCATTTTCATTCTCAGTGACGCGTCAGTTCTTCAAATAATCAAGGACTCTGAGATGTAAATCAGTTTGATTAAGAATCCAACCAAAGTCTTGTGTTTGACAGACGTGAGGAAGGAGGAGGTGAGGCAGGTTCTTTACTGTTGAAAGTCTGAGGAGTTCAAGCAGCTATCATTAAAGAAACCCTGATATTCATCTGCTCTGAATGTAACCAGAAACAGAACAAACACCTAGCTGTGGGAGTGTCACCCACCTGGGGGAGGGGTTACTGCCCTTTGTGATGTCATGAAGGGAAAATCTCCAAACGGCCTGTTTGAGCACACATTTTCTGAAAAGTGGAGCAGGCAAAAGACGGAGAGGATGGACTTTTCTCATCATTGGGGGGTTTGTAGACAGATTAGAGACACATATTAGAGTTAGAGGCTTAAAAGTTCTGAAGGGCTGCAAAGTCAGTAATCACTCCATTTATTGTCTACCAGCAGCTTTAATAATCAAACTTAATTAATACAATAAAACACATCCCAGTCCAGGTGGCAGTAAGACTTGTATCTGTAAAAAACAACAACACAGGAGACGTACATAAAACAAAAACACACGGAGAAGAAGTAGAATATAGGGTGGATCAAAAAGACGCGCCTGCCTCTTTAAAGTTGTGTAAGTTGGCAATATTGCTGAGTATCAATAAATATGCTGCAATCATCAGTTGCATCCAGTAGCCATGAAGATAAATCTCATCTCTATACTAATGATGGTGTTAACATGATAACGTCACATTCATGAAGACAAACATTAAGTCAGCCTGGAGCTGGTGCTCTGCTGCAGGGTCAAACACAGTAAACAGGAAATGCTCCCGTATTAGAGCAGTCACACCTTTATGTGCGTTGTTTATAGAGAGCAGATCAGGAGGTTAAATTGGAGAGCAGAATTAACCGGCGGGTATAAATCACACTGATCTGTGTGTTCCTGCTCTGATCCTGCCTGTCGGTCTTTGTCTGCACAGATCATAAAAAATGATGCTTCAGATTCTTGTGCAGAGACGCTGAGCCGATTTGATTTAGGATCAGGCTAATCTCTGCAGCACAACGACTGCTCCCACCGCTAGACCTTCTTTAAAACCGAGCCAAGGGACGGAAGAGATGGATCTGAAAAATGTTTGTGATGTTAGACTGTTTTCACTGGATTTACTGTGAGTGATTGTTCTCTCTGTAGACCTAAGAGAGAGGCTGAAATAAAACCTGTTTCAGTTTTAACCTTTTTATCAGCTGCTGAATGTGAGGCGTAAATGAGTGATTCATCCATCGAAATACAGAGCCATCTGGGGCTGGAAACAGACTCTTTCAGTGTACCCTGAGATGTGCAGATCAAAGGTTCGGTTGTTAACTTAACGACCTTGGCGGCGTGTATCATCAAATCATCAAATATCATCATGTTGAAAACACTCTGGTCCTAATGCTGCCTTCACATTGGTGTTCTGCTTGGTACTGTTGTTGTTCTCTTCTGTTTCAGAGTTTTGGCTTCCTCTGGTGGTTGGTAATGGTGTGCCTACTGGTTACTTGGGAGACTCCGCCCACCTACCTGTGACTGCAGATGGGCTTCACCTGGCATATAAACCAGGCTTTCACAGCTTTCTTTCTCTCTCTCCCTTTGAACAGCCGAGACAGACAACCTTCTGCCATGGTTTTTTTTGGGTTTGTTTGTTGTTTACTGTGTGGACCCCCCTTCACTGTTATGTCCTAGACGAGCAGGTCATAACAACTAGATCCTCGGGAATATCGTAATTCCCAGTTGTACAACAAAAACACATTCAAGTGCTCTGGTCGGGAAACACAACAAACATCGACGCTAGAAGTTAGGTTGATTTTTTTGTGGCTGATTACCAGACGAGCTCAGAGCTCGTTTGTGCTTCAGCAGCTGAAAGAAGAACATCGAATGCACATCAGGTAAGCGTTTTTATCAATGATCTTATACTCATCTGGCGTGCTTTGGAGTTAAACGTTTTCTAGCTTGCTACAGCTAACAGATGCATATACTAAAAAGTGCAACTATTAAAAAAGAAAGAGCTATAATAAAATATGCATATTTTTTTCCGTCAATTGTTGACACTAGCCCTTTACAGATTGTGTTTCTGCAACAGCTCCGTATCTAAGCCTTGCCGTCCTTGCACCTTAAGACTTATGTCCCAGTCTGCGAACTCACATTGACTTACGGGCATTGCGATAGCGTGTGGGAGCAGGGAATAGCGGGAACTCCCCATACAGTCAGACATGCACACACACAGCGCTGCGCTCCCCTGCTGGCTCACCTGATCCCGTCTCTCTTCTGTTAAGCCTATGTTACTAACATCTCTGCAGCATTCATATTGAAAGAGAAACGTCACAGGGATGTAAACATCGTGCCTTGAAACGACAGTCTGAATGGGGCTACTGTTTTGGAGATTTTTGCTGCCCTGAAACGTCACAACTCAGCTATCATCGAAACGTCCAAATTTCCCACTTGTAATGAAGACTTTGGAGGGCCGTTTATGTGCTCATGACTTGTACATACGGTAAATACGATACTTCCGAGGAGCACTTGAAGGAAGCCTAAGACTTCCTGAGAATAACTTCTCTCTGTCTGTTTGTGCAGCTGTCAAACTCTCAGTCGACTCTTCAGATAAAAGAACAACAGAGCTCTGTACTTGCAGGATGTGACTAATTGCACTCAGAGAAAAACTCCCGCTGACACGCTCGTGATGTTGTTCTCAGTTTTTATCAGATCCAGACCCGAAGAACTCGACCCTTATGACGATCAACACCAAAAACGTTTGACCAAGTGTGTGTCTGCAGCTCTCGGCTCGACCAATAAAACAGCACAGGTCTCCACGGCTGATGAGTCCATCACATCTCAAGCATGGGGCCATCTTTACTCATTAACTTAAGCCACCGCCCTCTGTCCTCATCAGTGTGTCACCGTCCTCGCGGCCTGCAGGATCACGCTCTCATCAGCCGCTCTCTGCACATGAGAGGGACATCTAAACAGTCTGCAGAACAAAGCATGCTGGGAGACGAGTCTGCAGCTCAGAGGACAAAAGCGCTGATGGATCGCGTGGCGGCTGATTGCTGGTGATTCAGACTGATATGTATTCACTGATGATTTTACTGAAGTGCACAAACATAATTTAGATAGCAGAGATAGAGTGCGTACGGGAGGTGAAATGTCAGAATCAACATGTTTAATAGAGGAGGTTGTTCTATAGAAGGAAGGAAAGGATGTTTCCATTTAGCTGTTTACGACAAAGTCAAACAGAAACCATCTTAATCTTAACCACAAAGGACAAAGCCCTGATTGGTTAATCTTTACTACAACTTGGTTTAGAGTCGTGATTACTGAACAAATCTGAGACGCAGATCGTGATTCAGAGGTCTGAATCCACAGTGAAGATGGTCGCTGCTACACTTTCGGTTCACCTCTAAAATAAAAAACCTCTTCCGATTATCTGACAGAAGTGCTGAACAGAAGAGACCGCCACGCTCCAGAGAGTATTATTATCTCTTCATTAGGAAAACCACAATCTGGATGGTAATTCTTTACTGCAGCTCTGAGGGGAATCTCTGTTTGCAGAGATGTAATGAATCAGCCGGACAGAGAAACACTCATTAGTGAGCGTTTATAGTCGACTGTTACTCCGAGACGCTGGTGACTAATGACCTTATTACCTCAGCACCACTGGAACACGATAAAGGTACGCTTTACCCGCTGCTTCGTCGGCGGCGTATGATTGTGTATGAATGGATGAGTTAATACTGATGGTCACTTTACACAGCAGTGTGTGAATGTGTAGGTATGAATCAGCAAAAAAGGAGCACACTCAACCGTAAACAATATTTCAGGTGCACGACCGCAACAAGACTAAAGGAGAGACGAAAAAGTCAGTGCACTAAATGTCCTTCAAAGTGTTTATGTGGGTGAGCAGCAGCGTACAGATCAACAATGGACGCGTTTCAGCACACGGCCTTCTTCAGCGTTGCAGACATCAAGCAGTAATGCCCCTTAGTAGGTGTGACCTGCGGTGTAAAAGCTCTTTGAGTAGTCAGAAGACTAGAGAAGCGCTATACAAGCTCAAGTCTGTTTACCATTCAAGATGGCCACAAACAGGATGATCCAAACTCGAAATGCATCCTCCAAACTTAAACTTCCTGGATGTGTAAACGTTTCATCTTCATTACTGTGTCAAAGACTCCCAGCGTGCTGCAACAAGGAGCTTATTACGCATGTAGTGCATGTTGTTCCTTAAGACACGTCATAATAATCCAGCATGTGTTACACAGTCAGCCTACAGTCTGTTCAGTGTTCGTGCAAACTGATAAATGGGCTTCTTTTCAACACCAAACTCCTGATAAACTCTCATAAAGTTCTTTCAAAATGTTGGAGCAGGAGTTTACCTCTTGAGAAATGTGTTCATCAGAAGAAACATTAGTAAGACGCACACTTGTTCAAGCTGCTTTATATCAATCTGAGGTGCAGACGTTTTCATTTCACACCGTGCAGCCTGCAGGTGCCATCGATGACAACGTTATCACACCTTAATACTTCAGATATCTGAGAATATCTGAAACTCACACGCTGTTAAACTTCTCTTTACCTCGTCTGACCGGAGGAGAGCTTGGACAAAAGTAACACCCAGCACTCACAGCACAGCTCTGCACAGGCTTTAGGCTGAGAGAAATGATGCGAAATGATGAAATAAGTCAGTATGTGCAATTTAAGAGGAAGCGTCTGGACTTGCAGGAAGTAACAATAATAAAGAATTTGGCTCGTTTGGAGTTTTAACCCTATTAGAAATCAATCAACAGGGTGTCATAGACTGTGGAGGACGACAGACATCTTTGTAGTTTTTAGTTATGTTTCAAAATCCTCACACATCGGGAATGAGAAAGTGATAACAGGTACTATCTGAAGCTATTTACACACGTTTAACTGCTCGTAATACCAAAGCACTTTTACACCGACACATTCACTCACTGATGGTAGAGGCTGCTGTGTAAAGTGACCATAAGCATTAACTCATCCATTCAAACACATTCATACGACGCAGACGAAGCAGCGGGAGCAATTTGGGGTTAACTGTCTTGCCCGAGGACACATCGGACATGTGGCTGCAGGAGCTGGGGATCGAACCCCGAGCTTCCGGTTAACTGAGCCTCAGCCACCCATGTGTTATCAAACCCTCACTCCGCCTTCTTACATAATCTCCGTCTGCTCACAGTTATGGCTCACCGTATGTCAATGATTTGACAGGCAAAGAGAAGAGAGCTCAGTTTAATACGCTAATTTACAATTTGTTGACCTGCTGTCAGAGTCTGACCCGATCTGAACGTGAGGACGACCACGCTGACCCTCTGGATGGAACACATTCAGCACAAATCCATCCACAGCCGCTCATAAAACACAACACACGCTGCGTTACGAGCATGAAGGATTCCCCTGGGATCAATAAAAGACTGAAAGAAGAAGAAGTTTTAATTAAACTGAGTCAGGGGAAATTTAACCAGCTGCAAGTTTGAAGGAGCAGAGCACGCTTCATCTTTTTAATTTATGGTCAGCTGATGCACAGAGTCCTAATGTCATTATTTTGTTTATCTAACAGAATCAGAGAGAAATCCACACCTTCGATTACTCGCAGTCATGTTGGGATCCATTAGTTCATCAACAGCCGAATAAGATCCACAACAATAAAGACTGAGAGGCCACTTCAACACATCTGTCAGCAAGAAGATGCTTTTTTGTGCCATGTTTGATTTTTAGTCATGAGGGGATATAAGAGCCGGCAGTCGGGACAAACTGCTGGATGGGTAGTCGTGCAAAACGGTACAACCAAAACATGATTCTTTCAGGCATACATTATTAAAGAACAGAGTGCAATTTTTATTTTTATATTCACAATTTTGAGGAAGTTACAGAAGTGTCTACAAGAGTGCACATCCTGCAACCTTTAGCCACATGCAATGTTTAAAGGTCCAATCAGTGAGATGTGTAGTGAGTGAAATGATAAAGTGAGCTTACTCTATGATCAGACATTAAGGAAACATGCTATGTTGAAGTGCTGGCTTCTCTGACAACAATGCAGCAGCCAGTATGTCCTCCTTCTAACTTTAGATTCTGGTCCTGAATGGTCTGGATTTGTTTGGACCAGAGAAGGTAGGCGGTTTTAAGGCACCCCCACATGGCCGTTTTGGACGCCCCTCGGTTTGCCAGATATGAGAGCAGTTATCAGGTCAAACCAACAGGTGTTGCAGCGATGGAAGCGGGCAAGAGAACTGGTTCAGATAGAAGTGATTGTACCCGACCTAAAAAGCCTCTGCATGTTTCTAATAAGCTCCACGAGCAGAAACGTGCTCAAACTAGGATCAATATTGGAGATGCTTTTGAAAAATGGAGAGAGGTTAGTTTTTTTTTTGTCATGTATAAACAAAAGGCGTTGGTAAGCATACATTGAGTGGAGAATAGCTTTGTATAGATGTAGTGAACAATATGAAAGGCTTAATTATCATTGACTCAGTTCACTCTGAATCATCACTTTGAGAAATACCTCTCTGAATCGCAACCAAACATGATTTTGTACTTTGTGTTTCGGCTCTTTGACGTGAACAAACAACATCAGAGTGTTATAAAACTGTCAGACTGAGGAAAGAGACACGAGCACCGGGTGTTTCGTGATGGCAGAGAGTATTTCTTCTTAAAGCCTCATTTTTTACAACCACTTCATCTGTGTTAGCACGACCGCAGAGTGAGATAAAGGATGAACCCAGCTTCAGTCTGACAGCGAGAACAGAGACAGTCAGTGAGCCGAAACCACCATCAGACATCATGACAGTAAATCATCCAAACCCACAGAGTCTGCAGCTCAATCACGCCTGTGTGTGTGTGTGTGTGTGTGTGTGTGTGTGTGTGTGTGTGTGTGTGTGTGTGTGTGTGTGTGTGTGTGTGTGTGTGTGTGTGTGTGTGTGCGTGTGTGTGTGTGAGAGAGTATATGTGTGTACCAACACACACACATCAGCTCTGACGTCTCCGTGATGTAAGTCTACATGCGTACGGATGTTTTTGAACAGATCCCGGTCAAAGACATGTTGAAGATGAACAAACAAAGACTCCAGATGACCGTTAATGAAAGAGTCTCCTTGACATTTCCACCAGCACAGCTTTCATTCTGTTTTCTCCATCAGGGAATCAAAGGTCTATTTATGCATGAATCAGTGCTGCTTTATTACTTTATCTCTATGATAATGTGTCTGTTGTTAGGTAACTCAGTCCATTACAGCCTGAGACATCTCTGTTGGTCTCTCTACATCCTTTTCTTATATCTTTATTCATAACAAGACCCAGATTGAAAAAAACAACAACAAAAAAACTGGTGCTCAGGGTCTTTAAGTGTTCGAAAAAGGTACTTTTTGGTCACACTGGATTTTTTTTTTTTTTTTTTTTACATAATTGTATTGTTAAAGGAGCAACAACTCTGACACCTAGTGTTTAAAATGGGTACTGCCATCTAAATTCAAAACATTGCAGAGAGCTGTCTCCCCCCCCCTCCTCTCTAGAGTGGATGCTCACGCAGGTCACCATGTGGTGGACACTGAAGCTTCAGTGTTTATCCAGCTCTGCATCGGTCTGTAAACCTTTCTGCGTTCTAACCTCTCTCCATTTTTCAAAAGCATCTCCAATATTGATCCTAGTTTGAGCACGTTTCTGCTCGTGGAGCTTATTAGAAACATGCAGAGGCTTTTTAGGTCGGGTACAATCACTTCTATCTGAACCAGTTCTCTTGCCCGCTTCCATCGCTGCAACACCTGTTGGTTTGACCTGATAACTGCTCTCATATCTGGCAAACCGAGGGGCGTCCAAAACGGCCGTGTGGGGGTGCCTTAAAACCGCCTACCTTCTCTGGTCCAAACAAATCCAGACCATTCAGGACCAGAATCTAAAGTTAGAAGGAGGACATACTGGCTGCTGCATTGTTGTCAGAGAAGCCAGCACTTCAACATAGCATGTTTCCTTAATGTCTGATCATAGAGTAAGGTCACTTTATCATTTCACTCACTACACATTTTACTGATTGGAGCTTTAAGAACTTGAAATCAGAGATGGCGCCAAAATTCACAAGAAATACCGAAAAAAAGCATATTATAGAATCTAAAGACAAACATAGTTTTGGTAAGAGAGAAGTTGTAATTCTCTAATTGTCTCATGATGCATGTTTGTGATTCTTCGACCCTGAGTTGGAACCTCATGCACAGAGGTTGGGTTCCTCTAAGGAGTAGATGCAGACGGCTCAAAGCTGCACAGGATGATCATTTACTCCTTCATTTGAATTCCTTTTAAAAACTCAAACCAAGAAAAAGAAAAAGGAATAAACCCACAGTCTGGTTTGTTGCCGGTGACATCAAGGTTGCTCAAATCAAAGTTTTAATCCAAACACCACCAGTTGCTGCACACGGGGCCATCTACAGTCTGACAGCACCACCTGCTGGAAGAAAAGCGCTACTCATATCTAATGAGATTAACTGATATGAAATAAAAATGAAAGTATTAAATCTCATGACTTTCTTATTATTGTATGTTGTAATTTAGAAAAGAAAACAGTTGTATTTTGAGAGCAGAGAGTGGTGTTACGGTGTGTTTGTCACATCCCAGACAAAACAAATCTATATTTGGTTTGGAGAAATTGATTGAATGCTGCTATTTGTAGACAATAAAATACATTAATCGCTCCGTAGTGTACAACTGGTCTTTATTCACGACAGATAGCAGCTCTTACCGCTTCTGACGTAGAGACTATTATTCTGAAAGTTCAGACCGGAAGTTGTTGATGTAGCATGATGTAGCGTACTAGCTTGACGTTAGCCGGTGGTGAACGTGATGAACCGTGTTTCTCCTTCACGGTGATTTAAAAAAATAAAGATGGAATCGTTTGAAAGCCCGTCCGGTCAGGTGGCCGACGTGGAGCAGGAAGCTACACCGACCCCTGTGGATGTGGACACGGCTGTGTTCGTGCTGGGAGCCGGGGTGACGGCCATCACTCACCCGCTGCTCTACGTCAAGCTGCTCATACAGGTAAAGGGGCTAATGAAGCTAGCTAGCTAACAACAACACACAGGGTGGTGTTTATACGCTGCTGCTCTGTTTGCTTTGGAGTTTCTCTGAGGACACCCTGGGGCCCAGGAGGAGGCAGGGCAGCCTCAGAGGAGGAGGAACCGAAGGAGGGTCAGAGAGGAAGAGCTTTATTAGAGAAGATAAGAGGCAGCAGAGAGCAGTGGACACACTGGTCACATGTTTTCATGGATTAAAATGAATTTAGTGTGAATTACATTGTTTATTTCTTCAAATATCTACCTGTACAACTATTATAGACAACTATTTCAAACAAAATAAACACAATACTTAGTTATGTACAGTGTCAGTAAAAAAACAACATGCTCTTTCTTAGTCCTGTTGGTGCTGCTGTAGAGGTCCACAGGTGCGGACTGGAGCTTGAAATCTGATTGGCCACCCCCAAATCCAGATCTCTTTTTCTGTGACATACTTTATTAATCCCAGAGGGGAAATTCTGCTTTTCCACTTTATTATTGAGAGACATGCTTCTCGCACACATGCACAAACAGGACCATGTCAGAGTGGGGCTGCTACGTAGTGATCTCATTATTGTTAGTTAGTTTAAAATGATGATATCAGGACAACAACCCTCATGGTATTCTGTCGTGACCAGGTGGGTCACGAGCCTCTTCCTCCGACTGTGGGCTCGACCATGTTTGGACGGAGAGTCTTATACCTGCCCGGCTTTTTCTCCTACGGTGAGCGACAACTTATTTTTACCTGTAGTCTAATCGGTTCACTGGACCATTGTTACGTTTTAAAGGCATTGACAGGGGATGAATTTATTTTCAGCACAGCACATTGTAAAGTTGGACGGAAAGAGAGGACTCTTCCGCGGCCTCTCGCCTCGGATTGTGTCCAGCACAATCTCCACCGTGGTCAGGAGCAAAGTCAAACAGGTGAAACTAACAAGGCATGTCTCGGTGTATGCAAACATGTTGAGCCCTGTTTCCACCAAGCGGTCCGGTTTGGTTCAGCACAGTTTGGTCCGGTAAACACTGATCTAGTTTGCGTTTCCACAACGTACTTTACTTGGTAGACCGGATGACGATAGCCCGGTGAGCTCCATGGGAAAATTTAATCATGGTGCGTTTTGTGTTTTTCCTTCATTACCGCTGTCACATGACAGGAAGTGACGATTCTTTCCACCAATCTCAACAGACTGCACTGTGTGTAGCTCCACCCTTTAAGGTCGGACCGATACTCTTAGCACCCGAGCAGAAGGGAAGCAAAAAGTAGGCCGGTACGGATCGGTTATTTTGGTACTATTCCCGATGTTTGACAGTGGAAACGCAGAGAAGTGCATATTTATTTTCAGTTTGGTTCTGTATTTATACCGTATTGAACAGAACTGAACCGGACCGCTTGGTGGACACGGGGCGTTAATGTTCTGTTTCTTACTCTGTAAAGCACCTGGAAAAGTGACTTGTGCTTCTTTGGTGAAGTTGCACGTCAGCAATTCTGCAATAATAAATATATATAATAATTCTGAGAACACATACTCACAACATTAAGAAAACAAAACGAACAGAACAAATGTACTGCTAAAACTGGAGCCCATTGCAGACGAAGCTCAGCCGTCATCACGTCTTTGTACGTTCATATTGATTCCACCACAGAGTAATGTTGCGTCCCAGTCTGTGAATTTACGTTACATTTTGGTGTTGTGGAAGCACGGCACAGCAGGAGCTCCACATACACACACAAGCAGACACACACACACACACGGCGCTGCGCTCCCCCGCTGGCTCAGCTGATCTCGTCTCTCCTCTGTAACGCCTCTGTTACTACCTCCATTCAGACTGAAGGCGAAACGTCACAGGGGCGTAAATATCACAGCTTGAAACAGCGGTCTGAAAAGAGCATTATTCTAGGGATGGAAGTCGCTGGGAAAGACGATACGGCAATAAAATGAAACATCACCATATCTGATTAACTAAAAAATATAAAATGCCCCTTAAAAGGTGAAGCATCGTTTGGTGTCAGCTCCCCCTCGCGTCATCCTTTTAACTTCTTTTAACCCCTCGTCCGACATCATCCCGCCTTCTCCTTCAGACAGGGACCAGTCTGACAGTTATCTTCTTCTTATTGTTTAGTACCTCATACAACCCCACTTAAAAAAACATGAACTGTTCCTTTAGGAAGGATAAAGTAAAAAGCTAAAATGATGAAGGTTGTTTTATTCAGCAGGTAGAGCGTCTGTCAAAGAAAGGCGACGTGCAGACTTCACTCAGGAAGGTTTTCCAAGAGGTGAGAGATCAGACGATGTGAAAGAACATTTGAGTTCTTTATACGTTTATTTTATGACCTATAAGTACCTGGATGTCATTGTTCTCTCTTCAGACCTCACAGGAGATGATCATTCAGTGCCTGTCCAGAGTAGCGACTCATCCTTTTCATGGTATGTCCATTAAGTTTATTCCCCTCGAACATTAAATTCATCTTTACTCTGTCAGACGGGAAACTTTCTAACTCGGTGTTTGTGGAGCGATCTCTTTAAAACACCAACTTTTAGAGTAAAATAGGATCACTGATTCACTGAGGCTAAATGTTTTGTTGAGTCCATCCAGATGAAACCCAAAGACGTTCAGTGTTAACAGTTAAATAAACAAAGAAATCTCATTTTTAAACCATCTTTGAATTGTACAGCCTGCTCTTTATGTTGTCTTGAAGTTGTTTTTGCAGGTTTCATAATCTTACTGAGCGTAACATTAGAAGATCATCCAGGAGAAATGAAGAGAAGGTCTTTGTTATTTTCCCTCTCGTGAAGACTAAGAACACGTTTAGTAAATGAAGTTGGTTCACTGACGACAATTAACGTCTGTGTTGCCGTGTTCCCCTAAAACCTTCGTACGCATTGGTCCGAGTTTGATAACTGGTGCACAACTTTTACTTTCAGATTGTTTGTATAGATCACAAACTTGTTGAGGAAAGTGGCGTACGCCAGTTTCAGGCCCCGTTCTGTGCCTGTGTCATGTTTAAATAATAAGTCCAGTGTTGAAGCCATAATGTGCATTTGACCTCTGTTGTTTATTTGTTATGTTTCTCGTGTTTCTCGCATTTGATACAAGCGGCAACCTCCGGTGTTGAAAAATGAAGCCAATTTTAAAATCCTGCAGTTCCTGGAGTGTCCACTAGAGGCTGGCTGCAGAAGCACAGGAAGTCACATACACACCCATTCTAAAAAGCCTGTTTTTACAGCAGACATTAACATGTTTACAGCCTGGTTCAAAAAACCAAATAGGTCTGATTAGCTCATGTCTCGATCAGCACACACTGTACGGGGGGTGAATGTTTGATGACTCATCAGTTTTGATTTGATGAAGGATAAGAGTTATTCACAATAAGGCGTGTAGCTGACCTGATTGACAGGTGGGCGCGGTGTAACAGTTTGTCAGGAGGCCTCAGCTCCAGCTCTCAGCCTGTCGTTAGGTTGACTGAAAGTTAGGCTGAGACAGCATTTCCAGCATGGAGACCGCCATCGATGGGACTCCAGCGCCCCCTGCAGGAACAGATGGGTGACGTCACTCAGGATTCGTCCAGTAATATTTACAACCGATGGTCAGCATCGCTGTCAAACCCTCCTTCTAGTCCTCCCCTTTCTGCATTTTCTTTGTAGAGTATCTCTTAACCTCATGGAGGACTTTGAGCACTCAGTAACTTGGACATGGATTAACATAACGTTTCTATATTTTAGTCAAAGAAGAGCGAAGTGTTCATCTCGTCGTTCACCTGTTCTGTCTCCTTTCACAGTCATGTCGGTGCGATGTATGGCCCAGTTTGTCGGCAGAGAGGTCAAGTACGGGTAAGACAATGGTGCAGAGTACTCATGCTTTAACAACAGAGGCTACAGTTCTGGAAAAGTATTCTTGACTTGTGTATTAAATTCAAAATCTTAAAGATTTTCTTGCTGTTGAGCTCTTACAGCCTTTCCTCTTGTACTACTTCTATACATCAATATAAGGAAACAACAAGGAAATATTTATACATCAACAGTCATATAAACTGAAGTCTTAGAGATTATTATATGAACAATATCTCCGTTTTATTATTGGTCGGATTCTCCCAGTCGTGGACGAACTGTAAAAATAGCATTTTTAATCATTTGTACACTTTCAGAGTTCAGAACTGATGTGTCTGTAAACTTCTGTGTTTTGTGTGGAAGTTTATTGCAAGACAACCAGCTACCCCAAGACTCGTGACTGTTAAACATTTGATTCGGCGCAAAAAAGGCGTTAAAAACTGAGAACAAATCAAAGGTAAAAGACTGTGGACTCATTTATCATCCGGAGTCAAGAAACTACACATCCCACAATCCATTGCGAATGATCCCTCTTCTTCTTACATGTAACTTTAGTCGTTGTTGTCATGTTTAAACTGTTCATACACGTGTTGTAGTTTGTGCTGTTGAATATATAAACTACATTCACTGCAGCAGAACAAGGTCATTAGCACATTTACTGTTAGCTTACTAACTAGCTAACCTGCTAGCAAAACTATCCGTTCGGTTACGGTGCCGAGGTGCGGGAAATATTGCCATGGTAACAGCGCGCTTCACCAATCAGAGACGTCGCTGTGACACTCTATGATTGTGGGTAGTGTAGTTCTTTTCCCTGATATCGTGAATAAACCGTGTTGTTCTTAAACGAGGTTTGTCCGAGCTTGTGTCTCCTACTGGAGCATCAACCATCGTTTCACACTCAGGTAGCTCGTGGTCACTCCACCTGTGATGGTTATGACATCACGGCTGATAATCAAATCCACTATGCAGAAAAAGAACGGGATTTTTACTTCCTGAACCACTCTGTTGAGTCCTATACGCTTGTGTAGTTGTGACCGTTCTTCTTCGTTGGTAATTCTT
This sequence comes from Tautogolabrus adspersus, assembly GCA_020745685.1. Lineage (NCBI taxonomy): Eukaryota > Metazoa > Chordata > Actinopteri > Labriformes > Labridae > Tautogolabrus > Tautogolabrus adspersus. The sequence continues at coordinate 1,835,604 of CM036547.1, read as the reverse complement.
CACTTTATGTAACAGATCCATGAATGACGGTGATGACAGAGAAACACGTGTGGATAATTCAGACGCACTTCATGCTGATGATAACAGAGTTTGTGTCGCACTTTCAGGGGGATGTTCAGCTGTATGGTCAAGATTTTTAAAGAAGAAGGAGTCGCTGGGTTCTACGTGTAAGTCCTCATTACACATTGGAAACATTTTAAATGTGATGAGCGTCTTCATTCTGAGTGTTATTGTGTGTGCTCGCAGAGGGATCGTACCTCACGTGTTGGGAGAAGTCCTCTTCCTGTGGTGCTGTAACCTCCTCGCTCACTTCATTAACACCTACGCCGTGGACGAAAATGTGAGTGCACGACTAATTAGGAAAGAGAAGAGAGAAAGATGTGGTTTTAACAGTTGTCTTTAATGCAACTCTGAAGGGCCTTTCCGATAGGACGCAGTGTGTGCTGCACGCCGCTGTCATGCCCGTTCATTGTCTATGTGTTGCTCCACGCGAGCTTATCTGCGCCCCGCTGAGCTGAGGCAGCCCAAGGTCTCGCTTGCCGTTCTTTTACGCTTTTCAACATAGGCGCAGCCCTCCGTTACGTCACCTTCCTGCGTCCAATAGGAGTTAAGATCAGATCACAACAAACTATGTCCAACTCTTTGAAAAGACGTGTCCGACAGTTTGGGCGTACCAGGTGTGTTTCAAACAGCAGCAGGAATGTGTGTCGTGTTCGTGAAGCGCTCGCTGTAGAGCTGCAGCTCCTGGACGAGTCTAAACTCTCCCACATCCTGTCGTGCCCTGAGGATCTCATGACCACACACCCTCTTCTTCTTCTCTGCTCGTCTCCTCCTCCTCAGCAGAAGAAAGGTCAGAGCTGTCCACTGAACAGTCGACAGATACAAACATACTGTGCATCAAATGAGAAGCTTTTTTCCCGTCTGTTGTTTCGGTCACCTAGCAACGTGCGCCGCTGCTTTGTGCTCGTCCTATCTGAAAGGCTCTTGTCTTGACCGTGAAAGATTTGCAATCGATGGTTTCATGTTTAGAAATGATTCAAACTTCTTTTTAGACTTTAGTAATATTAATCGTCCTTCAGTGTGATTTAAACATCCTGTGACATGCAGACCGATGGAGTTTGACGTCTTTGTGTTTCAGTTCAGTCAGGCGTCTGCGGTGAGAAGCTACACTAAGTTTGTGATGGGCGTAAGTTCACCCTTTAGACTGTTGGTTTAAATATTTCTCCTCTGCAGCTTTAAATCTTTACTAACGGAGTTCTTCTCTGCAGATTGCAGTCAGTGTTCTGACGTATCCGTTCATGCTGGTGGCCGATCTCATGGTGGTCAACAACTGTGGGTGAGTTCTTCGTTCGGTCATTAAACCATGATCAGGAACATTTGTCCTGTTGGGGCAGTTCATGTACAGTCCAGTTAACATAAATAATGTGGGTCTTGGTTCTGTGTCGTCAGTTTGGCTGCAGGTCTTCCTCCTCGCTCTCCCGTCTTCAATTCGTGGCTGCACTGCTGGAATCACCTGAGCCAAAAGGTAACGTCTCTCAGTCGCACAGGAGGCACAACATTACACGCTCTTTACAAAGTGGTCCCAGTCTACAGAAAGGTTAAACTCACGGGTGTTCGTTATCTCACATAAAGGTGTAGGACACGAATCTGGTGTTTATGAGAGCAGTCACACGTCACTTCCTGCTCGCCAGAGTGACCACGCCCCCATTTAGGTGAAACAAAATATGTTTAACTTTTAAAGGTCCGCCAAGTTTTAACCCCATACTGAGTCTTTAGCCCTCTAGCAAATATGCAACAGCGCCGTAACCAAGCGCCGCCGTCATTAAGACATTAATGTTGATTCCTCGGTGGCGTATGATGGCGCCCCAGTCTGTGAATTCATGTTGCGTTTTGGCATTGTGGAACTGGAACAGACCATGCCTAGTGGGAGCTCCACACACAAGGCTTCTGTTTCTGCCACGTCGGAGCACAGAGCATCAATTTACCACGGAGCAGATCGAGCGGGACAGGAAGTCAGACACCGAAACAACATTAAAACATCCGGTTTATTTTCAGAATAAAACACTCTGTTGTTGAGCATATTAAGGTTTTATACCACATTCATCTTATAAACTCCGCTGTCACGTGTGATTCTGTAATTACCGCGGGAACTCCTTGGTCTCGGCACTCCAGCTGTGCGGCGGCGCTGCTCTGTGCTGCGCTCTGAGAACTCGGAGGACGGAGCACGGAGCTGTACCGGAGCTGACACGCAACACATCGTATATCTGGTGGCCGACCCCGTCTTGCCCCTTCAATTCCTCTGTTACTTCCTGAGAAGACAGTACAGAGGGGGGGTCACTTCAACCCCCCATAACGCCTCTGCAACATTCGTATTAAAGGCGAAACATAACAGGGGCGTAAATATCGTGCATTGAAACAGTCGTCTAAATACGGCTTTACGTTCATCTGTTTCTGTCTTTGGATTCTTGAGTCTGAAAGGTTTTTAGTTTTGTTAAGAGGATGAAACATATTTAGAAGTTGTCATTTTAACGGATCATGTAAAGTCGGTTTGTGTCCCCTCCTGTCAGGGTCACCTCTTCAGAGGATCCAGCTTCTTTTTCCGCCGGGTGCCCGTGAGCTCCCTGCCCCCCATCGAGGACTGACATCATCATCATCATCACTTCCTGGGATGTTCTTCCTCCTCCTCCTCCTGCTCAGAAACGTTTTCCAAAGACTCGTCCTGCAGAGACGCGGCTCATGAGGTGCCGACAAAGTGTTTGTTTTTTAGTTCCATGAAGAAGGACCGAGGTGCGTCTCTTAATTCAACCGTTTGCATCAGCTCAGAAAAAAAAAGTGTTGACCGCACGCTGTGAGGCTGCTGAGGCTGCTGAGGCTCATGGGTAATGCAGTCATAAATCCTGTGAGGAAAAAAATCTCCAAATGGAATCATTTCCAACTAAAGGCCAAAGCGCCTTTTTCTAAAGTCTTATTTATGTTTCTCTGTGGAGATCCATGGAGTTAGGGCGCACTGTTGCGTTGAATCGTTGCTTCGGCACGGTACGGATTGCCTCGAGTGCGTGCGCCCTTAAATCCAAACTAATATCAATCACCTGGAATAATCGATGTAATGAAGTTTGTGTGAAACATCTGGGTATGTTTTGTTTGGCTTAAATATATGAATTTATATTTATATAAACATAAAAGAAACGCATGAAGATCCCTCGAACAATACTTCAAATCTTACATATGATGTGAAATACTGAAAGTACGTAACATGATCTTAAAGAAGTCAAACAGTGTTCTTTTTTTAAATATATATTTTCTGCTTTTAAGGTATTTTTTTATTCTGTTGTACGCAGCCCGTGTCGCGTTGAAATGTGTCCCCAGAGGACGGGTTAAAAGCCATAAATATGAACATGTCTTTGTCGAGTGGTGACGTTTGCATCTGTTGTCTGAACTGAAGACCGGTGAAGTTTTCATGTTCAGGTTTGAGTCTGTGTCTTTTTTGTTATTTTATTTATCTGTTTGGAAGTCGATTAAAAATGTTTGCTTAACAGTTTTTCAGTTCATGTCTTCAATGGGATCAAAAACGCTTTATATATATGTATTTTCATATTTCAGCTCTCAGATGAGGGCTGCACGGTGCTGCAGTGGTTAGCGCTGTCCCCTCACAGCGAGGAGGTTCCTGGTTTGAATCCCGGTCTGACAGGAGCCTCTCTGTGTGGAGTTTGCATGTTCTCCCCGTGCATGCGTGGGTTCTCTCCGGGTACTCCGGCTTCCTCCCACAGTCCAAAGACATGCTGGTTAGGTTCACTGGTGACTCGCCTGTTGTTGTGGCTTGTTGCCTGTCTCTATGTCAGCCCTGTGATTGGCTGGTGAACAGTCCAGGGTGTAACCTAACGCTGCCTCTCACCCAATGGCTGCTGGGATCGACTCCAGCCACCCTGAACAGAACAAAGCGGTAATGGAATGAACTCTCAGATGATGTTTCGCCTTCCACATTTTCAGATATCCATTCTTATTTTGCACAATGGTCTTTGGTGCATGATCGGTCTACGGCCTAACCAGCAGTGGGGACAGAAAACACAAAGCTGTTTGTCTGCGTTTGCTTCAAAGGGCGTCTTCGAGGACGGTGTTCTATAGTCATGGAGGCCATGTTTCATTTCCTGTTCCTATTCTGACAACCAACGACACAACAAGACATTTCTTTGCATTGCCGTGACGTAATCTTGGCGTCTCTTACAAACCGGTGAATATGATCCGGTGTGAAGTAGTTTCCTCCTGTTTGCTGTTTCTGAGAACGCAGCCGAGCGTCACTTTACCACCACTCAATGGAATGTAAAAAGAAAAGGACACAGCAGAGTAAGTGCAGAGTAATTCATTGTCAAATAGCAGAAAACATACATCAGCCTCACACTACAAGGAGAACAGTGGTTTAAATAATGTACACCCACCTTCCCAAACACCCCCGCTCCCCCACGTCTGACACACACACGCTGCAGGATGACCCCGAGCAGAGCGCGCACACACACGTCTGAGCCTCACGTGTAGAAAACAACATACACATCATTGCATCGGGTCTACTGAGCATGCTCACATCCTCACCTGCAGATTGAAACTACAAACACACACACACGGGCGCGCACACACAAAGTGGCATCAACAATAAAACAAGTCGTTCCATGTGCTCTATTGCTTTAAGCGACTCTTCTGCTGTTTGGTAAAAAGCATGCGGAGCAGAAACTTCCCACTAACAGACAGTTGGTTTAAAAATAGTGACCCCCCCCCCCCCCATCATAGAAAAAAGCTCCACTGCGTGCTTCTCTAAAATGTGTTAAATGTGCTGAGCTTCATCTACAAACTACCTGAATACATCAAGCGTTACGTGACAGACGAGGCGAAAAAACCTTCAGACTGAGCCGAGACATACGGGTGCCCATTCCTGCCAAGAAAGACGAAATATGACAAGTAGGGAACGACGTGATTACAAAATTATTTGACAAAGGATCCAGTTTAAAAAATGTCATCCAAACTGAAGATCTCAGAGTTTCACCAAAATCTAAACGGATCCTCTGACACGAGAACTAACGGAGGGACATTCTGAGTCCATCAGTTTGAGTTATAACCTTTGCATTATTCGTTTGACTTCCTGGAGAATCTTTAATATTACCCTTAAAATCTGAAAAACCCAAAGGTTATAAGTTACTTTTAACTATCTCCTGCAGACGTGTAATGGCGCCCTCTGCTGTCTGCGTCTGAATGTTTTACATTGCATTTAATGTCACAAAATAAATAATATCAAAAATAAAACCAGATGTCCTGGAAGCATTATCCTGATCTCTGCAAAAACAAAGTAGAGCCTTTGTCCGCTAAAGGCGTTTTCTGTTCGCACGACGCTTCTTTTCACTCCGAAAATCGGTCAATTTTTCAGAAAGGCGCTGTGGACGTCACCGGCGCACTTTTCCAAATGTTTGATATTCTCTGTATTTTTGTCTCCTTCAGATCGTGTCTTGTACCCACATCCTCCTCGCTCCGTGTCTGATCGTGAATTAAACGACCTCAAATATAAAACATGCAGTAAAAAGTAACGGAGCAGTGTCGGTCATACAGCGGCCGTTATCAACAGACTGTTGTCAGAGAGACAGGATGGACGTGCAGCGCTTTTCTTCTCAGCGCACAAACGCTTCATGCACGGGGCCTAACATTTGTCTCTTTGTTTACTGCGATAAAAAGCCTCAAACTCATCTCACGACACGAAACCAATCCTTGACAAAGTCTAAGTTATGTATTATCTCAAAGTTATATGAAGTCATGATTCTGTCTCGTTCTTGTCTTGTTTTGGTCGAAATGGGCTTCCGTATTTCACCTCGTGTGCCAGGACAACCATCCCAGAAGATAAAGCAAAGAGTCGTGTCAGGTCCAGGCGACATTCACACAAACAGCATTTTGGAATTTTTGTGGGAAAAACAAAAACGTGACTGTGACTCCGTTAGACTTCTTTTACATTCATTTTTAAAATGACAGCATTTTGGATATTGTGTTCACTGTTAGCCCTGTGCTTATAAACGTCTAAATAAAACTCCACACTGCAAAGAGAAATTAAAAAAATAGAAAGTGTGAAAGGTGGAGTCGTTCTTTAAGATGTCGAGCGTCTTTTAAAAAACCAACACAAACATTCAGGGTGAAGAAAGTAATGCTATCCCTCCAGCTGACATCAAACATTCTGACATCAAATTTAAATATACAAAAAATAACTCAACAAGCAAACTAATCTCATGTCCTGTGAAGAAGCAGAGGAGGTGAAACGAAGGCCTGGCGACAGAGCAGAGCTTTAACAAACTCATGAAACCATTATTTATCCCCACAAAGCTGCTGATTTACCACACACTGGTTCACAGCGACTGGTCTGTGTGGTCTCCCTGTGACTGGATGATGACTCTTATGGGGACAGTTTCCTCCTCTCGGTCTGACTTCAGGTACTCTGTCGTTTCTGCTTCATCTCAAAATAAAAATAAACCGAGCAGCCGTCAGACCTATCAGAAACAAAACGTAACCCTTTTCAGGCCGTAACTAAGCTCAGCCGTCATCACGTCTCTGTGCGTTCATATTGATTCCATGACGGCGTAATATTGGTGTCCTGGTCTGTGAAGCACGGCACAGCGGGAGCCCCACACACACACACACACACACACATACACACAGTGTTGCGCTCCCCCGCTGGCTCCGCTGATACCGTCTTGCCTCTGTGGCGATGAATGCTTTGACGTGCAGGCTGCAGCAGAACTAGTCTACAGGGATATTTAAATTCTGTTAATGATCACACAGGTGGAGTGGATCACCCAATCAATCAAAACAGCCCAATCTTTTAGCATTCATCAGTTTGAGTTTAAACTAAAAGATTTGTTGTTTCATGAGGATTCAGATTTGCCCAACCTCGATGCCACTGGGCTGCAGAGAGAAGGTTCCTGGTTTGAATCCCTGTCACACAGGAGCCTCTCTCTGTGGAGTTTACATCTTGTCCCCGTGCGTCTGTGGTTTTTGTAATTTTGTAAAACATCACATTTTAAAGAACTTTGTGTACTGCAGCCTTAGAAACGGTTTAAGGGTGCAATAGTGAAATACAGCAGACACTTCAGCTCGCTCCTTTTTCAATCAACAAAACTGCAAACGATGTACGACTTAGAGACGGAAACAGGGAACTGAAGATCTGTGCAGAATCAGCCCAATGCTCACCGATAATAAGTTCAGATATTTGAGTACGAATCAGACAGAGATCCAACTTTAGTTTCAGATCAGTGCGTCTTAAATCTGCAGACATTTGTGGGGAAATATTGACTTCAGTTTGTAGATTCTGCGGTCACTCTGCGGCCACACTTTGACTTTTCTAAATCAATAAAAACACACAAACCAAACACACATTTACCGAGCTGTAGGCCTGACTGGACTGGAGTTGCATCAAACATTTTTAAGGTGCTAAAGGTGTCAACAAATTAAGCAGGGGGGGAGGAGGGGGGGTCACTGCCAAAATGTAACAAGACTCGACAAAATGCATCATTCTCTTCTAATCAATTCAACGAGCAGATCTGGCAAATATTCGACCTATAAAAGTTCTAAGAAGCGACGTGACAGAGATGAAGCGGAAACATGGTTCAGCTCACAGTCTTTGGTTCGGTCGTCTGAAGAAGCCTCGGTGAGCTCCAGCAGGAAACCAAGAGGAACATTTGGACAGAATCCCTGAAGAGCACCTGGTTACCTTCAAGTGGAGACTAAAAAAAATGAAAAGTTTCAGTTGATAAGTCGACAAGTGATGGAGTGGAAAGAGAGGAGGAGCCCTTGGTAGATCCAACAGACTGCTGCTGGTTTACAGAGAGGGAATGTAAATGATGCTGGTATCAGGAATGAAGGCGTCCCACAGAATCCTTTAATCCCAGTTCAGTTCTCGCACACGAGCAGGAAGAATAAAAAGGTACCCTCGGAAGAATCAGAGAAAGAGAAGACTGCAGAAGTGAAGGCAGCAGTTCCTACGGTGGAAAGCAGCAGATGAAAGTGAGCCCCGTTATTATTCGTCCTGAGGTAACGCTCAGGTATCGGAGAACAGACAGAGTTCTCCTCTCGGGGTTTGGACGACTCGTTCAGGTGTCATGGTGCTGTCGGTTTAAATCCTGTGTGACCGGCTTCATCTTTTCCCGGACTTCATGTAGGACGGAATCGCTCCTCGAGCCGTGAGGCCCTCGAAGCGTTTGTAGGTGTAGTTGATGAAGACCCAGTCCTTGTTCTTCAGGTCGGCCTCGGTCTGGTTGGACACCGGAGCAGCTGGAGAAGAAGAAGAAGAAGAAGGTCTTAAGTCATCAGAACAGAGGAACGAGTCAAAGTCAGTTCAACAGAAACCTGCGGCGTACCTGTGGGTGTGAGGATGTCTGAATCAGGGAACTCGTCAAAGTTCGAGGTGTCGTCGATGCTTTTGATCTCGATGGGGATGGCAGCTGGTCTCTCTCTGTGAAACACATCAGTGCAAGTTTAAAGTTGAGTAAGGTGTAGCTCAGCTCTCTACATTTTACTGGTAGCTTGCCCGACACTGAAGGAAACAAGTACCAGCCAATCACAGGCATGTTTGGGTAGGATGTGAAATAGGTGTCTTTTTATTAAACCTACAATCTGATCATGAGTAACTGTCCATTAAGATGACAGAGTGACAGCTCCCACCTGATATGATCGTAGTCCACTCCCTCGAAGAACGGATTGGACTTGATCTCTTCGACTCCTGCGGCACCGATCCTGTGCTCCTCCTCACAACAAAACCTGTGAACAACACGACATCACTTAATGTCGTGCACACTCAACCACTAAATACAAACAATTCCAGGAGTTTTACATCAGACGGTGCTTCCAATTGCAAATCAGAAACAAATAAAACCGCTGATACTTGTTGTTTTCTTGTGACTGAAGGGAGAAAGAGTTATGAGCAGAGTGTGTTCCTGCCTGAGGATGAGGTCTTTGGCCTTCTCTGAAATAGGCACTTCTGGGGGGAAGATCAGCGTCTCTCGCCAGTTCATCACTTTCCTGTACGTCTCCTGAGGCGTCTCCGAGCAGAACGGAGGGTAACCTGCACACAGATTAACCGTCATTAAGATCACATCAAGCGTAGTCTGAAGGCCCTGAAGGTAAATCAGCTGGATTCTTACCTATCAGCATCTCATACATGATGACGCCCAGGCTCCACCAATCACAGAGCTTGTTGTATCCATTCTGCATGAAGACCTCGGGAGCGATGTAGTCCGGGGTCCCGACTGTAGAGAAAGCCTGACGGAGAAGATGAGCAAGTTAGAGGCGGTTTGAAGTGAAAGAGAAACACAAATAAAAAAGAGGTCCATTTCCATCAGATAAAATAATACTAAAGCTTTTTTTCAGGGAACTGAACTTGGAAGAATTCTTTTTTGCCTCCGATGATCGCAGAAACCTTTAACACAGATCCTTAAGTTTGATCCTGTCTGTGTTCAGACCTACCAGCTGCCTCCTGTTCCTCTTCCAGGTCTCTGCTTTCCTCTTGGAGTTCATGTTCTGGAAAGCTGTGGAGAGGAGACGTAGCAGTGTGTAAAAATCAAGAAAAACTAAATTAGTTATATAGGCATTCGACCCGTTACGGTATTTGTATTCGCTCTGACTGTCACGGTCCAGATGTCTCAGTTCGGTGCATAAAGGGCAGTCACACATTGCAGTAACCCCACCCCAATCTAGGTGGCAGTTATGCTCGTAACTGTTCGCTAACTGCTATTAAAAAACAAACGCAGAAGGAGAATGTACGGTGGACCAAGAAGAGCAGTCTTTTAGATGCACGGGGGAATCTTCAGGTTAACAGCGTGAGAAGGCGTCAAACATGCTAAAGAATATTAGACGACATCCTCCAAAGGAGCCAATCACCCGAGCAGAGCAAAAGAAAAAAACCTTTCACGCTGTTTTTAAAAAGCCTCTGGATGTGAAAGCAGAGCGTGTCAGCTGTGTGTATTAAAAGAGAGGAATAACTGATGCACCCGCTGCTCACTAACAACCATATGACCTCACACCAAAGTCCTGCACGGGCCCAGTTTTACAGACCTGCATCCGCCTGCACCCGTAAGGCTCAGTCGCAAACTTCATTACCCAGACCTTTCACCAGATACGTGTGTATTGCATGTCAGCTCCACTTCGATACGGCTTCGTGCTCACTTGTCCGTCAACACCCACAGGCTGCATTCTCAGAGCACAGCACGGAGCCGCACCAAAACAGCTGGAGTTCCCGCAGTAATTACAGAATCATGCGCAAGATAAAACGTATGTGGTATAAAAACTATATCAAACCCTTGTGAACACAACAACAAACACACATTGTTCTCAACCGTCACAGAGTGTTTTCAGTTAACAAACATTGTTGGCGGATGTTGCATGCATGCATCATTTGAAATAACTGAACGTGGTTGCCTGACTTTGCTTGCTGAGGTCACTGGGCAGGCTGTGGTTCAGGTTCTTGTAGAACTCAGTCCGGTGAGCTCTCTTCAGCCCCGTGCACAGACCAAAATCTGACAGCTTCACATGACCCTGCAAACACAAAAAAACACAGTTATTACTACGGACACACTCCACCTCGTGTCACAACAGTGTAGGTCAAATCGAAAGTCAGCTTGTTAAGAATTAAAAATGGACACGATGATGTTGGAAATGATAAACGACGACCGACCCTGGAGTCCAGCAGCAGGTTGTCTGGTTTGATGTCTCTGTGAATGAAGCCCAGCTGGTGGATGGAGTCGATGGCCAGCACCGTCTCGGCGATGTAGAACTGAGTGGCTTCTTCTGTCAGCGTGTCCTTCTTCATCAGCAGGGTCATCATGTCTCCTGCATCACAGAAACAGCAGAGATAAACCTTCGCTGATTCTCTCGTTTCATTCTCTATTATCTATATCTCCAGGATTTTATCTACTCTGCGTTTGTAGTGACACAACACAAAACAAAAGCTGGTTTTCGATCGGCTCTGTTCTCCTCACAGAGTTTTGTTCCAGGGTTCGAGGGTCTTACCTCCAGGCAGGAACTCCATGATGAGGTAGAGGTTCATCTTGTCCTGGAAGCTGTAGAACATTTTGACCACCCACAGACTGTCTGCCTCCACCAGGATGTCCCTCTCAGCACGGATATGACCCACCTAACAACGCAGGTTTTAAATAAGTCCCAAAGATCAAACACCAAAGTTTAATCTTGTGCGTGCATTCTGCTGCCTCACCTGTTCTTTCTCCAGCATGTCGGCTTTGCGGAGGATCTTCATGGCGTAGACATGGCCGGTGTCTTTCTTCTGCACGAGACGGACCTGAGGACAAACACAGTGACGCTCATGTCAACCTGAAACCTCTAGTGTGTGGAAAATGAAGCTCAAAAAGGTTTTACTGGTAAAACCTTAATATGAAATCCAAATAATTAAAAGTGCATGTGTTCTTCAGCTGATACTTGGTGGACTTCAGCCTGAGGATGTTTGTATGAGCCGACAGAGACTCTGCGGTTAGTCACTGATTAAATCAGCGGACCGTCCTCTCTCTCTCTCTCTCTCGCTGCGTCTCTCTGCGTCTCTGTTATTATAGACTCAGGGAAACGTTGCTGCTATGATCATTCTGTCTGCAGTCCGATGACACAGAGACACGTTTTGTATCTTTGATGAAGCCACAGACACCAAACCATTGAAGCACTTCCCAAAACTGCCAGGTTAAACTTGTATGACATTTATTTTTTTACGTTTATTTTTATTTCTGGGCTTTATGCCTTTTTTAGATAGGACAGTTGATAGAGTAAGAAACTGGGGAGAGAGAGAGAGTGGGGACTGACATGCGGGAAAGGAGCCACAGGTGAGTCTAGAGGTGGACTTTAGCCTCCGTACATGGGGCGCCACCTATAACAGCTAGGCCAGAATTATAAGACACTTCTGGATAAATAGTTACAGCTCAGCTGAGTTTATTAACCCGTACCTTATAAAGCTGCAACAAGATTGAATGCTCTGATTACTGTGGGTTTTATTTTAAAGATATTAAAATGAGAGCATGCAAAAAATAATCACAAATTCAGGCTGCTCGTAAGACGACAATTCATAAAACATACTGATTAGACTTTTATGTCCCTTGAGAGTTACCGTAGTTTCAGTAGAAGCAGTTGTGTTGCAGTAATCCGGCTCGCTGCACACACGTGTATGTTGAATAAAGCTGAAGCCGTATTATTATTTTCTTACTTAGTTTATTCAGCTACACAAACCCAAAAAGCTCAGTTACAGCGGCTGTGTCTTAGAGTCGGACCTCTCCTAACCGGAAGGTTGGGGGGTTCGACCCCCATCTGCTGCAGCCACATGTCCGATTTGTCCTTGGGCAAGACACTTAACCCCAAGTTGCTCCTGCTGCTTCGTCTGCAGCGTATGAATGGATGAGTTAATACTGACTGACTCTTTACACAGCAGCCTCTACCATCAGTGAGTGAATGTGTAGCTGTGACCTGTGGTGTGAAAGCGCTTTGAGTAGTCAGAAGACTAGAAAAGAAATATACAAGCTCAAGTCCATTTACCATTTTCATGTAACGCTGACTAAGTTGAACTACTGTAGCGAAAAAGAACGCATGCGAGTAATGAAGCGTTAACCGGGTAATAACATCAACAACAAGTACTCGAGTACCTGAACACTTGTACCCATCCCTAATACTGATGATAGAGACAACAGAGCAGACGCAGGAAGAGACAAACAGAAAACATAGTATTTCAAATACCTCCAATAGTCACACATAAGTATTTATATGAAAGGGTTTTACCTCCCCGAAAGCTCCTCGGCCGATCACCTTGAGGGACTCAAAGTCCTCGAGACCCAGTCGAGTGCGTTTCAGACGCAGGAACTCTGTCTCTTTCCTCGCATGTTGAGAACGCCGCATTCGTTTCTGCAGGAAACAAACGCAAATGTTAGCAAAAGCATTCAATGGGATTATCACTGGCAGGTGTTTGTCACTCTCACCTCTTCATCAGCCAGGCCCTCCTGATCCATCACCTTTTCCAACTTCTGCTGCCTGAAAACACAATCTGACTGTTAGCATCACGTCATAGGTAGTGGTCAAAAGTTATTTAGACACATGTAAATAATTTGCCAACAAAAAGTGATTTGTGTTGCTAGTCGAGAGTCAGAGCTGGCAGATGTCAGCGTCAGTGTTCAAAAATAAGAAATAGAAAGGAGAAAATAATATTGGAACATCTTTAGTCGCGGTGACACTAAAATTGGCCCGTAGGTAGGTAGATAGATAGATACTTTATTGATCCCGAGGGAAATTCAAGTGCTACTGGATATGCGGCCACTCGCGTCGGCGCAGAAAGACGGTGTGAATGTGAATGTAGCTGGTTGTCTGTCTCTGTATGTCAGCTCTGTGATTGACTGCCGAACAGTCCAGGGTGTAACCCCGCCTTTTGCCCAATGACAGCTGGGATCGGCTCCAGCCCCATACGACCCCGAACGGGTAAAGCGGCATAGATAATGGAGTGATCTTTAGTTGTTTGCAAGGTGACAAAAACAATATCAGAAAAAGTTGTCCTTACATTTACCGATGCCACCAAAACATAAAACATTTGTTGTCATAAGGTACACTAAGCATGAAAACAAAGGGGTCAATGTAAGCTGTCAGACCCTTAAAGAAGAGAGGGAATTTAAATTCTGTTTAGCTGACGAGTCTAAAGGTAAGAAAACATTTAGAAAACATTTAGAATTGAGCACTTATTTTAAATTGTCTGCAGGTAAACAACCTAATTTGGTTTAACGAGTGTGGCTGCATTGCAGTTTGAGCACAACATTTGACTGGCATCAAAGGCCTTTGTGAATTTGTTTAACAGGGTGTGGGTGTCCTAGTGGTTTAGTTTGTGCGCCGCATGTACAGGGGACGGAGTCCTCAAAGCGTGCGGCCCAGGTTCGAATCCAACCTGCCTCATGTCATTCCCCATGCTCTCTCTCTCCCTGATTTCCAACTCTATCCACTGTCCCGTCACATTAAAAGCCCCAAAATAAACCTAAAAATAAATAATTAATTTGTTTAACCAACCAGTAACTCTCGTACCTACTACCAAAGGTCATGGCTTTTAACCTTTAGGTCAACTAATCTTGCACATCCCTACCTTGGTCAACCAAAACATCGACGTGTTTCCAACTGAATAATTTACAATGTTGACAACATGACACCCAAAGGATATCAACTACATCTCAATCACAAAGGATGAAATTAAATACTTCAATCTAAAGACTACGCTTGTCAAAGTAGTTGATGATACTTGTGTCACTCCGTGTCGGGCAGATTCAATTACTCGCCCACTGTCACCTACTGTTGAGTTGCCTGTTTCTAAAGCATGTTATCAATACTTTGTTGGAAAACAGATCCTGTCCGCTCCGTGAAGCAGCAGCAGAGTCAAAGCACAGCGCAGCAGGAATCAGATGTCAGTGCTCACGTGATGAGAGTGAGAGGAGGTGACCCAGAAACATGTAAATAAACCACCAACTGACAAGACGTAGTCAAAGGATCTACTGTTAATGACCGCGTTACATTCAGAAGAACTCAGACAGAAAGCAAACAGACAACACCTTCCTGATGGCACAGGGAAAACAAATAGAGAAATATCAACCTACAGTTACCTTTTATTACCTTTACACTCTTGTCTTCAAAATTACATACATTCTGTCGTCAACCATCTGAATGCAGACCAACAGCTATTCAGATACTGAGCATCATCAGTGAACTTCTGGAACTGTTTAGAGCAACCAGGAACGTCAGGAGTTTTTATTCACTGTGACACTTCCTGAACATTGCACCCCGATCCAGCCACCAACAATTTTCATCTTTTTTAAAGAGTTATTTCTTGTTTTTTTATGCTTTCATTGTGAGTGGATAGAGTCGTGAGAAATGACATACAGAAAAGGAAGAATGTGCGAGACCATCTTTCTCTTTACTTTAGTGACTTTAATGCTCGACCCTGAGTTGGCCCTATTTGGTTTGGATGTGCGTGTTTTCTCCATTGTTATACGGGAAAAGACTCACAGGTCGGATTCGAACTCTGACTCCCGGCCTCGAGGACCGCAGGCTCTGTACATGAACAAACCAACTGCCAGGCCTCGGGCAGCCCTTAATTTTCACCTTCTACCATAAATATCTCTCCTATTTTTATCACAAGGTTACATAAATCTTTATTAAACTCTCGTGTAACAAGTCACAAACATGTTACAAAGCTTGACGAAACACAGATTTTAAAAATCACATCAACTTCTAAGAAGGAGAATCAATTGTTTTTTTAGTTTTCCTGTGTATTATATTTGCTTTAGTCTGTATTAACATAACAGATCATAAATCAGGGAGCATGCCAGAGTCCTGCACAAAGTTCTCATGCAGCCACTTACATATTATGATACAGATCTCCTCTACATCTTACCTCATCTCTCTCTCCTCGTGCTGGGCAATGAGGTTACTGTAGAAGTTTTCCAGGGTCACTTTGGCCATGGTGACCCGCTCCTTGGTGTGGTTACTCATGGAGGAGCATGAGCTTTGGCCCGTCATTGCCATGCTTTACCTGGTGAAGCACCAAAAAACACAATGAAGTTAACAGAGAGCATGTCCACAGTACAATACATCCCCTGTCACTGCTGGAAACTCATGTTGATTCAGACTGCTGCCACATTGCTGAGACCACTAAGGAATGAGGTAAGATGACTAATAAAGGGTCGAAGGAAACAGCAGAATAGACCAAAAAACGTCTGCACTGTAAAAAAACAACCTGTTGTT
The DNA here is from genome assembly GCA_020745685.1 of Tautogolabrus adspersus. Lineage (NCBI taxonomy): Eukaryota > Metazoa > Chordata > Actinopteri > Labriformes > Labridae > Tautogolabrus > Tautogolabrus adspersus. The sequence continues at coordinate 1,819,830 of CM036547.1, read as the reverse complement.
ATGTTAAGGTCAGTGGTTACAACACACAGTTCAGCTCTCAAAGTTGGAAGTATGAAATGAGACGACTGCAGACGCAGAAAAAGAGGAAGGAGAGCTGCTGCCTGAACAGAACGACGTTGATAACATTGAGACAGGCGGTTATGAAGAAATGATGATGAAATCTGATTTGTGCAAGCACTGACGGTGATGTCTTTGTGTGAGTAAAGACGGAGTTCTGAGAAAGGCAGCACAATTAATAGAGCAATATCCTAATCATAAATCAGCAGCTTTTTAAAGGTCAGAATTTAAACTTGACTGAACTCCAGTAAAATATTGTAGAGCTGTGAAGACTCCCCGGCCTAAACAGTTTGTTCACCAGTTGTTTGGACTAATGCCCATAAAAGGTCACACCACCACACCATGATATTATTTTTCTTAAAATCCGTCTTGGTTTGGCGCATATCCCAAATAAAGACAGGGTCATTTCAAAGACTGAATATATGTTTACAGTATGAACATAAAAAGCAGACTGCATTAATCATGTTTCATTTTCATACCACAATATACAGAGGTGCTGCTTGTCAACAGGCAAGGCAGGCAACTGCTTGGGGCCCCAGACCAGTAGGGGGCCCCCTGAGGGCTGACAAACTTAAACCAAAGGAGTGGCCCAAAATGTGCAAATTTTGCAATGACAGTAGGAAAACTCCCTAATGGGGGCCCATCTGACAGCACTCACTCTCGTTACCCTCCTAAGTGTTGCATACATCATTGCTGTGAAAACCAAAGTATGTCCATGAAAGTCAACAAAGAAACATGAAGAGGAATTATCCATCTATAGGAGGGAAAACATAAACAGGAGTGAGTGTCGGGACAGACATGATGGTGATGAACACTGGTTGGACGGCCTAGGACCCCAACAGACTCTAGAATCACCACTAGCATATATATAAATCGCAAATAGGAAAGATATCGCAATGTCAGTTTTTTTCCAATATCGTGCTAGCCTGACAAAGACTGTATCGTTTAAAACATGTGGTGTTGAACATTTTGACCATCACCACAACATATGGTAGCTCATTCTGTAGGGACTTGGGTTGGGAACCGGAGGGTTGCTGGTGCGGACCAAAGTGTGGAAGTTGTTCACTGCTGAGGTGCCCTTGAGCAAGGCACCGAACCCCCAACTGCTCTGGTGCGCTCCCTGTGTAGCAACCCTACTCTGACAGCTCTCCATTAATGCATGTGCACAGGTCCTGTTTGTGCATGTGTGTGATTCGGGCCTGTGTGCATGAGAAGCATGTCTCTCAATAACAGTGTGTAAACCAGAATTTCCCTCAGGGATTAATAAAGTATTTTAAAAAAAATTAAAAATGCTGACCTCTCTCAGCCAATGTTAACATTTGTAAAATATGTATTAAATATGTGTAAACAGAGGTTCATAACCCAAAGACTGTACTGCTGGTTTGTGAATAAAAGTAAACAGCTCTGTCTGACGTAGAGGAAGAACCTGGTAAAGGGGATCAAATATTAAATGCTTTAACCGACATATAAGACTCCTACACTTACGTTTGTACAGGTGTGTCCAACCACAGCTCGTCTAAACCTCCTCAGATAGAAACAAAAAGCGATGATGTCTTTCACAAAACGTTTTTAGCTTTTCCTGCTCAGCTGTCCCACACAGTGTAAACAACACGTAGCCACCAAAGTTGTTAGTTTCGCTGGCAATTCAGCCACCAAGAGTGAAAGAAGTAATTCAACTCAACACTCAATGAACACCAGCCAAACTTAAGCTTGTTTAAAGTTAGAAATTCAAGCGAGTTGATCTGTAAACTTAATTAAAAATATGTGTTTACCTGCTAACAGCAGTTAGCTGGCTAGTTAGCTATTAAAGTTCAAAGCTGCGTCAAGCTCCGGATAGAACGTTCGATTAGCGACTAATGCCTCCTTCAAAATAAAAGCAATACACTTTATGAAAAGGCAATTTGCTCGGCAGTTCTTTGGTATGAGTTTTATTTTGAAGGCACATACCGGAAAATCTCCTCCTCCGTTTTCGCAACCTTGACAACCTGAAGTTAACCAAAGCGAATAGCTAAGGGAAAGTTAGCTGGTGGACGTTAGCCACTTATCTGCTACAACAGCTTGAGTCGTTCGTTTTAAAATAGAACCGTATAAGATACAACACGTCTTTATTCACTTTTTCTATGAGAACAAACTAAAGAAAACACTCAAAGTAAAGTATTCTATCGCTTTCATTCTCTGTTTTCTTTGATAGTTGGTCTTTGTTCGCTTACCTTGGTCGAAGGTGCGGTACTGTCTGCCTGACGTCTCTTCCTCTGCTCTGCGGAATGTTGCGTCACCAGAAATTATAACTCAACACGACCCCTAGTGGTCAAACCGTGTATTTATTCTACTCTCCATTCTCTCTTTTTTCCACAGTCTGTTTGTCTTTTAGACTTTAATTATTATATCTATATTGAATATTTTCCACCACATTCTTGTAAATCTGAAACATTAAACATTTTATTTTGAAATACTTGAAAACTGTTATTGAGAGCCATGCTTCTCACACACACAGGCCCGAATCACACACATGCACAAACAGGACCTGTGGACATGCATTAGTGAGAGCGGTTGGGGTTCGGTACCTTGCTCAATGGCACCTCTCCAGCTACCAGACCAACTTCCACTTGAACTGGCGACCCTCAGATTCCCAACCCAAGTTCCTACGGACTGAGCTACTGCCGCTCCCAACATACAAACAGTGCAGACTTATTTTCCACGTTATGGCATACAAGGACAAATATTCAATGAAATAAACAAACCCAAATCAATGACTTTTTATATAAATAACAAAACACAAGGAACGGCTATAGGAGATATAAAACTATTAACTTTTCATAAACACCTTAAAAATATGATTTAAAATGTTTGTTCATTTGTTAAACGGCTCAAAATAAAGTTTGAGGTTTTTTGTAAGTGTTGTTAAATGTGAGAGTCCTACACAAGTATGGTTTAAGAAATGTAAATAATGTAGCAGAAAACTATTAATGCAACAACAAATAGCTACTTCAAGTATTTTTATTTTTTATTGTAGAGCAGTGGTTCCCAAAGTGGGGGTCAGGACCCTCCGTGGTGTAAGTGGAGCAAATAATGATGATTAAATAAAAAGTATATGAACAACTGTCATTTGTTTTGCCTTAACTATAAGGGAGAGATCTTCTGCTATCAGTACATTTTGGCGTTTGCTCTTTGACCTTGAATATTAGTTAAATTAGCAAGCAGAGCAGCTAACCGAGTCAAGTGTGCATCGCTGGGGGTCAGAGGTCGGGGACCAGCAGTAGAATTGTTAGCTTAGCCAGCAGGCTGATATAACTCAATGGGCTTGTTACAGTATAAACCATAGACTGTAAATAACAGTGGACGAAGCCTGAGTGACGTCACCCATCTTGTTACAGCAGGGGGTTCTAGAGTCCCAGAACAGTTAACGCTGTTTAAAGGGGCCCCGTGTGAATTTTTACTCGGGGCCCCAACAGGCTCTATAATCTCTGCTGGTTATATCTGTGAGTTTGAACTACAGATGAAGGAGAATTATCTTAAAGGTCTGGTCGAACAAATCAGCAGGTTATTGTGATTAATGAAGTTTGCCTGCTGTTATAGGACTAAAGTAAAATGAACTCTGTCATGGAGGAGGAGAGAGAAAGAAGAGTTTTCAAGGTACACAAATGAAAAGAACATTAAACTGTAGTTTATTTTTTTACACAACAGCTCAAAGCTTTAAGGCAATTTTACGAGTTTTCTTTTGTGCATTGGAGCTGGCAGCTCCTGAGCTCTCTTGTCCCGTAGGTTCCTTTGGATTGTTGGTGGGGACCGCCTGCTATCTAAGTCAAGCTGCTATAAAAATCAGAGACTGCAGGCACTGTGACTTAAAAAACCAGTCTTTTATTTGAAATGATTTCCTGCTCGTCAGCGACAGACTGCGGCCTACAGGGGGAGCTGAAGTCTCTCGTTCTGCCAGTGTTTCACAGAGTAGCAGCAACATAGCCGTACAGTAATTCACACATTAATTATTTAAAACCAACACAGGACATAAAACACACACAGTGCAACATTCCCATCGTCTCCTATGTACTCCTCTACACACACACACACACACACACACACACACACACACACACACACACACACACACACACACACACACACACACACACACACACACACACACACACACACACACACACACACACACACACACACACACACACACACACACACACACACACACACACACACACACACACACACACACACACACACACACACACACACACACACACACACACACACACACACACACACACACACACACACACACACACACACACACACACACACACAGCTAGTGTTTCCTCGCCTTCTCCCGTTTCTTCTTCTCCTGGAACTCAACGATCTTTTTGTGAAATATTCCTGCAGGAGAAAGAACACAAATAAGTTCACAGTTTAGAAAATAATAGTTTCAACATGAGCTTCAGTTGGAAGATTAAGTAACGACAGTTCAATGTGGAATGTGTGGTTGTTGTTTGTGGTCGAGGCTCTACAAATCAGTTCACTGCAGTCGCATCTCTGCAAAAAAGATCTGCACAAATAAGATGCAGTAACCACAAACCAGGATACTAGTATTTATCATGTATACATGTTCATCTTTGTCTTTACCAAAAAGGAAGGGCCGTCTGACACTTACAATAACAATCCGAGTTCTTTTATTTTGTCTGAGTGTTGTGTTTTTTCATGGCTGTCACCTTGCTGCGGTCCACGCTGCTGCTGCTCCACATCCTGGATAAAAAGGTCAAACATCTGCGTCTGGAGGAACTTCTTGACAAAATGTCGGGTGGTTTTGGACTCGATGGCCTTGTAGAAACTTCTCTTTTCAAACACCCCCGGCTCCCCTGAACGGCCGTATTTCACATACGGGGCGTAATGGCCGACTGTCCTCACAAAGAAATGCAGGAAGGCTTCTGACACCACCCGGTTCAGCTCCTCCACCGCTGGAAGAAAAGTCAGAAAACACAAGTGATGATAAAACTACACCTGTCTGATTCGCAGAAGACCAGCACTGCCTGAGGCAAATTTATAATAAAGTTGGAGAGCTTAAGATTTTCCTTCCAGATTCATAAAGTCTGCCTCCTCTTATCTTGTTACAAAGTGATGTCAAAGGCCGATACAAACCTACTTCAAACAAGACACAGACTAGTTTGTTACAAAGAATGTTTGCTGCAAAACTATTGTAAGCTGTGTAAAATCACACACTGGGGCAGGATTAAATCAGCTTCTTGAGGGCGTTTTTCAGGAGCCATGTGTAAACTGGACTTCATCCGACGACCACACAGCCAGGAGACGGCTCGTCTCTTCCACGCGGACCACTGCTGCTTTGACTTCACATCCATTTTAAGTTCTACCACCACGCTCGACCAAAGTTGTTTAAAAACGATGCTCCTGGGGTGCCGGTAGCCTAGTGGTTGGTGCACGTGTAGGGGCTGAGGTCCTCGAAGTGGGCGACCTGAGATTCGGGTCCGACCTGTGGCTGCTTTCTGGCATGTCGTTCCCCACACGCTCTCTCGCTGATTTCTGACTCTATCTACTGTCCTACCTCTAAAGTAAAGCCAAGGTGCTCTGCATTTCCTGGTTTGTAGACCAGCAAGGAGTTGGTGCTACTCTGGAACCGTTCTTTTCTGGCCCAGAGTCAGTTCTTTGGCTGTCGAAAAAAACAAAGAGCTGGTTCCAGATGAGGCACTGGCTCCGAACCAGCCCTGGAAATGGCTGTAAAAAAAAAATCGGTGGAATAGGGGTACCAGTCTCAGCAGATCTCTGTTCACCAAGAGCCTAATCCTGCTCGAGGTTTCTGCCTGTCAGAGGAAGTTTGCCTTGCCATTGTTTCTAAGTGCTTGTGCATGGTGGATGGATCTACCTGTGTCCTGAGATATCCTTTGTTAGGATTTGGCACCACATAAATGAAAATCCATTGTTTGATTGATATCCCTGCAAAATGAGTTCATGTGTCTGAGACCAATAAGATACACGTGTGTTTGATTCTTTTTACTCACTCGACGCTTTCTGTCTGGTGCTGAGAGCCTCCATGATTTCAGCCTGGAGCTTCGGAGGCAGAATAGAGCTTTCATCTCCGATCTGGAAAAGTTCAGATTTACACAAATGTTCCGTAAATATAGAATAATATCTGATAAAGAAAAGATAATTTCATAAACACCTGTGAATACACTTACTGACTCAATGAAGGTCTCCTTTTTGTCCTCGGACAGATCGACCACCAGCTGTTTCAGAGACAGAGAGAAGAAAACTGATTGTGATGTGATCCAAACACACAAATCTGATTTTGTTCTAATTAAATTAAGTTTTGTTTGAGTTCTTCATGATGACTCACGTCCCCCTGGTCCGTGACCAGATCCAGCAGGTGTTTCTGGACTCCCAGCAGGTACGGGGTGGGAGCCATCACCACGTCGATGAGGATCTCGGGTACAATGGAGATGAGTGTGTGCTGCCAGGTGAACGGGTAAAGCAGCGCGGCCACGGCGTGAATGATCTGAGATAAGGTGCTGCAGAGACACGACAGAAACGATCAGGTTCAGGTCACTTTGTCCTCAACAGATTGTGTGTGTGTGTGTGTGTGTGTGTGTGTGTGTGTGTGTGTGTGTGTGTGTGTGTGTGTGTGTGTGTGGGGGGCTCGCACTAACCACCAGACCATCAGCACGTCCCCATTTCCATCTTTTAAATAACAGTGTACATGTGAGTGTGTCATACCCGAGTTCATCGGCTATGAAGACGATTCGTCTCTCCAGGACGGCGGAGGCGAACACGAGCAGCACCTCCTCGTCCGTCAGACAGCTGAACAGCTTGCCGAAGTCCACGTGTTCGAGCCAGGAGTCCAACGGCCGAGTGAGACTGATGATCTGAGAGAGAGAGAGATGCCACCAACATGTCAACAACAACAACATCATCAGTCCACTGACAACTTTAAACATGGCATGACCTGAGTGTGTGCGTGTGTGTGTATATGTGTGTGTGTGTGTGTGTGTGTGTGTGTGTGTGTATGTGTGAGGAGGGGGTTACAGATTTATTTCTTCCTCTTTATGTTGTTTGTGTGCTTTATTGAAGACGTTTACTCTGCTGTCAGAATGAAAAAGAGTTGCACGGTGCATAGAGTGTCTGCACGCGACCACCACGAACTCCGTGCACGTAATTAAACGGCTTCATTATGTTTTCTGTTCGCCACTTTGTTGTTCTCTTTTGTGGATGTTGTCATTCCGATGGACTTCACATAGCATTGATATAAAGGCAAATATTGTCATTATATTGTCGTGTAGCGGACTCTGTTGCTTCGTCCGCTACTTCCGTGTTGTTTTTTTAAGTCACGTCTTACCCAAGGAAATCTCCCGCCCCCCCTCCCATCTGACAGGGATAGTCTCCAGCTGTGAGGTGCATATGTGAACGACTAAGTCGGGAGAATCTCCGGAGCAGTCCTCCTGAAATTATCTAGATATTATCCGGAGTGCATATGTGAAAACGGCTATAGTAGTTAACTGTTGAAACTCTGTCTCCCGTGGCCTGCTGGGAGAAGTGTTGTGTTTCTGCTCTCTGGTAAAGGTGAAGTAATGCAGGACATGTTCAGACATAGCGCCACACAAACCCACACCTGCCTGCAGGATCTACCAGTGAAGGCTCCGAGGAACAGCGAGCTTCCAGCCGGGTTGCCATGTCGAACTTCTTATCAGCAACTTTGGTCTTTAGTACCTCTTAAAGGTGAAGTCAGTGGCTTTATTCTAAACAAAAAATAGACTTCTCCTAAAGTAAAGCTGCTCCATCATCTCTTCTAGGCCTCCGTACATGTATGCTGGTGACTGTGTCTGCAGAGACCCTGTCCTCTGACTGGATTTTACTGTTCTGGTTTGTTTTGGTTGACTCGGGACGTTTCTGGGCGGAGCTGGTGTGTTTCCTCCAGCCAATGACAGCGCACAGGTGAGTTTAGGAGAAGATACAATTCAGTGACTGGACGGCATTCAAACCGGCGAATATGACGGACGTGGACGTAGCAGCAAAGAAAAGAAAATATAATCACAGTGAGGTGAAACACCAAGCAGATAAAGCTCGTTCTAAAACGAGGGTGAACCTTGTGTTGGCTTTTACCGGTGGACGTGGAGTTGGTCTGCTTCCTGTTGGACAGGCAGGCGCCAAACTAAGAGAGTTAGCTTGTGCTAGCGTGCGTTAGCTTGCAGTGTAGGTACAAGCAGTAAACGTACACACTACGTCCTGCAGTGAGTGTGAGCTTCTGGGGGCGCTGAGTCCAGGAGGAGGGGCCCAGTTTGAATGTTGTGTTTACAAGCTGCATGCGAAATGCTACTGACTTCCCCTTTGAATCTCTTAGATTCAATGTGTTATTTGATTACAGCCTGTTTACTTCTTTTTAATCTCACCGTATTTCAGAGGAAAAGAAGAGTGTGGCTAATAACGCAATGAAACGTCTCATGCTGAACTTCTCTGGAGATCAGCGTACTTTCTCTCTCTCTCTCTGTAACAACAGTAATGACTTCCAGTGTATCTGCTTCATGTTTTCCTCCTGAGTCATTAAACGTCCCCAGGTTTCCTCGTAGTTTGGCTTCAGTCCAGCTGACTGGGTGATGTTGTGACATCCTCCCTCCTTACTGTGGAGGGAGATTTAACCTGCACTCATTGTTTTCAGCAGTCTGAAATCTTTGACATCCATGCATCCTGTCTAGATATATCAGAAAGAGACACTTTTGAGGACTTTTTGAAGAACTGAACTGGGGTGAAAGACTGGGTTTGTATTTTTGTTTCACTCAGATTTTCACTTCTTTTAACAGATGTAATTTTCTTGTTTGATTTCAGTGAATAACTTTGTGAGTGCAGTGATATCACGTTGGTCAGAGATGTGAAAATAAACGCCCGCTCTGACCTCAGTGCCCGACTCAGGAATGAAGCTCTTAATCTCCACAGTGTGTCCCGGAGCTGGGAATGGAGCCTCCCTCAGCTTCTGCATGAATGGGTAGATCATGGCCATGGAGATCTGCCGCCGCTTCTCCACCTCGTCGAATATCTGCAAAAAACACACACGCAGGAGAGCAGGGGGGTTAGGACGTAAAAACAACGACACAAATCGTTTAGAAAATCTCTTTAGAAGGTAAAAACAGGGACGAGCGTCATAAATGTAAGTTTGATGCTCAGATTTCTGCGTAAGCTGTGATTCTCTTTTTCTTTTCAACGCAGTGAAAACAGAATTACAAACATCTGAGCAACTTCTCTTGCAGAGATTGATAAGCGAAAAGTTTCAACTCAATGTTTATGTGTTAAGATGGAGAAGAGGTGGAAAAAGTGTTTGTGCAGCAAAACTCCAGAATTAGTAGACTGTTTGAAAAAAATCTTATCACTTCTCCGGTCCATGAAATAACACCTGTTGACCTCAAGGTGAGCCTGAAGTTATCATGTTTACTTTTTTGCAACCGCCCCCCAAAACCCCTTTTCTTAATGTCGTTTGAATCTTTCATCTCATTGAGTTTTCTGCATTAAAAATCTGGACTTTTGGCTACTCGTCAAAACTCCTCGGTCAGGTGTGAGATCCGAGAAGTGCAAAGTGTCTTCAACAGCTACAGCGTGAGGTTTGTCGTCATTGTAAGGTGGAATTTAGTTTGTTTTACATTTTTATGGACTTTGTTGGGCCTTCGGATTAATTAAGAACTTATTTTTCTGAATCAGGTGGACATCCAGGTATTTTTGGCAGACTGCAGATTTGGGTCAAATCCGTACGTACTACTTGTATAGTAGGAGCTACCCGAGAGTGAAACGATGGTTTATGCTCCTGTAGGAGACACCAGCTCATCTGATATCAACCTCGTTTAAGAACAACGCGGTTTATTCACGATATCGGGGAAAAGAACTACACTACCCACAATCATAGAGTGTCACAGCGGCGTCTCTGATTGGCCCAGTATGCAAACCGATGGTTTCGCTAGCAGGCTAGCTAGTTAGTTAGCTAACAGTAATTGTGCTAATAACCTTGTTCTGCAGCAGTGAATGTAGTTTATATTTTCAACAACACAAACTACAAGATAGTACAGCATGTGTATTAAAAGTATAACAGTATAACAATGACTTCAGATACATTTAAGAGGAAGAGGTATCATTCGCAATGGATTGTGGGATGTGTAGTTCCTTGACTCCGGAGGAAAATGATGTACACAGACTTGTACCTTCCCCCTTTCTTCAGTTTTTTTTTTTAAACGCCATTTTGGCGCCGAATCAAATGTTTTATAGTCACGAGTATTGGGGTAGCTGGTTGTCAGGTAACAGGCTTCAATCTCTGGATATAAGGAAAAAAAACGGAGGATATGAACGGGGAAATTTACTTCGTAAATCCTTTATTCTCCAGGGTGAATAAAGTCCCCACGCTGCCAAAGATTCAGGACGAAGTGGCCTCATTCTGTTCCTACTGTTCCGACTTTATTTGAGATCATCTTTTATTTACTGCAACATTTTCCTCTCACTGACCTTCAGTGACACCTCACTGAACACACACACACACAACCACCTGACACAGGTGTGTCACACATTCACTGGAGAGACGCCCTTCACACACTTTGAGTTTTGCTACTGTTAGCATAGAGCTCTAGAGATATACAGTATATATATATACTTTAAGTATTGTTGGCCTGTAATGAGTCTGTCAGCTGTAAATCACGTCAGGTTAAAGCAGAACTCATATTCAGTGGGCTAGTGGCGCAATGGATAACGCGTCTGACTACGGATCAGAAGATTCTAGGTTCGACTCCTGGCTAGCTCGTTGCCAATTTTCTCTCTGATGTACGTCGCTTTGGATAAAAGCGTCTGCTAAGTGAAATGTAGAATTGTAGAATATTCAGAAACAGGCTGAACCAGGTGACAAGTAAACGAGCAGCAGGTCTGAACAGATCAGCTGTTCACGGCTCACGTAGGAGCAGAAGTGACAAATAGAAAACAACTTTTACACGGTTATATCTTTGAAAGTCATGATGTTTGTAGAGAAGCTTCAGGTTTAACACAAAACGTTGAACTCACTTTGGAGAAGAGGCCGAAACAAGCGAGCGAGCTGATGATGCAGTACGCCTCAGGAGGTCGAGCTCCTTTCCCTCCAGGCTGAAGATAAAAGACGATGAAAGAAGAGAAAAGTTAATAAACATTATAAAGTTATCTTTAACTGACGACACGTTAAAGGCACGTTCAGTCCACTGACCAGTAACCTCCTGCAGTATCCGTTTCTTCTGCTGCCGTCAACCTCGGTCAGAACGAAGGAGAACGTCTCACTGGAAACAGACAGACATGCAGATGAACTCTGAACTGAACCATAAAAACAGATTAAAGGTATCAAAGTGAAGGAACAGGTGAGAGGAGCAGGTGTACCTGTGGTATTCTGTCAGAGGAGCCCAGTTGATGCCCTCGGGGAAACAAAAGAGAGTGATCGCCTTCAGCGTCTTCTCCTCTTCCTCCTTCTGATATCTCACCATCCCGTCTTTCTGAAAGGAAAAGGAAGAGGGATTTATTGAGACATAACTCGGGTTAGACGACTTTCTGCAGCCGGTAAATCTGCTAAACATGAGACAACGATGACATCGTTAACGATACAGGCTAACGTTACGTCTCAGTCTGTTCTGAATAATATCTGCAGGGAAATACACTCTGCTTCTCGCTCGCTCTCTCTCTCTCTCTTCTTAGCTTCATCCGTCACCGTCCTCTTCCTCTCAGCCTCAGCCGTTGTATCAAACAGCACAGAGACGGGCTAACTGGCTGCTTTGTAGCTGAAGGCTGCTGTGTGAACTAGTCCCACTAATGATCTTATATGGATCAAAAACTTTTGAGTAACATTTCTAATTGTGAGAAACAATGAAAGATGATTTTTTAAAGCTGCTTTGTGTTGTTCAAACCATCATTTCACACCTTGAACAGAACTTCCTGACAGCTCACACAGCTTCAGTTCATGTTCCAGCAGCACTGACCTTTGGAAACTGGTAGGTGATCTGAGGTTCGTAGCTGCTGCCGTCTTTGGTCTTCTTAAGGCTGACCACCACCAGATACTCGAAGAAGTACTGACCGCTGACGTATTTGTGCTGCCGGGAGGTTTTGTCCTCCACTGTGGGGTCCTGCGGCTCCACAGGCTCCGTGTCTTTGACCTCTGCAGAGAAACAAGAGAAGGGTTAGCGATGTAAGATGAAAGATTAGAACAACAACCAAGCTGTGACAGCTCACATCACAGAAGGACAGTCAGCATTTGGATGGATGTCAATCTAAAGTCTGTCGGTTAAGTACAAAGCCAGAGTTTCTGAAGCATCTCCTCGTCTGACAACGACCCAGCGAAAAGCACTAACATCCATCCATCTATTTTCATCCGCCTGTCCGAGGTCTGGGGGCAGTGGCTGCAGACCAAGCAACATCAAGCAACGACCCAGAGCTCCAGCGAGCAGTGTGTCTACCCCAAGGTCTCCTCCCAGTTGGACCTGCCAGGAAAATCTCCACAGGGAGGCGTCCAGAAGGCCTCCAGATCAGACGGCAGAACCACCTCGACTGGCTCCTTTCGATGCGAAGAAGAATCGGCTCTACTCCGAGCTCCCTCCAGAAGTCTAAGCTCCTAACCCTATCTCTAAATCTCTACGCCGTAGCTTCGTCGTCGTGAACACTACATACTTGTGCTTTGGTGTTTTTGCGTAGCTCTGGGATACTCGGCCTACAAACTCTAGTTGGCAGTGCACTTGTTTGTGCACAGGAAACTATGGCGACTGAAACCGAGCTATGTATATTGGGGTTGGAGCTGATAATTACTGAGCAGCAGTTGTTTGGCCACTGCAAGATATGGATGAGGACATGCACTTTCGATTTTCTCGCATCTCGTGAAGTAGATTTGACAAATTGGCTCATCGTCCGCAGCCATTTATCTCCCACTAGAGTACAAACAATGTCTGTAGCCATACACAGTGCTCGTGGTCTGCTTCGTTTGGATGCAGTTACATTTTTGAGGAGGTGCACATCAGGCTATGTATGTAGGCTTCTGCGTAGGTACAGGGATACGTGAACCTATGGCGTAGATTCAACACAGAAGTACATCAATCAGGCTGCAGCCAAGACACCGGACTGTGGAAATTCAGTCCAGCCGCTTGTATCCGTGATGTCATTCTTTCAGTCACCACTCAAAGCTCATGCCCAGGTGATAGTTAGAATGTGGATTAGCTGGTGAATCGAAAGCTTCAGGCTCAGCTCCCTCTTCACCAGGACTGAACGGGGCAATGCCCGCATTTCTGTTGATTCTGCACAAATTGGTCTGTGGATCTCACAATCAACTTTGCCCTCACTCATGAGCAAGACCCCAGAATACTTTAACTCCTTCACTTGATGCAGAGACCCAGTGCTCACCTGGAGGGAGCAATCCAGCAGCAACATCGCTATAACAACAGAAATAATCACTCGTCTTCCTTCTGATGACCTTGTTTGATTTATAGTTTATATAAAGTAGCGGTGTCAACTGACCGTTAAATATAGTTCTGTCTTTGAGTGGAATCTGTCCCTCGGATTATTTATCAACAGTGTTTGCAGCTAATGTTTGCCTTCAGTCGGGACCTTCCCACCTCTGTCTACCATCTGTCCTGTTGTCTAACCTCTCCAGTTCTGTCCAGAGGTCACTATTCAGCTCGTGTCCTTCACAGAATAGCAGCCCGCTCATGTGTTCTCTGCTGAGGTCCTCCTCTTTGTCTTTAATAAAAACACCGCAGCAAGGATCTCTCTGTCCTCAGGTTGGCTGAGTGTTTAACATTTCCTGCAGCAATACGTCCTCAGTGACATGAATAAACACTTTCAGTTGGCAGACGTTCACTTCAATAATCATTAGGTTTAACATGCTGCACAAAGACTTTGAAGTATGCAGAGATTATACGTTCCACCTGAGGAACAGGTTCCTTTCAGGTGAGTCTTTCTGGCAGCTAAAACTCCACTCGGTGACAGTTTGAGAAAAAACACAACGCTAAACTTTGAGCAGGAATAACTGTTAAAATATGTCAAATATGTTAAACACAGTTCGTCAGATTGTCACACACTGTCAGAAGTCTGTGTGCGTGTGTGTGTGAGTGTGTGTGTGTGTGTGTGTGTGCGTGCGTGCGTGTGTGTGCGTGTGCGTGCTGAGGATGCATCAACAAGACGTGTTTCTGTGTTTTACAAATCAGAGGTCAAACAAAAACAGAAAGCTCTGCATGCACAATGTATTTCCACTTAATAAAAAAGTGCTGGCTGATATTTTTGTGTTATCATTCCGTGCAGACGTTCAGTCCAGATGTCTGTGTTTCGTTTACTTCGGCTCCAGCTTGGAGACGTTGGAGACGAGTGTTTGAAAGGATTCATGAAAAATCTAAACATGAATTTTTACGGCACGACGGACAAACAAACTGCTCCGTTACCTGGTGAAACAGCAGCTTAGTATAAACAGAATGTGCTGATTAATAAATGTGATTGAAGGTTTTAAACAGAGACATCTGTATCTGTCACATGATCTTCGCTCATGCAACATGTTCTTTACACTTCCAATAGAGCTTTAGAGATGTCGACCAGATGTTTGATGTTTCTGAAGCTCAAACTTTAATTTGAGGAATCTCACAGTTTGTTTGGGATCAGAGATGTTCAAGCATTAAAGAGTTCTGATGCAGACAATTGAAAGGAATAGCCTTGTTCACACTCGCACAAAACTCCCGAAGTTTTCGGGGTGAGCTGCATGTGTGAACACAAACAGCTGAATGTTTCTCTCTTCACCCAGAGTTTCTCCTCCAGCCTCCTCGTATTTATTCTGCAGAAAGTCAGAGTGAGCTGATGTGAGAACACAGCAGGATATAATCAGGAGAATTCACCTCGAGCGAGTGGGAGGGGGTGGTGACGTTTATTTCCTGTAATTGCTGCACGACCATAAACTGTCTGCACGCCACCGCTACGATCTCCGTGCTCTAATGAACCTGCTGCATTCTGTTTTCTGTTCTCCAGTATGTACGAGTCCAAGTCAGCACACCAGAGAACAACACAGAGAACATGGCGGCTACTTTACTGACTTTATGGCTTATTTCGAGTCATTTTGGCCAGAACGCTCTGTGATTTCTTGATAATGGAGGCGGGCGGGGATCGATTATATTTCATGTCCACATTGCAAGCGTGTGCTTATGCTCGTGCATGAGCAACTGTACCGTGCACACCTCTTCCATCGATTCCAGGGCCGAGGAAGTGTACGGAGCACAGTAAGGAGCACTGACAGAAGTCAAACGTGCTTGGGAACGGTACAGATTACCTAGTATGAGTGCAACCTTAGTATCTGTGCCCAACAGCTATTTTTACACCCCCGTCATCAGTGGTAAATGTCAATGGTTGTATAACCTCTAATAACAACCTGAGTCCACATCCAGTAGACCTTTATCATCAGTGAGCTCTCATTATTGTCACTGCGTCACTTTCTGGTTGAACAGGAACTGTGAAATAAGAAGAGGAAGTACTGTCGATCTCAAACTGTGAATCACTCTTGTTTGATGTGGTATCGTGAAGTAACACTCACTGTCTCTTTTCCCTCTGCGGAACGACGACCACATGGCGCTGAACCTCTTGAGCGCCCCCTGTCGTTCACCTTCATCTTCACCAGAGGGGAGTGCTGCAGGAGGAACACAACCAAACACTCAAACCGGCTCTGCTGACACTAGTACACTCAGAATTGTGTCGTTGTGTAAATATTTTTATGAAACTTTAGGCAACAGTAATCATTCGTAACAGCTGCTTCCTCCGTTTAGGAGAAAGCTTCAGACATCACAGGGAACATGTGGAGCAGAGGGTAAAGATATTTAGTTTTGATGATAAACAACAACAACAACAACAACAACAACAACTTCCTTTAAAGAAGAGAGAGAGAGAAGAACATCTCTACTTCACAGTCAAGAGGACATTCAGTGCGCTCACATGGACTCGAGTATCCCGGTTTTAATTTGGGTTTGAAAGTTTGCTGTTTTTGTGTTTGTGCATGTAAACATCATTTCCTAATTTTGCTTCCTGGAGAACTCTAAAAGAAAAAAGAATACTGTAGCATGTATACGCTTTAACTCGGTTTCTGGCAGCTACTGACCACCTGCGTAGGCGCCGCCTCAGCCAAGTGACGTATCAGCAAACAAACATAACTGCGACAACAAGAGCGTCTGACTCTTGGAGAGAAGAAGAAACTGAGTTGTGTCTTTCCCGTTGCTGGAAATGAGACGGATACGTCATATCTGCGATGTGATGTTGGCATTAAATAGAGCTAAACCCTCGATAAGCCACAGCGGTCTCATACGGTACTTCTCTTAGGAGCTGGGAGCTCCTGAGCTCTCATGTTTTTTAGGTTCCTCGGGATTGTTGGTGGGGACGGTCTGCTGCTATGGACTACATGGAGAAATGAGAGACTTGAGACGTCCTTCAACATGGCGGCACGAAAGACTTCCGGTTCAAGTGAGGAGCGAGGAGATGAAAAATATGAGACATGAGAAGCAGCCTTTAGTTCTTAGATTTCTAAATTGCTGTGGTTTGTTTTGTAAAAAAGAAACTTTACAGGCGCCTGCACGAATAAGATGCAGTAGTTATAAACCAGGATGTTAGTATTTATAATGTAAAGAGAGATATGAAGAACCAGGTTTCTCTGTGTGCAGGTAAACACCACATCCTGAATAAGATCAGCTCCAGTATAAGACTCAGAACCTGGATACTCGAGTCCATGTAAACAGACTCACTGCAGAGAGCGGGGGAAAGAGTTATTACTCAGGCCGCTGGACTTACTGTGTTTTTCAGTGACATCAGAGATGAGGTTACCTTTGGGCTGCTCACCTGAAAAAACACACAAAAAGTTTGTTGAATAAACTGTTCTGTTCATCAGACCTTCTTTCTAATGTTTTATTTTATAGATCAACTCTGCAATGTGAGTTTTAGATGTAGAGATGCAGAGGGGAGAGAGAGATGGGGAGAGAGAGATGCAGGGGGGAGAGAGAGATGCAGAGGGGAGAGAGAGATGCAGAGGGGAGAGAGAGATGCAGAGCGGAGAGAGAGATGCAGAGGGGAGAGAGAGATGGGGAGAGAGAGATGCAGGGGGGGAGAGAGAGATGCAGAGGGGAGAGAGAGATGCAGAGGGGAGAGAGAGATGGGGAGAGAGAGATGCAGAGGGGAGAGAGAGATGCAGAGCGGAGAGAGAGATGCAGAGGGGAGAGAGAGATGCAGAGCGGAGAGAGAGATGCAGAGGGGAGAGAGAGATGGGGAGAGAGAGATGCAGAGGGGAGAGAGAGATGCAGAGGGGAGAGAGAGATGCAGAGGGGAGAGAGAGATGGGGAGAGAGAGATGCAGAGGGGAGAGAGAGATGCGGAGGGGAGAGAGAGATGCAGAGGGGAGAGAGAGATGGGGAGAGAGAGATGCAGAGGGGAGAGAGAGATGCAGAGCGGAGAGAGAGAGAGAGAGAGATGTGAAGGGGAGAGAGAGAGAGAGAGAGAGAGAGAGAGAGAGAGAGAGAGATGTGAAGGGGAGAGAGAGAGAGAGAGAGAGAGAGAGATGCAGAGCAGAGAGAGAGATGTGAAGGGGAGAGAGAGAGAGAGATGGAGTGCAGAGAGAAATGCGGAGGGGAAAATTAGCTTTTAACGCACAGTATGTAAATTCAGCCACCAGGAGGCTCTCATCTAAAACAATAAAAAAAGATGATGACTGAGGCTGGCAGGGGAGTGATTCTCTCTGCTAACCCCCCCCACACACACACTTCCAGCCCCTGGTGAAAACGACCGCCGAGTTGAACGTAGTCAAGACGACTGGGCAAAAACCGACCTGAGGAAGAGAATATTTTTACCGACGAGCGAATATATCCGAGTATAATTTACGTGACGTTTTGATCACAGCAGCACATACAGCAACAGAACGCCAGCTTCCAGTAGCAGCTCACGCTTCCTTGTGCAGCGGTCTTTGACGTAATGGTGTTTCCACGGCAACAATAAACATGTCGTGTCCGTTATGGCGGTTGACGCAACAAGACACATCACATCACAACTACAAAATGAAGGATTTCTCCGGCTTTGATAACTGTTGGAAATATTTGAGGTAATGTAAGAACTTAACAAAATATATGTATGACAAGTTTAGTTTAGATATTTAAGTTTAATTATTCTACGTACTACACCTTTAAATAAAATGAAAAATCTTTTTCTTTCATGGTGACAGAAACGCATCTTAAATACTAAACCACTTCAACCATCAAGCGAAACCACTCATTCAAAAGCAGAAGCTGAATTAAATAAATCAAAAGTGAAGTTCTATCTTTATTCTCCACTGACGTCTGATCGGGACACTAAAATAGACTCACTTATTAATCCCCCTTCTGCTGAATCATCTGTTTACATCAAACTCTGACACAAGAATGTTTCACTTGTGCTGCATTCAGGTGACGTGGGAAAAAGCTGCTTTCTTCCAACCTCTACTTACACAAACCATAAAAATCCCCTTTACACTTCACCTTCTAACTCCTTAAAAAGACGAGTCCTCACTTTACTGACTTCAGAACCAGAGTTTGGTGACGGAGGGTGAATCCAAATTAAAAGTGAAAGCAAGAGAAACTCCATCATCACCGGGAAAAATGTGATCTAACTGAATATGAAGTCATGTCCTGACGTTAAAGTTTAACTGTAATGGTTCAAACAAAAACACTGATCGTTTCTTACACATTAGGAGACTCTGAGTCATCTTTAGGAAGCTGGACAAACAAATACAAGCAGTTTAAATTAACTTTGAACAGTCGCCTAATGAATTTAGTCGTACTAAACTTAAGTTAAAGAACCAATCAGTGAGATGTGTAGAGAGTGAAATGATAAAGTGAGCTTATATGATCAGACATTAAGGAAACATGCTATGTTGAAGTGCTGGCTTCTCTGACAACAATGCAGCAGCCAGTATGTCCTCCTTCTAACTTTAGATTCTGGTCTTGAATGGTCTGGATTTGTTTGGACCAGAGAAGGTAGGCGGTTTTAAGGCACCCCCACACGGCCGTTTTGGACGCCCCTCGGTTTGCCAGATATGAGAGCAGTTATCAGGTCAAACCAACAGGTGTTGCAGCGATGGAAGCGGGCAAGAGAACTGGTTCAGATAGAAGTGATTGTACCCGACCTAAAAAGCCTCTGCATGTTTCTAATAAGCTCCACGAGCAGAAACGTGCTCAAACTAGGATCAATATTGGAGATGCTTTTGAAAAATGGAGAGAGGTTAGAACACAGAAAGGTTTACAGACCGATGCAGAGCTGGATAAACACTGAAGCTTCAGTGTCCACCACATGGTGACCTGCGTGAGCATCCACTCTAGAGAGGAGGGGGGGGGAGACAGCTCTCTGTAATGTTTTGAATTTAGACTGCAGTACCCATTTTAAACACTAGGTGTCAGAGTTACAGATTGCTCCTTTAACAATACTTCTATTTTCTTAATTTAGTTTTCATTGTTCTATTACTTTAATGATTTCTCTGACCACGAGTAGCAGCAAAATATCCACCAGAACTACTTTCTACAGAAGAAATAGTCCCTTTTTTTTTGCTTATCCTTGTTTAGACATTTGCTTATCCTTTTTGTCCCTGAGACTTAGCAGAGAGCTCGATACCCCTCTTAAGTCAACAGAGCAGTAAACTTAGCTTAGCATTCAACAACAGACGAGTTGAATCTGCAATACTGGCTCTGCTCGAAGGAAAGGAAATCCACCTGCCAGCCAAAACTGCAAAAACAACCATTGTGGGATTTTTAAAGAAGGTCATGATGTGCTGACCTATTTCTGTGCAGGGAACCGTGAACTGCTTATCTCAAAGACGACAGGAAGTGACTGTTTTCTGTCTACTTATCAAATCTGAAAAAAGGCGAGCAAGTGACACAAAAAGCAGAACAATACCCTAAGTCCTGCCGCCTGAAATCTTTAATCACACTCCTAAATGCCTGAGTGGAACAAGCAGAGGATGGGGATTCATTTTATGTTAACTCGCCACTGGGGCCGGTAGGACGAAAATATTGACCAGACACTTTACGAAACGCCCGCATCCTGCAGGTTGCAGATGATAGTTTTTAACCCTGGTCAGCACCGATTATGTTCTGTCCGTGTATCGATGCAGAATCGTCCACGTCTGCATCACGATGCATCGTAGAAATGATTCATTTCAACACACCCCTAATTGAAGCTCTGGGAATATACAGATAACTTCTAGGATCTCTGAGGACCTGAATTACGTTTTTTTTAAGTCTAACCCCCAATTTCCACATACTTATACTACGCCGCTTGTTGGCTGCTACTCTAGTTAATGATTGTGTTCCACAGCGAGCCCCCCGGTACGTCTCGGGAGCGCCACTACACTCTTCTCCATTTCAAGGTGCTGCTAGTCTATTTTTCGACAGAGCCCGCTGCAGGCATGCATCAAGCTGGACAGAACATAACAACTCGCACAGGAAGTAGAGTGTACGGTCAATACACGGACTTGTGATCGTACTTTCCATCACTTTATCAACATTACGTCAAAACAGGCGCAGAATGAACAACACATCATCCTCAGAAAGCAACATGTTGTTTGCACGTTTTTCTGTTAATGCCCGCGTGATCTTGTAGTTCTCCTGTGATGTGTGTACAGCTGCTCATGGCTGCGCTCACGCTCCAGAAAAGGATCTGGCTGGGCAGGGCGCACGCCATCCGACGGAGTAAAACCGTGGAGCTGACGGACTGCAAAGCGTAATAACTTTGTGGAAATTGGGGGTTAGGATCCTCAAAACTGTGTCTTTACTGTTATTCTCTACAATAAAGAACAGATGGTGAATTATCTGTAGGACGTGATCATTTTCCAAAATCAACATGTATCGCATTACGTATCGTATCATGGCCTCTGTTATCGTGACACGTATCGTGAGGTTGTGGGAAATCCTCAGCCCTACTGAAGCATCAAACATTTTAACAAGTACAAACTAGATCTCTTCTCCCGAGTGAATCAAGACCAAACTGGTAACTCCAATCTGCAGTTTCTGCCGGTTGACACAATGATTAGTTGTCTGATAAAAGCTTACAGTATTCTTCCTCACAGACGTAGAGGACTAAATAAAGGACAGGATGAATGAGTTTAGCTGAGTGTGTCCAACAACCTGGAGCAGACAAAGACGGAGTCCCACAGGACATTGTTCAGGTTTCATTCTGGCTCTGCTGCCTGGCTCCTAACAACAACCTTAAAAAAAAGAAGCTCACAATGCACGCACTCTGTTGCCAGGATGAGGTGTTTGCGCTGTCAGTAGCAACACCAACGTTTCTCCACCCAACGCCTTGCAGTTTCACAACTTTTGTTGCAATCGAAAACACACAAAACAGAGCAGAAGCTTTCTTGTGTTTAAGCGCCATTTGTTTCACAGCTTTTGGTTAACCTGCACGTTACTGCCTCGCTGTGCTTCTGCTGTTGAGCTATGATGTGGGTGTAAATAACAGTCCTGTTTAACAGCCTGCTCGCGCCCTGAGGCTGCAGAACATGTTTCAACAACAAGCTGTCAATGCTGTAAGAAAAAGGAATGGTGCAGTCACAAAAGCCTGACGTAAAACAGCATGATTATTTAGAAAAGCTGCAACCAAGAGACGTATGTATTTGTCAAGTTAGATTACAAAAAGATAGCAGTTTTAAGCACCTAAATGTTTATTTATCAGCGTCAACAGCCACATTCTTGGATAAATATCGCCTGTGGAGTCTCACATGAAGTTTTCCGTGTGGTGAGGAGTTCAAATACAAAAGGTTGTCTGTTTTTTTCCCTGACAAAACCTGTGTTTCAAGCTGATTGCAACAAAAGCTAGATATTTTTGAGCTGTCATTTTGGCTCCACAGGCTTCAAAGTACTTCAGACTCTAGGATTTAATCCCATAAATATCTCAGGGTTGATGGACTAAGAACTGCAGACAGGTTTATAGGTGAGTGCACTGCAGTGAGGAGTCTAGAGACCATGTATTGTTTAAGATAAGAGAACACAACATTTACATTCCAAACGTCATTATGTTATTTGTGAGTTTAATGCTGCCTCCCACGTTGTTTTAGAAACACACCTCACAACGTTACGACACAAACCACTCGAGCCTATAATTTAGTTCGGCGTGTATATAACTGCAAAAATAGCGAGACATTCACCTGCAGAGGCTTCAAAGTCACGCAAATACTCGAATTTAATCCAATAAAAAGCAAAGAGTTGACAGCCTAACGACAAGTACACACATACAATTGAACTATTGTTTTGATGAGGATGGAGGAACACAACATGAAACCAAACTTCATTATGAAATGTGTGAGTCAATCATTTTGTCCGGCATGTTTATGACTGTCCTGATACTACGATCTGTGGTGTAGTGGTGCCTGAAGAGGTGGGTATACATGTTTTTTAAGGGGCTGGTCCAGCAGAGGATAATCGGTCTCTGTTATATACAGGGACATGTAACACTACTCTTGCATATTTCATTCATTCAAAAAAGAGCCTTTTGTATTTACCCGTAAACACTTGACTTAAGGGAGTCATGACTTGTTATGAAATGAACATAAACCACAAAAGAAGAGCAGGATCATTTTAACTGGCAAACAGACTACAGGCTGAGACAACTACATCGTCCCTTCACCATCCTAGGGAAAACAAATTGCAGCAATACTGAATATGGTGAATCAAGAGGGGATTTAATAGTGGGTATACCCTGTGGAGACTGACAAACAAGTTGGTATACTCCTTATACCTGCGAATACACCACTGACTGTGATATTCACCCAGAGGCAGACACCTCTCTGAATGACTCCAGAATGGTTCAGAGTTGATATTCTAAGATGTAAAGGCAGGTATATAAAGGTGAATATTAACATATGGTCAGAGCACAGACTGAACCAACTTGTTAAAGCACTGTTTTGTTTAGAGTAAGGGAGCAAATCATTTCAATATCCGCCAAACCTTATTGAGCATTCCGTGACTTTTACGTTACCGCCTCGGTCGTCTGTTGTACCGACTTGGCAAAGTTACCAAACAAATCTCAGGAGTCATAAATCAATTCGGCATGTTTATGTTTCACCTTGCAGCATTTCGCTGACGTGTAATGGGTAATATTCACCTTACAATAAACATAGTCTGAGTGGAGGACTCTGTGCATAGTCAAAGTTAAATTCGTGTTTTTCTGAACGTGAACTGGTTGACAACTTAATACCCGGATATACAGGCGGACATAACCTGCGCGAGACAACGTTACACGTTCAGACAGGTGAGCAACAGTCGATAAAAATAGACCGCAGAGTAAGGTAAGTTGTTTTTGGGTCTTATTTGTTCTTTTACGGACTTTAACTCGACTATGGCTTATTCATTTGATGTTAAAAGTGAGATGGATCATAGTTTGGATTATGGGCTGTGTCAGCGGTCCAGTACTCACTCCATCGGTTCTTCAAGTCCGCCAGTCGGGGTCCTTTTCTCCGCCTCGTCACCGCCTCACTCATCGCTGCTTTAATCCACAATCTCGCTGTTAAAAGTCATAAATCCAAACTTCGTCGTCTCCATTCACGTAAAAACACATCTCATCCCGGCTCGCGCTCACTTTAACCACCACGCACCACCTGTCCTCGTGCTTCACAGGCTGAATCTCCTCTCCTGCTGTTGGGCACGAGCCCAAAGAGGTCCTCTGCTGTGCTGCGTTCACGTCATGCGCAAAAAATACTAAACC
Source organism: Tautogolabrus adspersus (assembly GCA_020745685.1). Classification (NCBI taxonomy): domain Eukaryota; kingdom Metazoa; phylum Chordata; class Actinopteri; order Labriformes; family Labridae; genus Tautogolabrus; species Tautogolabrus adspersus. Next base: position 1,796,062 of record CM036547.1, on the reverse strand, counting down.
GGCGGTGTTTCCTTTTTCCTCCTCTCAGTGAACACATCAAGTCAAAAAACGAACAACAAAACTCACAGAAAATAAGTAACGTCAGTTTGTTTCAACCTTTCTGCTGCGTATACAAGAAAGAGGATCAGACATGAGAAATAAATAATGATAGGAGGAAGTAGGGCTGGGAATCTTTGAGTGTCTCATTGATTTCGATTCTTGGGGTCACGATTCGATTCAAAACGATTCTGGATTCAAATTTCAAAGTCTATTTTTGAATTAGTAGGCTACCTACTTCTGAATCTCCTCCAGTCATCTGTGAGACTGGCTGAATTTCTCGCTGCTCCATTTGGCGTTCTGCTGATTTAAAGAGCTAGCCTTAGCACTTAGCAGGGAGTGACTGATTAACCCCCCCAAAAAAATAAAGATCGATTTTTGGAAGTCATGAATCTATTTAGAATCTCAGACGATAAGAATCTCGATTTTTACATAAAACGATTTTCCCCACCTCTAGGAGGAAGATTTATTTTCATGATGTACTTCGCGAAAAAAGTCAAAATGTCGAGAATTAAATAGAAATGTTGAGAAAAAGTCGAACTGATGAGAATAAAGTTGAAATCCAATACCCGATATCTGATTCTATCTGATCCCATACAGTATGATACAATCTATAGGATGCGATACGATACGATGCGATACCAACGCGATAAGTTATGATACACTTTATTGTCCCCTCAGGGAAATAAATAAGAACAATTAAAAACAACGATTCACGTGTACATTTAGGCTCAAAGTTTGCTTAGTTTGCTCAGTCTGTTTTGGGGCAGCCCTAAACTGGCCTGGACCCCTCCTTCCGGGTTGTTGTCATTTCATCTGAGAAGCCAATATTGTACATATATTGAGCCGGAGAGAACCCACACATGCACGAGGAAACAGGAAAACTCCACACAGAGAGGCTCCTGTCAGACGGGGTTCAAACCAGGAACCTCCTCGCTGTGAAGCGACAGCGCTAACATCTACAGCCCCAAAAATAAAGTCATATTATATAAATGTATGAATAAGTTTGTAGTCGTCCCCTGGTGGAAAGTTACACTAAATAAAACTGTTGATGATATGATCATAGCTGTCTGATATACTTTAACACAAATATGATCCCATCTGAGTCTTCAGGTTGATATTACACATTTATACAGGTAGAGGTGTTAAAGGGCTAGAGCACTCCTTTCCCCTCTGCGAGGTCTAAAAGGCAGACAACAACGTGTGAACGTTCAAACAGCGGCCTGCAGGCGGTGACTCACACCTCTGCAGAGAGTCAGACCAGAGGAACCTGTTTGCTGTCAGAGAGCTGAGTCAGACTCACTTTAATGACTTCTTTTTTTTCCCCACTTCGACAACAATGTTCTGGCAGGTTGCAATTTCTGGAAAATGTTGTTTACGAGCACTTTCTGCTCATAAACAGAGAGAAACTGTTCACCTTCCAGAGCGGCCACGAGGAGAAATACTCACTCCAAGTTCACTCCTATGATGAAGCCTTGAAAAGTCTGTTCACACGAAATGTCAGAGAGAAACCACCTCCCATCTTTCACAACCTACCTTCAGCTTGTTCACACTATTCAGAAAAGACTCTTAAGGGCAGCCGCAGGGGCGGACTCAGGCTGGTTTGGCGGGGCTGCATGTGGTTGGACACACAATACTTTCCGGCTTCTCTCCAATGAAAGGACAGCCTGAAGGGCTATTCATCTGATTTTATCCATTTAATTGGAACCTTAGAGGGTCATATTTCTCGCTTAAGGAAAAGCACCGTGGGGTACTTGATTGTATCTCCCCCACTGGAAGTGTAACCTGGAGGCAACTTTTACGCTCCCTCCACTGAGTGCATTGACTTGGACCTGAGACTTAAATATTTACGCTGGAGAACTCTGAAAGAAAATGGGATACTGTAGCACTTGCAAAACAAACATGGCAGGGGCAACGAGAGCGTCTTCCTTCTGGAGGGAAGAAACGCTGAACTGTTCAAGTCTGTGGTGAACAGGCTACAAGACGCCGGTTTCCCAACACGTTTCCAGCGATTTCCCATTGCTAGAAATGAGGTGGAGACGCCATATCTGCAACGCCATGTTGGCATTTAATAGAGCTGAGCACATTATAAAATTCTCCAGAATTTCTCAGGAGTGCAGCTGTGGAAACAGTTTTAGATTAATGATCAAACACAAAGCAAACAAGAAGAACATGTGGAGTTCGAGCTGCGGCTGCAAACATCTTTGACATGAGACGACCTGCGGAGTAAAGTTTTCTTTACGCAGAACACAAAGCTTGTTTTCTCTCTCCTGTCACGCACTTTCTCAACTCCCTTTGCCCTCTGTTCAAACACACATATACACTGACAGTGCAGGTCATTAAATCCACTCCACATCTGTATATGTTTGGTTGTTACCTGACAGCTGGTTTCTGAGAAGCTGATAAACGAGGGAGTGATTACGAAGCACAAATGTAACAGCTGATTAGAGTCAGGTATTGCTTGCATGACTTCAGTGCTCTGTGTTAAAGTCGGCTGTGCCCCATGTAGCCTCACACCTACCTGTCCTCTTCAGCTGGTCCCGAGCCTTGAACAGCTGTGAGGCTCCATCTTCATCTGGGACTACGATAAAAAACAGAACCAGAAACCAGATCACAGGTCAACAAAGATTACATTAATGAGAAGTCAAGGAACAAACAGGTTTGTCATGATGTCAGAGAAAGATTATTTTTATCATCATCGTAGATTTCAGGCGTTAAGAGGAGCTGAACGAGCGGGTTTTTTTATGGAACAAAGATTTTACCTTTTCTTGATCGCTCTCGTACGGATGAAAAAGACCTCAGACCTCTCCTCTGTATGACTCCTCCTCCCTCCTCAGAACTGTTGTTTCTCTCTGCAGGCAATACAGAAACTTCTTTTTTTTATGTCAAACATTTTAAAAACAACACATTCAATAAATCTGCAAAGAAAACAAACAACAACAAACTTTCTGTAAAGACACAATCTATAACCAATCTGTGATTGAAGAGGCTGAAGGACGGAGTCAAGAACTTGTAGTCTAAATCTTTTCATTTTTCTTTGAAGCTTTGTCAGTTAAAGCAGCAATATGTAACTCTGACACCTAGTGTTTAAAATGGGTACTGCAGTCCAAATTCAAAACATTGTAGAGAGCTGTCTCCCCCCCCCCCCTCCTCTCTAGAGTGGATGCTCACGCAGGTCACCATGTGGTGGACACTGAAGCTTCAGTGTTTATCCAGCTCTGCATCGGTCTGTAAACCTTTCTGCGTTCTAACCTCTCTCCATTTTTCAAAAGCATCTCCAATATTGATCCTAGTTTGAGCACGTTTCTGCTCGTGGAGCTTATTAGAAACATGCAGAGGCTTTTTAGGTCGGGTACAATCACTTCTATCTGAACCAGTTCTCTTGCCCGCTTCCATCGCTGCAACACCTGTTGGTTTGACCTGATAACTGCTCTCATATCTGGCAAACCGAGGGGCGTCCAAAACGGCCGTGTGGGGGTGCCTTAAAACCGCCTACCTTCTCTGGTCCAAACAAATCCAGACCATTCAGGACCAGAATCTAAAGTTAGAAGGAGGACATACTGGCTGCTGCATTGTTGTCAGAGAAGCCAGCACTTCAACATAGCATGTTTCCTTAATGTCTGATCATAGAGTAAGCTCACTTCATCATTTCACTCTCTACACATCTCACTGTTGGACCTTTAAAGTTTAGTATTGCTAAATTCATTAGGCGATGATCTTCCATAAAACTGTCCAAACTTAATTTAGACTTTGCTTGCTTGTATTTTTAGTCTAACTTCCTTAAGATGAGTCAGTGTCTCCTTGTGTGTTTATTTTACACTTTTACATGTCTTCATTTTGTTGTGACACATTAAGGTTTCCCTTTGGTCCTTCCTGCTTGTTTTTTTGAACATCAATATTCCTCGTATAGATCTTTTTTTTTACTTTTCCTCTTTTGAAAAACCTTTTGGATTCTGTTTGCTAAAACATGAACGTAAAGAAGTTACTGAGTAATGAATAAAACAGAAGAAGGATGCATCATTGATCCGTCTTACTTTTGATACGGAGAGACGAGAAGCTGAAACTCCTCCTGGTGTTCGGAGACAGCTGCTGCTCCAAACTCTGAGAGGAGACAGAAAAAATACATTTTAAAGAAAGATTCAACACATTTTCAGCTTTGCTTTCAAATGCAGTGATGGTTTTATTTACCCAGTTCATCTGTGAGGATTTCAGTATTTGGCTTTGATAGTGAACATCGGTTGTACATTACTTTTCACAATGCATTGTGGGATACAATGAGTGCACTATATAGGGTATGATCTGAAGCCTTTGTTATCAACTACTCTGTACGGGCGTCTTTACAAATAAAGCATAACTGCGCCTTTATGATCCCTTGAGCTTGTTTAGTAGTTGAGGGAAACTTTGACTTGAAAGCGTCGCTCAGTGTTGGCTGGGACGGCACACTTTGGCCCGGTGTAGCTGGATGGTGTCTTGTCATACGTAGATGGAGGTCGTTCGTGTTGCTGCAGTATTTTACCTTGTTTTTGCAAAGCTTGCATATTGCATGTGTCATGTCCAACTCCAGACTCCTTGGTGTTCGCAAAAAATCAAAATTCAGAATGGCGTGTTCACTTCAGACAACTCACATTTGTATCGTTTAAAATATTTATTGTAGCAGAACATAGTTTGTCTTTGGAATTCAGGCTCCGACCTCATCACTCCTCACAGTTTTATCTTACATGCAGATATTTGAGGAGTGATGGGATGATATGGGCTGACAGGTGGATGCTGGGTGGTGGTGGGGCTGAGCGGGAGTGCAGAACTGGTGTAGGTCAGAGCCGGCGATAAAGGAGCAGAGAGGGAGAGACTTAAGATCTTGCAGCTTAAGTAAACGGTTAATGGGAAGGAGCCGTCAGGTGATTGTGGAGAATGATGCATGTCAGGTGTGAAATCAGTGCAGCTCGGATTTCAAAAGTAGTCCCACCTCCCGCAAGGCAAATAGCCAATCATAGTTAAGCATTTTGGGGTGGCACATGCCAGTAAGATTTCAAGGGGGGGCCCATGCCACCCCTCCGGACACGCCCCTGCTCTTGAGGCCAAAATACAACAAAAAACACTTTTCATCATGTGACAGAATCTTTGGACGAAACGAGTAATCGTTTAATCCTGATTATCTTGTTTCCCTGTTGTGGAAACTGGAAATGAAGCCGCTGTAAAGAAAGTCAAATTTCAGACTTTCTCTGGCATTAAAGTCATTTAAATCAATCCATAAAACCAGAAGGGAGGATGTATTCGTTGCACAGTTCAAGATTATAATGAGTCGTTATTGTGAGTGAGAAACAGTCGCTCATATCGTCCTTAATGTTCTTATTTCTGTGTGTTTTCAGCATCAGTGCTGAGCCTGAGTCACAGCCACGAGCTAACAGCAGCTTGCAGACACCATTTCTTTGTCACTGAGCCGCTGATGCAGCTTTGGGTCGTTGCTGCAGCTTTTATAGTCAGTTGTGCTTCTGACGTCTGTGTGAACACTCAGCTGGGAGCTCCTTGTACATGTTCTCTATATGAGCATTATCGGCTCTGCATGGGAAGACGGCTATTTATAGACGTCCAAATGAGAGGACATGAGGACTCCCTTTGGGAAAACTCCCGGCTATATAAGCCACCAGAGTAACAGAGGAATGCATCAATGCCGGGTCAGTGGAGAATAACACAAAGTCATTATGTGTGTGTGTTAAAGACGGACATTTTAGTTTTCTGCTTTTGTCAAAAGATGACTTTAATATTTAAGTTCCTAAAATAGTTCAAATGTTTTATCTCTCCTGGGAAACCCGTCTGTCCTCGTCCTAATCGCAGCAGGAAGCAAAGAGTTTTAAGTTTCTTGTTTGTTTTGAACCAATTAAATGTGAACATGAGCTGCCGAAGGAAAAATATACTTAATAACATCATTAATATGCAAAACAGGAGAGCTGTGTGAGAGGTTTTTAAAGGTCAATGTGTGATGTCATCAGGTGGATATGACTTTGCACTCGTCAGCTGAGCTGTCTGAGAGTTTGTTAAAGTGAAATGAGACATTCAAAGATGCAGCAGAGTCCTTCTTTTACATCACTGAGACTACAGGGAGACACTGAGGACCACTATCTACAGGGAGACACTGAGGACCACTATCTACAGGGAGACACTGAGGACCACTATCTACAGGGAGACACTGAGGACCACTATCTACAGGGAGACACTGAGGACCACTATCTACAGGGAGACACTGAGGACCACTATCTACAGGGAGACACTGAGGACCACTATCTACAGGGAGACACTGAGGACCACTATCTACAGGGAGACACTGAGGACCACTATCTACGGGGAGACTCTGAGGACGATTATCTACGGTGAGCCTGAAGGGACAAAATAGCATGAGATTAATCGCAATCAACTAGTTAATGCTGACAGCCCTGATATTTATGTTCGTTTTTTAAGGTTTGCTGGCACAGACGAACCGCACCAACTTGGACAACGGACAACTGTGGTTCAGTGATAGAGTCGGTCGTCTCTTCACTGGAGGGTCGGGGGTTCGATCTCCAGCTTATGCAGCTACATGTTCGATGTATTCTAGGGGCAAGACTCTTGGCCCCAAGATGCTCCTGCTGCTTCTGCGGCTGTGTGTGTATGTGTGTGAATGGGATTCATTACTTCTGATGGTCTCACTACACAGCAGCCTCTACCATCAGCGTGTGAATGTGTAGGTGTGACCTGCGGTGTAAAAGAGCTTTAGTAGTCTCAGAGGACTAGAAAATAAATTTACCATTACTCGAGTTCATTTAATCGAATCAAACGCGTTAGGGGTGAAAATGCCATAAATGGTGGGTGGCAACAACGGTTAAGGTGCATTACCGCCACCTACTGTTTTGGAGTGTGAGTTAACTACACCTTGAACTGTAAGTGCAGCATCGACACTTTGCCACAGCCTTTTTCCCATGGCACACATCCGCGACTCCATGAAAACAGTTTCCAGTCCCACTTTTGGGTCCCGACCCACCATCTGAGAACCATGGTTTTATGGTGATCAAGATAAGTTTGTAAACATATTCTCTTAAGGTCAAAGAGTGTTTAGCTGGACATGCCTGAACTTTGAACCTTCCAGGAACAAACATAAGAAAGCAAACACTTCTGCAGACATGATGCACCCTGCTTACACAAAGCAAACACACACTGCTTCAGCAACAAGACGCAGAAAAGCTTTCAAAGAAATCAAATCCTCCTGGAGCCTCTAAAAAAAGCGAAAAAGCACCAAATCAAAAGATCACAAAATAAAAATGTTCTTAACGCCTTGTGGCCTGCAGCTCTGTATCTGAGCTCCTCTTATCATTCACTTCAAAGAACAGACGGCTGCAGGCAGACACAGTGACCACGCCTGTAGGTACACAACACACAGGGATGTTTGTGCACTGACTGCATCACAGAGACACTCTTTTATGACACTTTACAGCTTGTTTCTCAAGACAAGGCCGTCATATTCTCTGCTATCAGCCCTCAAACGTTATTCCGCCTTAAAGGGAGAAAATGTTTTTTTTAAATTCTCCATTTAAGTGATTGATTTCCTGTCACTGCACAGAGGCCAGACGTTAGCCGAGTCAAACTGCCGGTGTTTGAGCAGTTCAGCAGACGAGTGGTTTCATGCCACATAAACCACAGCGTCGCCTGTTTGATTCAAAGCAGAGAGCTTTACTACATGTGATGGCTAAACCAAAATCTGTTTCCTGTCAACCTCTTCGCCTCTGAACTCTACAGTAAAGGTGAATAATGAGGGGCGCCCATGGCCTTGCGGTGGGTATACGTGCACCCCGTGTGCAGAGGCTGTTGTCTTTGAGGTGCATCGACCTGGCTTTGAGTCCAACCTGTGGCACCTTTCTCACATGTCATCCCCGACTCTATCCCACAAAGTGCAGTTTTCTGCACAATAACTTGATACTTTCCAAACAGCTTTATACTTCTTTAATTCATTTTTTTCATTCCTTTATTGGATAGGACAGACGAATAGAGACAGGAAGTGAGAGAGTGGGGGACGACATGCAGCAAAGGGCTGAGGTCAGATTCGAACCCGCTGTCCCTGTGATGAAGACTTTAGCCTCTGTAAATGGAGCGTGAAAGATAACCGCTGGGCTATCCAGGCCCCCTAACTTTGCTGCTTTATCTTTATCTCACCTGTACTTTAATGTAATGTTTGTCTCTTGGCCTTTATGTTTCTGTTATTATTTTCCCCTGAGATTCCTGCTGCTAGTGCTTTTTCTATCCAAGCACTCAGTTTGTAGAAGGTACATAATGACGGTATGACACAAAGGCCGTTGCAACCACGAACCTTCTTAAAGCCTGGTTTATACTTCTGCGTTGAATCTACGCTCTAGCATACGCCTCAGGTCTGCTTAGCCCTGTACCTATACAGAGAAGCCTGCATACTTTGTCTGTCATGCAGCTCTTAAAAAACGTAGCTCAGTGTTGAAACACAGCAGACCGCCCCCCCTGTGATTGGACCGCTGGGTAGCATCTGTTTTCCTGCATACAACATTTCCAGTATCGCCACCGTTTTCAAAATTCTTCAGAAAGAAGAACGTTACAAGCCAGTATCATCAACTGCTGCTCAGGATTTATCAGCTCCAACTCCAACATCATCGATCTGTTTTAGTCGCCATGGTTTCCTGTACGGGAGCATGTCTATGTTCCCTCAGATTATTACTTGGCTCATTTGCGCCACCTGCTTGTTCAGTCGAGTTGAATTTCTTTCAACTTGACCAAATAATTTGTGATTTCAGGGTGCAACAACACGTTATGGGCAATATAAGGCCCTGATGCTGGGGGGACGAAGGCCTGAGGGAACACAGGGATGACCCCTCCTGTACACAAACAAGCAGAGAATGTGGCGATATAACCAGCATAGAAATCACACTTTTACCTAATGTTTGTAGGCGGAGTTTTGCCAAACTATGTTGACACCAATGCTCAAGTATGTAGTGCTCGCTACGGTGCAGCTGCAGCCAGAGGCGCTGCTTTTCAACAGGCAAGGCGGGAAACTGCTTCGGGCACCAGGCTAGTAGGGTCCTCCCTAAGGGGGGACTCACTCTCGTTTACCTGCTGAACGCTGGTTGGAGGGCCCCCCCAATTCATTTTTGCCTATATAGGCCCCCAAAAGACTCTAGAATTGCCACTGGCTGCAGCGTACATTTGACGCAGAAGTATAAATCAGGCCAATAGAAAACAGTGATAACCACTTCACCAACATGCTGAAACAAAATCAAGTTCCAAACATTTCATACAAGAAACAGAAACAGAAACGATCAGAAAGAGAAGTGAAAGAGAAGAAATGTGAGGGCTGAATGTCACTGAGCTGAAGCATTAAAGTTCAATATGTTACTTTTGTGTGTTTACATGTTAGAATATTTTCTGCAGCATCTTCATTTTTGTCTCCAAAATCTACCTGTGAGGTTTTTATTAACTTTTCCTTACACCTGGTCATCCGAGCTTCTGATTGGTTAATTTATTGTCAGGCTACAAGGAACAAGGAAATGATTTAGTGTGAGGTTTCAGGAAAATGTGTCTGACAGTAAAGTGCTGGTCAGAGAGTCATCGGCTTCCATGCTGCTATTCTTCACCAGCACACATCAAACTCTCACGTTACAGGAAGTCAATGAGCCTGAATGTAAAACAT
>CM036547.1:1661350-1781350 GCA_020745685.1 Tautogolabrus adspersus | reverse complement strand
CTCTGAGTCTGCCTTCTCACCGTAAACAATAGGACATGGAGCGAGAAAGCCCGAGCCACCCAAGCCCTTCCAGAGAGGGGCGTGGTCAGACACAGCTCATTTACATTTAAAGCTACAGACACAGAAACAGCCTGTTCTGAGCAGGGCTGAAATAGAGGGGTTTATAGGCATGATCAAATACAGGATCAGAGTGGATTTAGAACAAGACACTGCACAGACATGTTTTGAGGAGCTCTGAGACTTATTTACACTGAAGAGGAGGAGAATATGTGCCCTTTAACTTCTTTAGAGATTCAACGACTCAAAAAAATCACAAGCAGTATCTTGATCACAACAGCAGCGTATCGCTTTTGTCCACAGGGGGCGCCACACTCAACACACAGTCCTCGTATAGCTGCTTTAACGCTGTTTGCTTTTTTTAATCAATGGATCAAAATAGAGCAAACATTGAAAAGATCTAACATTTACACTTCTCATATCTTGAACTCTGTGTTTTAGACTTTAGTCATATCTAAATCTGAACAGCCAGATCGTCGTTTCCCTCTTTTAGTTCACTGATACAAACTCTTCATGTAACTTCTGATATCAAAGTAGAGTAGGTCACATCAGCTGAATAATCTTTAACTGTTGCGTAACGGAGGTCTGATATCAACCTTTCTGTTTGATACTATTTATTTTTCTAGCTCAAGGAAACAAAGACACGATTATAAGTTCAACATGATTATAAGTTCACTGTGATAATATCATGTCCATTAGATGAAAGGTTTCTTACATTTGATGTCCCAGCACGAACGCTCACATCTTCCTCTTTCTTTCTTTGAGAAGTTCCTCGAGTGTCGCACAAGATCTCTGTCGAGTCAGCTTTCCGTTTTTACGGCCCTCAACGGACGGCAAACTCACCCGAGGTTAGGACTGGCCGATATGACCTCGAATCAATCACGATTAATCACGATTAATTAAACATTTGACCTGGATTAGGATTAATGAACCATTATTTAGTTGTTGTTTTTTGTCCTCATCGTTCACTGACATGGTCTCTACTGTAAACATGCTCCGCTGTTAAAGCTGGGATCTTGTTTCAAATGAGAGAGTGAATATCTGATGAACTATTTATTGAATATTTCAAACTGAAATCAAAGCATCGCTTGAAATGAAAACGACACATTTGAGTTTGAAAGTAGAAACTAACTTCTCTGAACCAGTAGAGAATGAATCACTTTCTGCAGTGTTTACATTTGACTTCTTTTTGTTCGCCGTCGTCTTTCCTAAACACAAAATGTGTCCAAACGCCGGACGCTGCTTCCATGTCGCAGATTGGACGTGTTGTCACGTGACTCTGCCCTGAAAATAATCAAAATAATCGACATGGGCAAGTTTACGTGGGTTAGAGGTTGTTACGTCGGTTTCCTTTAATGTTTGATTAATCGCCCAGCCTGACCCGGAGCGCTCTTTTAAATGTTGCTTTTAAGGGTAAATGGACTTCTTCATCTTCAGTCTTTTATGTATATAGCGACAATTCATGACAAATGTTATCCATCATGGGCACTAAACAACATTTAGCTAAGTTACAGTGGACTGATTGACACTGAGCCACAGCCGCTCAGGTTTAATCCTGCTGTTGTATATTATTCTGTTCGTTTTTATGAAATTGATTTTGTTGTTTTGATTGTTTTCAATTTTCTTCTTCATGGTTATCTCTGAACTTGTTATAAGTCTGAAGTGATGCTTTTGCAGGTCTGCTCTGTTATGATCGACTCAAAGGCCATGGTAAACACAATCACACTCTCCCGCACCCGAGACCACATCACCCCCGTACTTCATAACCTCCACTGGCTCCTCATCCCCCAGCGTATCCACCTCATCATCACTTAAAAAGCCCTCCATCACCCGGCTCCCCCTCTACCTATCTGAGCTCCTCCACAAGCACTCTCAGGTCTGCTGACACAAACCTCCTGCCCCCCCCCCCCCTCCGCAGGACTAACCAGCCGTCCTGGGGGGACAGGGCCTTCTCCATTGCCGCTCCCAAAATCCATCAGAGACCCCCCCCCCTCCCCCTCACTCTCTACCTTCATTAAAAATCATTAAAAACTCACCTCTTCAACTTCACTTACAACCACCAACAAACTCTGTCCTCATCCTCCTTCTCTGACATCATCTCTTCTTTGTTTTGTTTTCACTGTTTTATACTCAGAGTACTCAGAGAAGCGCTTTACAGTCTAAGTCTGATGAATTCTTTTTAATTAAAGGCAGAGACACATAAACTCTTGATTAAGCTGATTTATTTACACAAACATACATTTAACTGCAAAAGAGAGATGAGGTTTGGATGTCAGCATGTGTTGGATGGAAAAGGAAGATGCAGTAACCAAACAAGGCACATGCAGAAACTCTCCCTGAGCAGACTGAGGTAGCAGCTTTTATAGTGACTGTGAGCATCGGGCCCAGGTGCTCGAAGTCACGCTGATGGCCACGCCTACTAATTATTACATCATGTACCTGCAACACAAGAGAGGAGAGGACCAGAGGGCCTCACAGTTTGCAAGATGACAGGCAAACTAAGATTAAAATGTTTATCATTTTAAAAACTCAATCATTCTTCTCATTTATGTCACCGGGCATGACTTTGCGTCGTTGACTTTTTATGCAATTGTGCTGTACAACAAAATGTACGTTGCTTTTGGAGGACGGTCTGTCTTACTTCTTCTTGCACTGTCATGCAATAAAATACGAGTTTTTAATAAGAAATTAAGAATAGATACTGCTAAGAGTTTTACGACGAGCTGGGGAGGCAACGCCTACATGTCCCAGGATGCACTGCAAGCAAGCGACTACATCCACCGCCTCACTGCCCTGCATGTCTTGAAAATCCCGTCAGCCAAAACTCGGAAAAAAAGAATCGTGCTCCATAACGTCGACTGCAATCGTGTTCAAAAGCTGATTTCTCTTTTCGTAATCGTTAAATATTTAGTTTTCTACTCAATGATGGAGACTAGAAATCCGAGCTGAAATAGTCCGCTGTTCTTCAAGTCTGAGAGAAGGGAAATGTGTTTTAGGACGAGAGGATGAAAATATTCTTGCAGTAGCCTGAAGATTAAATTTCCTTGTTACTGTAAGAGAAATGTGTCCGATAAAAGAAGGTCAGAAGACAAAATGTAAGGGAAGATGACAGTTTCTCTTTGTCACACTCTGACTAATCATCTGTGTGTTTACATGTTCATAATCTTAACTTTGTACTCAGACACTTATCACAATCTACTGTTCGCTGGATTCATCGTCCGTCTCAGCTTCCTGGAGTGACTGAACTTATTCAGGCCTTATTAAGGCAGAAGAAGAAGAAGATATGCTTTATTAATCCCGCGAGGGGAAATTCAATTTTACTGTCTGTTGTTGTTGAACATACTACACACACATAGGCTGAAACACACACACAGGCACAAACAGAACTGTGAATAAAACATAACATGCACCTTTTAGACGAATGCATACGACACAAAAGTGGCGGACGAAGCAGCAGAGTCCTCTATACGACGCTATAATGAGAATATGTGTCTTTATATCAATGCTACGTGTAGTTGAACAGAATCACAATCTGAACTAAAGAGAAGAACATACTGGAGAACAGGAAACAGAATGCAGCAGGTTCATTAGAGCACGGAGATCATAGAGGTGGCGTGCAGACAGTCTATGGTCGTGCAGCGATCACAGGGAATAAACGTCACCACCCCCTCCCACTCGCTCGAGGTGAATTCTCCTGATTATATCCTGCTGCGTTCTCACATCAGCTCACTCTGACTTTCTGCAGAATAAATACGAGGAGGCTGGAGGAGCAACTCCGGGTGAAGAGAGAAACATTCAGCTGTTTGTGTTCACACATGCAGCTCAGCACTAACACTTCAGGTGTTTTTCAGGAGTTTTGTGTGAATTTCAAAAAGGCTTAAAGGTGTAACTAGTGGTGCTGGGTAGTTTCTTTCTTCCCCAGCCTTTTATGCTCTTCTTTTAGTAGGAAGATCACATTTTCAAACCTCCAAATCGGGTGTCGTAACAGAGCTACTCCCAGTCTGTACCCAACGTTTGTGTTTGTTAATACATCTTTGTGTGTCGAACCAAATATGACACTTGCAGTGTATGCACATTGGCTGTTTTTTTTCAAAGCAAGCTGTAACTCTCCTGCAGCTCTTTGGAAAATGCTGACTTCCTGTTCAGTACGAAAGCTCACCTACCTGTCATTACGCAGCAGGTCCTGTTAGCACAATAAGCTAGGCTAGCTAAGCAACAGCCGCAACGCTGAGATTGATTGACACATGTACAGACCAATCAGTGTTTAACTTTGACCTGTGCTGCATTAGAGATGTTTTTCTGTTGGTTAAAACAGCCGCAGCCTCGGCAACGACATTGATTGACATGTTTACAAACAAATCAGTGTTGGGTAACACTTTACTTTACAGGTCCGCAAATTTCGTCGTAATTAGGTGATAATTAGACAATAATTACCCCCGAATTTCATGACAATTGGGTGAAAATTAGCACTTAACTTATTTGAAATAATGCCCGAATTTAATTGTAAGCAATAATGATTACAGCTTTTGGTAATAAATGACTGAGATCAGCTTTATATGATTAACCAAAAAAAGATTAACACTGGAACTCCTATAAAACTAAATGAACTCAGCTGTCATTCTAACTCAGACATTTATTAATGAATCCTAAATCACATCAGCTGCTGTTCACAAAGTCATATTGAAGATATTCTATGATTTTCTTCATGAAATTAATTATTTCAAAGAAGTTACGTGCTAATTTTCACCCAATTGTCATGAAATTCGGGGGTAATTTCAAAGAAATAATAAAAAAGTTTGTCTAATTATCACCTAATTACGACGAAATGTGCGGACCTGTAAAGTAAAGTGTTACCGAGTTTTACCTAGACTAGTGTTGTATTCAGAACTACTAATATTCCTCATGAACACTTTTTATGGTCATGTGTGATTTAATGACCAAGTTTTCATGTAAATCAGATATCTCTTCCTCAAGCAAGGACTTTTTTTATTATTATTTTTAGACTGCAGCACACTGGCAGGAAAATAACATCCTGGTATGCAATTTAATCTGTTGTACGCAGTCCTGGCTGCCCAGAAAGGATGTACGTATGCCAGACACATAGCAGAGCTCTCCAAAATAAAAGCTCCCCGTACACGAAAGGTTACGTCGTAGGAGAATGCAACCATTTCTCTGAGATGAAATTGGGTTTGTCTTTGTCCCTCCTGAGTAGCTTTACGTGACTTTATTTTCACACATGTAGGCTACAAGCAGCCTGCTTCTCTCCCACCTCCAGGCTCCACTCCTATCAAGCCTGCCTGGCTCATATGTCATGGCACCTCCAACATACACGCACATCCTCCCCCTGCTCTCTTCCTCGTGATAATCGCTTAAAGCAGAGACTCTCTTTAATGTTGTATCGGTGTCTGACTTCCCGTCCCGCTTGTTGTTTTCTGTGCTTAATTGATGCATCGTGCTCCGGCCATACGCTCCGGCACGGTTGCGCTGTAGGCTTATCCCGTTGTTAAGGTTACAGAACACTCGCGTAAAAGCGCTCAAAAGGCGCTGAAGGCAGCGCGTTTTAATAAAAAAAAAAAAAAAGTCAAGCGTGAACATGGCCTTAAAACGGCGGTTGCTAACAAGTGACTAAATGAGACTACAGTGGTTTTCGGGGACATTAAACGTCATCACGCCGGGAACTCTCTCCCTAGTCCGCCTTACAGCCTCTAGTTGTGTTTTTCAGTGCTCTTGCAAATATTATTTTAATAAACAATTTATTAAGCTACGGTTTCTTCAGAAACGTGTGTTAGCCACAGAGCTTATTTTCTGCAATGATCCAAAATCCAATGCAACAATCCCATAGGTGAATCCTCAATAGACCCCATGGCGATGCTACTTCCGGGTTAGCCTACAAAAATACTTCATTTTGTTTGTTCTCTATTTGTATACTTTTGAATAACAGGAAGTGAGTTTTTCATAACAGGAAGTGTCTTGAACGATTCTATGATGTCATAGAACGTTGGCAACAAACAAAATCAAAAAACAACAAAATAATTCCGGAACTCTGGACCCACAAAGCGTCATCAAATTGCATCATCAACGCATCATCGACGAAAGATCAAAGGCATTTCGAATTTATAAAATCACCAGACACTGAGAGCTGAGAGCCACAGACACTCTTCAGTTCACGGATCAGATCTAAGACACCACATAGTCAGTGAGATATTTTAGCAAATACTCTCACAACTCGACATTTAAAAGACCAAATCTCTAAATCTCATCAAAACACAAATGGAACAAAACAAAACGCTAACTCGTTCCCTGAGCAGGGCTGATATGGAGATAGAGATGGAGGCTGAGGATTTGGTGAATACAATGCCAGGGGCCAGCAGCAGCAGCTGCCAGCAAAACCAATCCAGAGAGGTCCCCACCCAGCAAGATAATCCTCATCCCCAAAGGTTGATAGGCCATTATCAAAAACAGCAAAGAGACCACCTGAATCCATCCTTCAGTGTACCGGACAATAACTATTATTCTTGCAAAACAAAAGAGGAGCTCATAGGAGTAATTGAAGCTCTCAATAAAAAGCTCCAAGAGAGAGCCTCAGGGGGTCAACAGTTAGATAAAACCCCAAAAGCTGTAAACAGCGCCCTGGAGAAGGAAATGATGGCCGTGCAGGATCCAAGTCAGCTCCAAGCTAGAACAAGCAGCTGTGACGAGCTGATCTTAAAATGCAATGTTAAGGAGGGGACCAGTCAGGTGTTGCAGGAGGAGGTAGAGGTGCTCCACAAGCAGCTGGAGACCTTAACAAGTCAGCTCCAAGCTAAAACAAACCGCTGTGACGAGCTGATCTTAAAACGCAATGTTAAGGAGGGGACCAGTCAGGTGTTGCAGGAGGAGGTAGAGGTGCTCCACAAGCAGCTGGAGACCTTAACAAGTCAGCTCCAAGCTAAAACAAACCGCTGTGACGAGCTGATCTTAAAACGCAACGTTAAGGAGGAGACTAGTAAGGTGTTGCAGGAGGAGATGGAGGTGCTCCATAAGCAGCTGGAGACCTTAACAAGTCAGCTCCAAGCTAAAACAAGCAGCTGTGACGAGCTGATCATGAAACTGAACATTAAGGAGGAGGCCAGTCAGGTGTTGCAGGAGGAGGTGGAGGTGCTCAAAAAGCAGCTGGAGAGCTCACCAAGTCAGCTCCAAGCTAAAACAAGCAGCTGTGACAAGATGATCTTAAAACGCAACGTTAAGGAGGAGACTAGTCAGGTGTTGCAGGAGGAGGTGGAGGTGCTCCACAAGCAGCTGGAGAGCTTAACAAGTCAGCTCCAAGCTAAAACAAGCAGCTGTGACGAGCTGATCTTGAAACTGAACGTTAAGGAGGAGGCCAGTCAGGTGTTGCAGGAGGAGATGGAGGAGCTCCACAAGCGGCTGGAGAGCTTAACATGTCAGCTCCAAGCTAAAACAAGCAGCTGTGACGAGCTGATCTTAAAAGGTAAGGAGGAGACCAGTCAGGTGTTGCAGAAGGAGGTGGAGGAGCTCCACAAGCAGCTGGAGAGCTTAACAAGTCAGCTCCAAGCTAGAACAAAGCGCTGTGACGAGCTGATCTTAAAACGCAACGTTAAGGAGGAGACCAGTCAGGTATTACAGGAGGAGGTGGAGGTGCTCCACAAGCAGCTGGAGAGCTTAACAAGTCAGCTCCAAGCTAAAACAAGCAGCTGTGACGAGCTGATCTTGAAACTGAACATCAAGGAGGAGACCAGTCAGGTGTTGCAGGAGGAGGTGGAGGTGCTCCAAAAGCGGCTGGAGAGCTTAACAGGTCAGCTCCAAGCTAAAACAAGCAGCTGTGACGAGTTGATCATAAAAGGCAAGGAGGAGACCAGTCAGGTGTTGCAGAAGGAGGTGGAGGAGCTCCACAAGCAGCTGGAGAGCTTAACAAGTCAGCTCCAAGCTAGAACAAAGCGTTGTGACGAGCTGATCTTAAAACGCAACGTTAAGGAGGAGACCAGTCAGGTATTACAGAAGGAGGTGGAGGTGCTCCACAAGCAGCTGGAGAGCGTAACAAGTCTGCTCCAAGCTAAAACAAGCAGCTGTGACGAGCTGATCTTGAAACTGAACGTTAAGGAAGAGAGCAGTCAGGTGTTGCAGGAGGAGGTGGAGGTGCTCCACAAGCAGCTGGAGAGCTTAACAAGTCAGCTCCAAGCTAAAACAAGCAGCTGTGACGAGTTGATCTTAAAACGCAACGTTAAGGAGGAGACCAGTCAGGTGTTGCAGGAGGAGGTGGAGGTGTTAAAAAAGCAGCTGGAGAGCTCAACAATTCAGCTCCAAGCTAGAACAAGCAGCTGTGACGAGCTGATCTTGAAACTGAACATTAAGGAGGAGGCCAGTCAGGTGTTGCAGGAGGAGGTGGAGGTGCTCCAAAAGCGGCTGGAGAGCTTAACAAGTCAGCTCCAAGCTAAAACAAGCAGCTGTGACGAGTTGATCTTAAAAGGCAAGGAGGAGACCAGTCAGGTGTTGCAGAAGGAGGTGGAGGAGCTCCACAAGCAGCTGGAGAGCTTAACAAGTCAGCTCCAAGCTAGAACAAAGCGTTGTGACGAGCTGATCTTAAAACGCAACGTTAAGGAGGAGACCAGTCAGGTATTACAGAAGGAGGTGGAGGTGCTCCACAAGCAGCTGGAGAGCTTAACAAGTCAGCTCCAAGCTAGAACAAGCAGCTGTGACGAGCTGATCTTGAAACTGAACATCAAGGAGGAGAGCAGTCAGGTGTTGCAGGAGGAGGTGGAGGTGCTCCACAAGCAGCTGGAGAGCTTAACAAGTCAGCTCCAAGCTAGAACAAGCAGCTGTGACGAGCTGATCTTAAAACGCAACGTTAAGGAGGAGACCAGTCAGGTATTACAGGAGGAGGTGGAGGTGCTCCACAAGCAGCTGGAGAGCTTAACAAGTCAGCTCCAAGCTAAAACAAAGCGCTGTGACGAGCTGATCTTAAAACGCAACGTTAAGGAGGAGACCAATCAGGTGTTGCAGGAGGAGGTGGAGGTGTTAAAAAAGCAGCTGGAGATCTCAACAATTCAGCTCCAAGCTAAAACAAGCAGCTGTGACGAGCTGATCTTGAAGCTGAACATTAAGGAGGAGACCAGTCAGGTGTCGCAGGAGGAGGTGGAGGTGCTCAAAAAGCAGCTGGAGAGCTCAACAAGTCAGCTCCAAGCTAGAACAAGCAGCTGTGACGAGCTGATCTTGAAACTGAACATTAAGGAGGAGACCAGTCAGGAGTTGCAGGAGGAGGTGGAGGTGCTCCACAAGCAGCTGGAGAGCTTAACAAGTCAGCTCCAAGCTAGAACAAGCAGCTGTGACGAGCTGATCTTGAAACTGAACTTTAAGGAGGAGACCAGTCAGGTGTTGCAGGAGGAGGTGGAGGTGCTCCAAAAGCAGCTGGAGAGCTTAACAAGTCAGCTCCAAGCTAGAACAAGCAGCTGTGACGATCTGATCTTGAAACTGAATCTTAAGGAGGAGGCCAGTCAGGTGTTGCAGAAGGAGATGGAGGCGCTCCAAAAGCAGCTGGAGCAACAGTGCAACGAAGAGCCCTCCCTTCAAAAGGACAACAACCAGTTAAACAGCACCCAGGTAAATAGCACTCAGGTCAAGGACACTCAGGTTCACAACACCCAGGTAAACAGCGAGGTTGATGCCCCAAACGTGGTCAAGACAACAGCTGAGGCGGAGAGAATCTCTCTGTGGAGGAGGTTTAAAAAGGCCATCACTCCACAACACCGTCGCCAATACAAGCATCTCAGGGGGCAGATGCAGGACCAGCAGTGACGACCTCAGCACCCCCAACCAGCCCAACTCCCTCGCCCCCAACCACCCCAACTCCCCCACCCCCAGCTCACACAGGCTGTAACATACAGGGCAGCACAGTGGAACATGTGAAGTCCTGACAAACAGAAGCCTGCAGGTTTCTTTCTGTCAGGACGTCACATGTTCCCACTGTGTCTGCATGGGTTTTCTCTGGGCGCTCCAGTTCATCCCACCCAAATTATTGGATAAAAATACTTCAATAAATAATTAAAAATAATAATAAATCTTCTATCTGAATAGTTGGATTTCTGTAGAGTATTGTAAGGTATATGTATACTGTGTTTGCTGACTATCAACTGTGTAAACAGGACAAAGTCAAAGTGTTCAAATGTATTGTCATTTTTAAAAAGCACTATGCACCATAAGGTATTTTAATTGTTCACCCCTTTTCAACCCTTTCTTTTTCTCCTTTGCACTCAGTGTCTCTCACTTATCAATCTGTAGAAACCAGCACAAAAAATGTTTCTAGTTTCAAGCTCGTCCGACCCCTCCAAATCCCGCGGGACCTGGAAACTCTTACAAACACTCCACAAACTGTTGCCACAGAAACACTCCCTCAGCACTCACACAGTGTGTGTATGTGTGTGTGTGTGTGTGTGTGTGTGTGTGTGTGTGTCTGTGTGTGTGTGTGTGTGTGTGTGTGTGTGTGTGTGTGTGTGTGTGTGTGTGTGTGTGTGTGTGTGTGTGTGTGTGTGTGTGTTGCAGCAGCTCTGTGTGAGGCAGATGGTGACGGATGGAGCCGCCGCTGCCAACGGACCGCCAACTTCAACACTTTCTCCAATATTTCCCAGCAGAGGAGTTTGTAGTTCACATGTTATCCTTTCGATTTGCCTCCTGCACTAAAGACTTCCAGTCAGAATAGATGGTTGGTCGAGATGAAACACTTTTTTAACATCAGTTTTATCCCCTCTATCGAACATTTGTAGTTGTGAGGTGCATTTCTTCTTAAGTTAGACCTTATCTTATCTTGTATTTAAAATCACTCGAGTACCAAATGAAATATATTTTTTTGCCCTTATTCCAAAAAGATTATATGTTGTTTACATGATTGATGACAATGAGTATACCCCTAACATTACCGTTTATACACAGCATTGATTACTCTAAATATCCCCCGCCTTGCAACATGTTGGCTGGTTTGTTTACCACAAACAGAGCTGACAGTAAACAGACCAGAGGCCGTTTGTCGCAAACCTACTGAGACACCCAATAAAATCAGAATATCACCCAACACGTCCTCATCAGAAAACAATTCATTGAAAATAAAGCACCATGATGGCAGAGACTGTCAAACATGCAAACTGCTTCAAGGTTCTTATCAGCTTATAACTGTGCAAATGTATATGATAGCAGGTCCCATTTTTGGGCAGCAGCAGCTCAGTCTGTAGGGACTTGGTGGTCACCGAGTGCGGACAAAGTCTGGGAATTGGTCTGGTAGCTGGAGAGGTGCCAGGTGTCCTAGAGCAAGGCACTGAACCATCGAATGCTCGGGCTCTTCTTCATGTGCAGCCACTCACTCTGACATCACTCCATTGGTGCATGTCCATAGGATCCTGTTTGTGCATGTGTGTGTGTTTCAGCCTGTGTGTGTGTGCGTGTAGCATGTTCAATAACAGAGAGTAAAAGTGATTTCCCCTCGTCGTTCTTCTTCTCAGCTGTCCCTCCAACATCGCTCTTTGCTTAAACGCGTTCTTTCTGTTATAGCTGGCTTCATTGTGTAAATCAACAGGCTCCATGTTATTGTTACAGTAAGGCTGACGGGCTGTTTAATGAGTACATTTTAAAAACGTCCATCTTCAGTTCAGGCCTGAAGTCTGTTCTCTCCTCTGAGCTTTAACACCTCGTCAGTCTCTCGGACCGCTGTAAACGTTGCCAGATGTCCCGTAAAGATGGCGTCACGTGCAGGGAATCAGCTCCTGAAAAACTGATCCAGACAGATTCAGGGTGAGTGACGTCAAGAAGCAGCATTCAAAGGCTAATCCCAGAAAGAGGTTGTAGTGTGTTCTAGTCCCAGTTAAGCAGTTGATGGATGTACTGGTGCATTTACATTTCTAACAGGAGCAGAGAGGAAAATAAGAGCTCATTAGAAGGAAGGTAAACTTTGTGGCAACCGGCTGGAAAGTCAGGAAAGTACATTCAATCATCAATGAGAGAATAATACGTCTAAACGAGCGAGTTTTAAACTCATTAAATTATCTTTAAAGAATGAGTAAAAAAAGAGAATCCATCAACATGCCAAGTTTCTCTGGTTTCCTGATTACATATGGTGCAATAAATTAACCACTAGGGGGCAGATTTATTGTCTCTGACAGGTTGCAACATCCCTCTCGCTCACTTTTACTCATTTGCATTTAAAATATTGAACTCTGCTGCTTTCTTAAACACAGGAGCATAAACAACAAACTTCTATCGTCAAACCTGGAGGCCAAACTTCAAGAGTTCACTCTCACCATCATCAGAGGACCACGCTCGCTAACGTTAGTTTAAATACATCCCATAGTTAGCGAGATATTTTTGTCCAAACAGAAAAGCAACAGGAGAAATCTTGCCGATCAGAAACATCACTCTAATTTTTAAAGAACTTACTAAAGATTTTATTTGAAAGATTTGTTGCACCAATCACAAATGTGTTGTTTGTGTTTCATGGAGTTCTTTAATGGTCTAACTTCAGGACTAGCTGCTTTATCCAAACATGTTCAGAAAAAAAACACTTCAGACACAACTGCTTGCATTGAAGTGACGTACGACCATTAATTTTTACTCACAAACCAAACACACAACACTCCATCACCATCCAGTTTAGACAGACCGGGTTTCTAAGACTCTGCCTTCCTGGAAAGGTTTCCATCGCTCGCTAATAACAAGCTCATGACACATCTGTAAAACATCTCAGGCCGACAAGCTGCCAGCTTCATTACAAGCAGAGAGGGATACTTTACAGGTCCGCAAATTTCGTCGTAATAAGGTGATAATTAGACGATAATTAGAAAAACTTTTTTATTATTTCTTTGAAATTACCCCCGAATTTCATGACAATTGGGTGAAAATTAGCACGTAACTTCTTTGAAATAATGCCCAAATTTAATTGTAAGCAAGTCATAATTGGTAAGTAACTGTTTTTCCAATTTATTTGAAATTACCCCCAAATTCCATGGTAAGTAGGTGACAATTAGCAAATAATTTATTTTAAATTAAATCACAATTCACCACAAAATGTATAAAGAATTATCCCAACATTACTGAATAATTATATTCTGCTATTTCCAGATAAGCAGGTAATAAATCGCTGCGCTCCATGGTTTCCTGTAACTATATTTACCTTGGAAATGTTATCTAAATAAATGTATTCAAATTCCCAAGCAGTTGATAATTAGCTACTAATTGATTTTATGTAGTTCTACCAAGTGCTTTAGTACCAAGTTTGTTGATATGCATAATTGAGATCACATGCAAAGCACTTAACTTATTTGAAATAATGCCCGAATTTAATTGTAAGCAATAATGATTACAGCTTTTGGTAATAAATGACTGAGATCAGCTTTATATGATTAACCAAAAAAAGATTAACACTGGAACTCCTATAAAACTAAATGAACTCAGCTGTCATTCTAACTCAGACATTTATTAATGAATCCTAAATCACATCAGCTGCTGTTCACAAAGTCATATTGAAGATATTCTATGATTTTCTTCATGAAATTAATTATTTCAAAGAAGTTACGTGCTAATTTTCACCCAATTGTCATGAAATTCGGGGGTAATTTCAAAGAAATAATAAAAAAATTTGTCTAATTATCACCTAATTACGACGAAATGTGCGGACCTGTAAAGTAAAGTGTTACCCAGTGTTGTTAGCATGGTGTGTTGTTTTGGTTGGATAAAAACCGGGACTGGGTCTGTTCAAAAGCGGGACATATTACTGTTTTATAGATCTCTGTGGGGACTCACACGGAGCTTGAAAACAGGCCTCCCTGGCAGTCGTATTATTGTTTCATGTTTCTTGGGTCTCGTTGACAATTTAGTTTCAAGTCAGCTGCTCGCCAGCCGACGTTTAGTTCCACCTTATCCGTACATTTAGTGTGTTCGGTTTGACTCCACACTTGTTTGTTGTTTCTCTCTGGGATAACTTCAGGACACCCCCAGGTGCACAACTGCGTCCTACTCCCTCCCTTTCCTGACAAAAAATGCTTATAATTTTCTTGTCATTATTGTTATTGTTGTTGTATATTGTTACAGTCCACAAACCCGGTGTGTTTATAGCAGCTCTAACAGGCCTGTACACACACTCTCAGCTGTGTTTTCACTGCTGCAGAGCTGAGCAGGTGTCTTTTAGTTACACGAACGCCGGTTTTTCCCACTGACTGAATCAAACATGAACCCAGCAGATAAGAGCTCTCTGTCCACCACTACAGACACGACAGACCGAGTACACTGTAGTCTGTGTGAGGAACAAAGTGTGACATCAGATCAGACTGACTTTTTGTTCAACTTATCTCTGAGCTGAGCCGACACCAAGAGGCTCGACAAATGTGACAACGCAGGAGTTTAAATTCAATTGATTTATGAAAACATAAAATGTACACAAACAAAGAACAGGGTGGGGTTACCCACAATGGAGGTGTGTCGTGTGTGCTGTGCAAACATTTAAACTACACATCTTAGTACATGTAGTATTCTCATTCCCTATCTCATTGCACTTCATAGAAGCCACGTTTAGCTGAATAAGACCAGGTAAACATCTTATTTCAAGATATCATGAGCAAAAGAAGAAGATAAATTATACCTGTTAACGTACTAACTTATTTAGAAATAGACATTTTACGTCACTTACTAAGTGATGAAATCCCTACTTCCATCTTTACCCGTATTATTTTATCATGGTTATGATATTCACCGGGTAATGTGTGAATGGGGGGCGCTGTTGGACTAGTGGTTAGTTTGCACGCCCCCTTGTACAGAGGCTGTCGTCCTTAAAGCGGGTGACCCGGGTTCGAACCCGACCTGTGGCTCCGTTCCCGCATGTCATTCCCCACTCTCTCTCTCTCTCTCTGTCCCTGATTCCTGACGCTATCCACTGTCCTGTCTTACCATTAAAGGCATAAAAAGCCCCCAAATATATCTTTAAAAATAAGTTAGGGGGCACTAAGCAAAAACACTGAAACACAGCATTACAAGTCCTACAAAGATAGAGACAATAAAACTGAGGGTAAAGGGGAAGTTAGGTAATCGTGTGTTCAACAACAGAACGTCAACAGGCGCTTCCTGTGAATACATTTATTTTGATTTAACAAAAACAAACGCTGAACTGTAAATTGTAAATGTTTGTATTTCCTGGACGGTTGTAGAAAAGTCATTTTGTCAGACGTTTGTGTTTTCTTTCTGGCGCTTGTTTTTCGTGTCAGCAGCTGTTGTGCTGCAGGTACACACCTGCTGATAGCGCAGCAGAGAAAAGGGAGCATCCAGATCCTGCAGCAGCCTTGACAGAGAGATATGACACAGCACCCGAGAGGCAGAGGAGGATCCACCTGTGGGGAGTCTGCTCAAATCAAAACAGAAAGCAGGAGAGCCTTTTGTGCAAGCACAGCAAAAACAGAAGTCAGAGAAAGCTTCACTGTTTGAGTTCGTCTCGTTTAACTGTCACTTTCAGATTTCAGATTTGCACGAGCTTGAAGGGAACCCAAAAACATTGTACTACCATATAAACACTTAACATATCTCAATTTCACTCACATCAGTATACGGGCTGGGACACATGATGAGGCGGCTCAATTATACTTTGTTTTTCACAGACAACCGGCTGCGTCCTGAGCTTAAATGTTCCCATACTTGCCTTTGTACAACGCGTGTTACTGGAGGATTCCTCTAGAGGGAGCACCACATATGCGGTTAACAGATGCGGACTTGATCTGTTAACTTTTCTTCAGACTTTTCTCCATTGTTGTAGCGCTCTCTGTGGTGTCTACGATGTTGTCACATCAGGTCTCATCACTCTACAACTCTACACTGCCCCTAGTGGTTATATGCATATTGCATCTCACAGACGCATAGCGTTAATTTCTGAGGGCGTGCGTAACCAACGCTCCAAACCACCATAGGATACGCAAGGCTGACATCATGCGTTCGCACACGCGTAGTTAAAAGCAAATATACTCAGGGCTTTACTATCCCTGTTTGGCCTTTGGCGAATCTTCATATATCTTCAGCTTTTCTCTGACTGAGAACTTTAAAGGAACATTATGTATGAGTTTGTAGGTAAAACCCTCAGGGCTGGCTCACCATCACAGACAACTTGGATTTGTTGACAAGCCGAGGGTGGTGTTGTTAAGTTTTCACTTCTGTGTCAAATCTACACCGTATACTCTGACGAGAGCACAACATATCTGTGCTTTGGAGTGTGTGCAATACTCAACGCCTTCAAACGCTTGTTGGCAACTTCTAGGTTATATCGCCAGTTTTTGTGTTCAGGAAACGATGGGGTCGGAAATACAATGCGACGCAGTGGACCAAACAAAGGGTATGTAGTCATATAATTGAGGAGGTGCATGTCAGGCTAAGTGCGTTGGCTTCTGCGTAGGTACAGGGCTATGAGAACCTACGGTGTATGCTACACCATAGATTCAACAGGCTTTGTTAACCAAAGACTTATCAAGACCTTTTCATTGATGTTACAAAAGAAAACTTAAATTGCTGATCGATCCCTCTCTTTCTTTTTGATGAACGCCCACTCACTAGACCATGCATGTGCACGCTGTAAACAGTCCGATGTGCATGCGTGAGAATGGAGGTAATCTATACATGCAGACAGATGGTTCTTGTGCACAGTAATAAACATGACTCTGCTCTCAGACACCAACAACATGCAGCGTCACATTTATCATTCTTCTTGGCTAACTTTCAGACGTCTGTTTGGTGTTTCTGGGACTTAGTGACATGAAAATACGAGGTAACACAAGAGTACTCTTCCATAGACGGTACAATGTGTGGACAGCTGTTGTGAAGCCTGCAGTTTGACATTTTGTTTGTTTCCATCTTGTTTACTACTGTAAGAGGTAGTAGTGGCAATATTTGCATGAAAGACTGGAGCTGGAGAGGAGCGAGGGGTAAGCAAACACAAAGGTATAAAGGTATAAAGTCTGTGCACAAGGCTAATTCTTTAGCTGGCTAATCAACTCATTAAAATGAGATTCTGGATGAGGTGGTAGCTGATACCGTTGATTATGCACAACCTAAAGCGTTGTTGTAATTTCAACAGGTGAGTTACATAAGATAGGGCCCTGAAGGTGAGAGTTCATGCTTTATAATAACAGATTCTTACTGTTTAATCATATTCATAAAAATGAAACCTTGAAGTCTGCATGAAAGGTGTGTTTGTACCTTTAACTCGACACTTTCTGCTGAGAGTTGAAGCAGACAATAGAAAAGGGCAAACGCTGCAGAAAGCAGAAAATGTAAATGTTTGTGCACATCATGTAAATCCAGTGTTGGTGACGCTTCAGAAAACAGCTACTGTATTTCTTCAGCGCACTTTTGTTAACGTGGTCAAAGTTGTATCGTGTTCAAAATGTTTCCAGTGTTACGCTTAACCTTTCAGGCCGACAACAACAGCTCACTCACGGCCATGAGAATCGGAGGTGGGGGGGGGGGGGGCTTTAGACGAGCGCTGTACGGGAGGAGGTGGGAGTGAATCACTATCAGACTGTGACGTCAGCCGCCACAAGGAGAAATCTCTCCCTGTTGGGTCTTATCGAGCTCACGGTGAACAGCTGTTACTTTTTTGTAGAGTCAAAAAGGCCAGGATCGGCTTCCTGCCTGAGAAGAGACCCGTCACAGAGATAGAGCGGTTCAGACCGGGTTGTAGGAGAGCTTCGATCAGTCAGCACAATAAACTCGAGCTCTCTTTTAAACGTGTTAATGTATCAGTTCTCTTGATTTTCTTAGAAAAAGGAAAGGAGAGGTGCTTATCCTTTTTGCAACACTCAGTATGATTACATGCACAGTTAGGTCGAGCTACAGTTACAGCTCGATTAGGCCACTTAATCACAATACTGTCCTGTTTATTTTTATTGTACCAGGATTAGGAAGTGCAAACCAAGAAGACAAAGTGTGATTCACTGTTGTGACACTTTTCGGAAAACATTTTAACATTTTATAAAAACAAAAATAAAGAAAGCGAAACACTTTTACCGAGGACAAAATAAATGTACATTTAAGAAAACACATTTACAAGATGTGAAACTCTTTTACAAGTCTCCAAATTTACAAACAACAGAATGTGGGGGGGGGGGGGGGGGGGGGGACGTACCAAATGTGACCTGGAAGTGATTGAGTGAGCGGCCAGTGAGCGTAAAGACTCTGCAAAATGAGTCACACTGAGTTTTTGGTGATTGAATGATGTTTTGTCTGTTTTATGGAACCCACCTGAGACAGTTAACGCACGGTCTTTCTGTCCACACAAACAAATCGACCTCTCACTCAATCACTTCCAGGTCACATTTGGTACATTCCCTCTCCGGCAAGATTCTGCTGATTGTAAATTTGTCTCAGCGCTTGTAAGAGTTTCACATCTTGTAAATGTGTTTTGTAAAATGTACATTTATTTTATCCTCTATAAAAGTGTTTTGTTTTTTATAAAATGTTAAAATGTTTTCCAAAATGTAAATTTGTCTCGAGCTTTGCAAACGTGTTTCCCACTTTGTAATTTTGGTTTGCACTTCCCAGCCACCGTAGGGACAAGTATGGAGCAAGTTAACTGATGTCACACACTACACAGCAATCAGAGCCTGAGCTAATTTGCATCACTCGTCCCTTTAAAATCCATCAAACCCAACGACAGATACAAAAACAGACCCAAGCCAACACAACAATAAACTGTTTCAGTTTAAAGTGACTCCAGGCTGGTTCCACTTTGAGCTCTGCAGGTTAAGCACTCCACATGTTGATCCCCTGAACAGGTTAGGCTGTTTGTCCGAGGGAAGATTTACCAAATGGCAAGTTACAGTCCGCATTAGATGCTCCTCGTGTTAAAGAGCTTGAGACAATTCAAGTGGAGTTTAAGCACCAAGAGAGAATCTATCTATTGACGGATGTGTGTCTGACTCGCTGGATGACTGTGGGTGCTAATGCATGTAATAGCAGGCGACCAGGACGCTCTGTAGACTTTGGAGAGACGCCATTCTCCAATTAAAAGTGATCGTGCTGTTAGATTGACTTTGAAAGAACGGTTTTAAGGTGCATTGCACATCTATTTCATGAGACAGGTTCATAGGAAAGGACTGCTCCCTGTCTTACTGAACTAACTGGCAACGTGTCAGGACCTAAATGATCAATAAGAGAAGGAATCAGTGATTGCAGTTTGGGTTACGCACCCAGAGAAATGTAAAAAGAGGATCTGAATGCATTCATCATCTGTAGACTTTCATGTTGCAGCCTGAAGAATCAGCTGTGCCACCTCTGCCCTGCAGTCCCAACTGTGTCCCCTCCAATCCAACCAATATCCTGTCCTAAATCTGCTCTGCACCCGCACAGCTGTGAGCAGGCTGGTTGGCACTTCTGTTGCATTCCAGCGTAAGTTAGCATGCTTCAGAAAACATCACAGGGTCCTCTGAACTCAGGATACCTTTAACCTATCATCCACTTTGCTGCTGATTAAGCAGAGAGCACTTCTCATTATCAGGCTCGAGCAGATCTCAGACGGCCTTCAGGACTCTGCGAACGGCCTTTGAAGGACACCGCAACTGCATTTATGTCAGAGTAAAATGAGTCAGCTGTTTATGATGACACTGAAGCTGCACGCCACAACAAAAGATGTGTTCAATATTGATGCAAGCTTTCGAACTTTAAAACAAACACACTGCTGAGAAGAAGACAAAGACGAAGAAGAGGACGAAGAAGAAGAAGAAGAAGAAGAAGAAGAAGAAGAAGAAGAAGAAGACGAAGAAGAAGAAGAAGAAGAAGAAGAAGAAGAAGAAGAAGACGAAGAAGACGAAGAAGAAGAAGAAGAAGAAGAAGAAGAAGAAGAAGAAGAAGAAGAAGACGAAGAAGAGGACGAAGAAGAAGAAGAAGAAGACGAAGAAGACGAAGAAGAAGAAGAAGAAGACGAAGAAGAAGGAGACGATGGGCTGCAGAAGCTGAAAATCAAACAATTACAAAATGAACGTCACAAAAAGTTATAAAGTTTCAATATTTATTAAAGTCATATTTTGTCAAAGAGTGAAATAAATAGTGAATACATTCAAAGTGTTTTATGAAAAATACGTCAGACACAAAATATAAAACAAGAAGCATCATACTTCAGATAAAAAACACTGACACTGGAGCAGGCGTCGCAACAATCAGACGGCACAAACTCATGAAGAACATTCTCCACAAACACACGCTGTCCAGCTTCAGGAGGGAGTCCGTTAAAAAGTGCTCGAAAACATGTCTCAATAAATGCAGAATAAAGTGTTTTTAAACGTCACAGGCTTCACATTTATGTAACTTATAAATACACAACAACAACAACAACAACAGGTAAGAAAACATCTTCAGCAAACAAAGTTCACATCACAGGACGTCAGGATCCGAACATTTCTAAAGACAGGAACTCAAAGTACGTTCATCTCAAACCCGTCTCACACAGAACATAACGCACTTTACTGCACGAGTCTTTACAGAAAGTACGCTGACAGAGCTGTTCGCTTTGCTTGCCTTAGTGTTCTATTTTGTTATTTTGAAGATATGTTTCTAATAAATAAATAAGATGCAAAAAGTGAATTTAGCAGCTAAAAATCCAGGTACTGGAAGGAGGAGTTGGAGGAGACCAAAAAAGGAGCTAAAAAAAAGAGTGAACAAAGGCGCTACACGCCATTTAAACAAATATTAGTGTTCTTAAATACATGCCTAGAAACTGTTTGCATAAACATTTCATCACAACAACATTAAATGGTTAAAATATGTTACAAAAAAAACCTGATTAGTTCTTTAAATACATTAGAAAGAAAAGAAACCGCCCTGCAGTAAGTTACATTCAGATTATTATGAAACTCAGTTTGAAACTGACGATACCAGGTTCTGTTCCAAGACGCAGGAAATGTGACGTACTATAACACTGATTAAGAAGAATATTAAACCGTGCATGCTGTGGTCACAGTTGGGGAACTAAAGCTGTCAAGGGAAGAACTTGTGGAGAGCAAACAATATGCACAAAACTACCCGAGGGACTAATAGCATCAGCAACACGCCAACTGAGCTACGTGTTTTATTAGCACAATAACCTGCTGCATCTTGCGTCACTTCCTGCAGCCACGACTCAAGGACTAATGGAACGCCTACAAACAGCAGCAAGGAAAAGCAGACAAGCCTGCACATTTACTCAATGACACCAAAACATTCACGCTTCAACAAAGACCATTGCTTGGACACCTTGTGATTGTTACTTTTCGTGGCGTTGAGTAAGTGTGCAGGCTCGTCTTCTTTTCTCTCCATGTTGTTTTCATCGCCCTGCACCATGAAAGACATGATGTCTTTGGCTTTGGCGTCAGGTGGACCCTGAGGCTGAGGCTCACTCTGGTAAAACGACGCTTCATTTACTTCAAGAAGCTGACGAACGCAGCTCGTGCTGACCGTATGTGCGTGTTTAATGCACGAGAGAAAGTGGTGTCACTTTGTGCTAGTTTTAGTTAATAGATATTTTGGATTATAGCGAAATGTGCTGCATGATGGAAGAGACTTTTTGCGTTTGACCTTTGGTTCTTTAGTTCATTGCATTGCAATTTTAGGAGTTGAGAAAAGTTTTTCACATCAGCAGCAGAAGTCCGGCCTGTTTTTTCACATCAGCACTGGGATAGAAAACTTGTAAAATTCTAGGTTGTTCACTATTGAACAGGTTTATGGAACATCTTTAAAGAAACAGTCGTATCGTACAAGCTTTGCTACTTAAAGTCAAATGACAGAACACCTCCGTGAGAGATTACACTGAGAACCAAAGGCCGGCATGACAGCGATTAATCCAGAGGCGGTGATCAGTCGTGGAGCTGACGACCTCCAATATGGCCGCCTTTTGTTTCCTTTCAAATCTGTTTGTGATGCAGACTTAGAGGAGAGTTTCTCTAAGTTTGTATTTTGGCTGTAAGCGTCCGTCTTTGTGACCTGTTGCGATAAGTCCCGTCACTTTAAAGATCCAGCTTGAAGTCAGGATGCAGATCTGGTCGGTCTTTGAAGGGGACTCCTGGAGGCTGAAGGAGACACGCTGGTCGTGCTCGTCCTCTTGCGTGACGATGAAACTTTGCTTTTCCCTCGGAGTGAAGTCTTTGTTTTCTTTCTGTAAGCTTCTCTTTTTGGGCTGTTGGGAGCCCCGAGGTGCTCCAGAAGTCTCTTCTGATATACCGTTTGGAACAGCTGCCGTGCCTGCGAGAAAAGGAGAGAATAAAGAGAAGATTCAAGGACTGGGAGTTTGGCTGGAGCAGGTAACCTTGGCCCTGTGTGAGGGCTCGGATTTATCACAGATCTCAACTTTATTATGGGTTTACTTCAGGTTAGAAGTCACAGCTTTCACAATTTATTGCTTTAATATGTTGTGCTGGAAAATATCTTTGTAGTGAAAACAGCACTCAGTCTGTAAATGCATAAATTAATACATTTCTCAACAGATGTTTGCTCTTTATGCTAGCTGGAATGGAAGCTCTTGTGAGGAACTTTTGGTTCATGGAGATTTGTGCGCCCCCTGTGGACAACGCAGTACATTTGATCTCTTTGCTGACCCTGTCCTATACATGTTTATGTCCTGATTTTACCCAAACATCTCCCCCTTCTTCTTCTTAACTTATGTGATTACATCCCTCCAATGTTTTTGAATTTGGACTGCAGTACCCATTTTAAACTGTAGGTGTCGGAGTTACATATTGCTCCTTTAAGATTGCAACAGAAGAAGAAGCAGAACTGAGTTAAGATCCAAGAAGTCTTAAACCTCCAAGTAGAGGACAGTGTTATTGTTAAGATTGCAACATGGCCGCCCGACGTCTACGGTCAGCCTGTCGCTTATCTTTTGCTCCCTGAACGCGGCATGCTTTAAGAAACATTACACTTGAGCGGCACAGTGTCGGCCTTCGGTTTAAGTTAAGAAAGCAAACTGAAACATAATAAAAAACCTTCTTTGCTTCATTATGTGGGAGCTCTAAAAACCTATAAAGACTTGAGATAAAACACGAGATCTAACCTTGGTGGGGACACATTTTTACTTCGGAGGGTCACACTTTATTGACATGGTCTTATGGCCACTTTCAGATTTGGTCTCTCTTTGTGTGGACATTTATTGATGCATATCAGGTTTGGGCAGGATTTCCATTGGTCTGTTTAAATTGGTTCTGCCTCCTCCGGGGATCTTCTGCACGCATCCACTGATTCTAAAGACAATCCTTGAGCTACCCACAAACCCTGGCCTGTAGTGTATACATCTGTTATTAATACAAAACTTCTCATCCAACTCAACTTGCCCCCACATACCAACTGACTCCTCTAAAGGTGAAAGAACAGTGTTGATGAGGTCTGGGTCTTACCGTGTCTGACTCTGTGGTTGTTTGAGGAGCTGCTGTTGTTGTCGTTGTTGTTGTTGTGGATGGATACGCTGTGGTGTGCGGTGGGCTCTTTGGTTTGGCACAGTACAACTCCAGGTGCTGAAGTTCACAGCCTGAAGGTCCACAGCACTTGTCAACGATCCCCTTTCCCCGAGGCCGAGCACCGTAACCGGACCACGTACCTTTGCCTGCAGAGAGGGACACGTCGAACATGAGATCCTTGTCTTTCTTTTGAGCTTGGTGAAGACATTCAAATGAAAACATGCAGAGTAAGACAGAAATATTAAACTTTTTTAAATTATGAATGCACACTAAATGTATGCACTTTAAAAGGGACATCAAGTGCATTCCCACGACCTATTTGCAATGATCTGCTAGTAAATAGAGGTTGTCCACCAATCGAAATGTCAGGTCAATCACAGACTCCCTCATGTCTAAGTATCCTTTGTCAAGCTTGTGAACAATATTTGCGGTGTGTTTTGAACAACAAGCAATCACACACTGAGGCTCTGTGTCCTGTGAGTGCGCCGCCATGATGGTGGATTAACAGCCCGGCGCTCTGATAGCAGACGGAGGAGGTGTCCTTGGTCAGAGCGGGGGAAAAGTTACTGAGTGAAAGGGCTTGTGGGTAAATCGCTAAAAGATAAGACATGATAGAAGGTGAGATGGATGCACCTGTCTTCCCATGGATGATACAGTTTTGTGTTTAAAGCTGAACCACGGTGACAAATAACCGCGTGGTTAAAAAAAACGATTTGTATTTATGAGATATCGTTGGAGTTAAAGGTTTTTGGCTCCGCCCTGCAGTACAGATGAATATTGTTGTGACTGGTCAGGATGTGTTTGTTTTTGGAGGGTTGATAACTCGCTCTCAGTTACCGCCGTGTGTTTATATGGACACCTTGACCATGACCATATCTGTGATATCTGTGGACCTAAGATTTCACACTCAGGGTAGAATAACCTTGATAACATTCGGCCCTATCTGCCTTCTTTGTCATATTAAATAACATCTACATGGGAGAGAATATTATTAATCTGCTTTTCTGCTTAAACAAGATATAAGTTCAGTATTTAGAGCTCCTGTTTTTAGTAATTTCCTCTCTCGTTATGCAGAGCACAGCCTGATAGATGAACCTTTCTCAGCCTGCATGATATAAGACGGACTTTAACACGTGCAAGCTTCAGTATTAGATCACGTCTGAATGAGTTAACTGTATAAAACTTAAAAATATACGTTTGTTGTCACCTGCACGGATAAATAAAGTATGTCTGATACTGAGCAAAGCTTCAGTTTCTGCTTGTGTGCATGAAAATTCAAATCTCAGGGGAGCTGGTGGCCTGTAGGTTAGTTTGCATGCCCCATGTACTTGAGGCTACAGGCCTCAAGCGTGCAGCCCAGGTTCAAATCTAACCTGTGGCACCTTTGCAGCATGTCATTCCCCACTCCCACACTCTCTCTCTCCCTGATTTTCCGACACTATCCACTGTCCTGTCGCTCTAATAAAGACATGCAAAGTAAAAAGTGTAAATGTTAACTAGACTCACCCAAATAGATTCCACGATCTCCGCACACGAATATGAGGTCACTGAGGAGTTCAGTTCCACAGCGGAGTCTGGCGGCCTCGGAGGAGAGCGGCCAGCCGGACAGACACATGGTGGAGTAGAACATGCACACCCGGACACACCACACCTGGAGAGAAGAAGAAGAAACTCTGTGAGGAAACAACAACAATGTTCTGCCTGTCAGAGCTCAACATGAAGACACAAATAATAGTGTGAGTCTGTGCAGCCACACCCCCTCTGTGTCCGTGACCCCCCTAGAACCCCTCTGGAGACCCCCCACGGTGTCAGGACCCCCGCTTTGAAAATCGCTGGTCTAAGTCACATGCTGTGGACTTTAGGAACTGGCTTTTTCAGGTTTTAGATCATCTGAGGAGGACACACGAGATACACTTGTTGCTGTTCTTTTTTTAAACAGATTGTGAAGAGGAATTGAGTCGTGTGGATAAGATAAAACATTAAAATCACTCCCAAAGATACATCAAAAAGTACAACTTCTAAATGAAGTTAGTCAAAGAGCATGAAGAAGGAGGATTTCTGCTGTTGTTCCAGTAGCACATGATGTCTTTTATTTCAGTTTGAGAAACAGTTCAGTGCTGTAAAGAACTGAAAATGATTTTAATGTTGACGTCTGTGTTTATTTAAATCCTACATAGAGACTCTTCTCTTCATACCTGTAGTCATGATCAGTTTAAGCAGCTTAGATTCAGTCTTTGATGAAGAACTGTGAAGCAGTGTTTTCATTTTCAATAATGTGTGTGTGTGTGTGTGTGTGTGTGTGTGTGTGCGTGTGTGTGTGTGTGTGTGTGTGTGTGACCGAGTCGATCAGCTTTTATTTTCTGCCCTGTTTCTGCTCAACACTCAAAACAGCAGGTCTCAAGACGTAACTGTAAGCAAGTCCGGTTATGAATTAAAGTCTCTGATCAACCTTCATGCTGTTTTAAAAAAAGCTCTAACATCTCCACATTTTGTTGATGTGATATATGACGAATGAGCAGCGTCACTGCAGGGACTGAGGAGGACGGAGAGATCTGTTTTTAAGATCTGTATAGAAATGTGAAAGCTGCTTTTATTCATTGTCTATTAGAAATACATTCACCTCTAATAGAAAATGTTTTAAATATCCAGACAGCTCCTTCCTCTGCATCAGCATATCAAGTGTAAACTTTGGTCATACTGGTGTTATGCAGAGAAATGCATCCCTGTCAAGAATTGCATGCACCTGGCGGGAGTGTTAGAACACGGAATAAATCTTATTTCTGGGGCAGATCTGTGATGACTCAGTTTATACTTAGTAAACGTTAAGTGTCCTTATTGTTCTGCAGACTCTGTAAGAGGCGCGTTTTCATCAGCCTGCGTGAATATGACCTGCACACAGTGTTAGACTCAGAAGTGTCTGCAGAGGAGATTTAAGGTTGGATGCAAAATACGGCAGTGTAGAAATTGTGTTTGCCATATTTGTGCATTGTCCTGCGAGGTGCATGCAGTTCTCTGCAGGGATGCATTTCTCGGCGTTGCACCGGCTCTGGTTTTGGTTATAAACTGCCAGAAATCATGAGCATGGCAGTTCTGAAGCTGAAGTCGTGTCCTTATACTGCTTGTTTTGACTGACGAAGTGTTTCAAATCTAAACTATCAGAGATAAAGTCATGCTTCACTCTCAGAGCTCCATCGTGTTCATCTCCTGCAAATCAAAGGCAGAATGCAAACCAGGTTCTGACAAATAGTTTAAGCATTTGTGGATTTTCAGATTGTTTTAATCTAAATAAATATTGGTTCAAAATGTGATTATCCGTACATGTTTCAATGATCATCTGTCTGCAGAGAACTATGACACTGGTGCATGTTTAGCTGACCTGATGTGTACGAGAAGCCAGCATTAAAACTGGACTCGTTTCATCGGTACCCTCTTTTATCAGAGCTCAATGACAGCTCGTCACCTCTCTGAGCACATGCAGGTTTACAGGAAAGTCTTGGATCCAGCGAGGACACAAAGACCGGAAAATGTTCAGAAACAACAAATATTTTTAGTCTTCAATAAGAAGTTGTTGTGTTGTCGTTTGCACTAAACACCTGCTGCAGAAACTTCCTCCTGGTCCCATGTTCAGAGAAATGAAAAGTGTGAATGGTGTTCTTACCTTCAGAGTTTGTGGTCGGGCTGATGAGGAGTGCATCCTGTCTGTGTGGACGGACTCAAGGAGACCTGCAGACTTTTATTCATTCAGGACGAGAGAGGAGGAGGAGGAGGAGGACCACAGCTGGAAGTTTCCTCCCTCAGCTCCTCAAACTGTTTCATCCTGAGCCGTTATCTGATGATTTCAAACACTGTCACAGCAGAGGAACAAGTCCTGTTGTGTTCTCACTGGAGATTTGTCACAATCACAAACATGATATTCTTTTCTGAAGGCTGGGACCGACTCAACGCGTGCGTACCAGGGCACAAATAGCGCCTTAATAACACACCTGAAACTATGCAACAGCCACAGCAATAAATCCTCCTTCATGAATGTTCAAATCGGTCAGAGACATTTAGCTTCATGTTCATCTTTAAGGATTTATTTACACTGAGAGGAATCACCAAATAATTAACTAACTTGTTTTTCAATCACTAAAAATTACAAACAAAGACTTGAGACTTTGGTCCTGATGGGGGAATTCCTTTTCACATCCCAGTTTCTGTCCAACAGACAATTCCAACCAGAGTACAATCACAAAACACGGTGTAGAAGAAAAAAAGTCAAACAGCAATAAACAAAAGTTCCCACTCTGACCTGTTCAGCAAGGCAGGGCAGCTATAACAGCAGGGATCAGGCGAGCCCGTCTGCACCTCAGTGCTCTGAACCTCCGTCCTGAGGGGAGTGGGGGTGAGGATGTGTGATGTCCTGCTCTATTGAGGTTGCAATGTGGCGTGTGATGGTGCTGTCATTGAGTCCTGTTAGGTCGTCTACGGGGAGACCAATGATTGTGGCAGCTGTGGTTGTGATGCGTGTGAGTGTGGCCTTGTTTTGAACAGGTAACATGTTGAAGAAGCTGCTGGAAGAGGACAGCAGGGTGGACTGGATCAGGCTCTGATACAGCAGCAGGAGGAGGAGATGTGGGGTAACCTAAGTCCTTTCACAAACGGCTGCACACTCTTTAAATTACACAAAGACATTGGCAACGTTTGGGTACTAAAACAGTCTCGACATATTTGTGCAATTTAGCCTATTATGCCTCTCTAACCCAGATGTTAATTACATAGTGGTTATAATAAGACAATATGTGACGGCCGCAGCCGCTCTACCTGTTGACTCTGTTTTCCTCATTGCAGGTAGAAGTGGGTGGAGTCTGAGAGGACTGTGAAGCAGCACACCTGAGCAGGCTGGTTTCAGGATGAGACCTGCTCAGTCTGCTCTTCCCTGGCCTGCAGGCGCCTTCAGCATCTGTTTGTATTGTGCTGTCACTCATACACTCACTCAACACTGCATACACACCG
The DNA here is from genome assembly GCA_020745685.1 of Tautogolabrus adspersus. Classification (NCBI taxonomy): domain Eukaryota; kingdom Metazoa; phylum Chordata; class Actinopteri; order Labriformes; family Labridae; genus Tautogolabrus; species Tautogolabrus adspersus. The sequence goes on along the minus strand of CM036547.1, from coordinate 1,752,875 downwards.
ACCATCTCACGCGCTTCATGTGGATGTTTTTATGAATTAAATGATCTGCGATCTGTATTCTCCTTCCTTGTTTATCTATTCCTGTGTTTTGTGAAGCACTGTGTAACCTTGTGAAGAGAAGTGCTGCATAAATAAAGTTTATTATTGTTTTCAAACAGGAAGAAAAAGACGCTGCGGCTGCACACAATCATTTCTTTATTGTAAACCTTTACAGTAACTGAAGTTTGTCAAATTCAAATTATCACCAATCGAAGACTTGGACCCCGGAGTCTAAACATGAAATATAATAATAATTGATCCACAGCAAAATGAGCTGCTACACCCGTCTTGATTTGTATTTTTCTGTCACTTTAACGAGTTAAGGTTTTTCAGATCAGCTTCACTCTGTCGGAGTCGCGCTATAGCGAGAGCGATCTTCTCCTCCTGAGCCAGCTCCTTATAGTCACACTCCTGCAGCAGAGTAGAGGAGATACTCTGAGACTCTCTGCAGCTCCAGCTATGACTGAACATCGCTATATCGACGTCCATGTCATCGTTCTGACTGGAGCTCTGAGCATCGTCACCGCCCGGCTCCTGTGTCCCACTGTCAGAGTTGGTCTCCTGTTGAAACCGGTCTGCTGTGTCCTCTGCACGCTGCTTCTCGCCAGCTTCAAGGTTGTCCGGTTTGTGCGCTCCGTCAGTAGAAGGGGGGACTGAAGGTGTAGTCAGGGATGAGGAACCTTCCCTTCTGTTGTGTGTCACATCCTTTCTGTGTTCACTGTGTGCTTCTTTACTGTTGCTGAGATTCCTGTCAGCTTTATTGCTGTTCAGCAGCTCCTGGAGGACACACAAAACAGCTTCATCATAACAAGCTTGTTTATTTTATCATGGTCAAATGGAAGCAGACACAGTAAGGCAACGCTTGGTTTGAGGTTTTTAAGTCTCAGGTTTGGCATCTTGGACGTTTTTGCAATTTTTATTGTTTTTGAGCTAGAGGTGAGACGAGGGAGGACACACTTTGCCATGATGCCCCTGATATCCTGCTGATCAGGTTGTTCACACATGCACCTCACTGCAGGAGACTATCCTGGTTGGATGGGAGGGGGCGTTGGGGGTCTCCAGAGGGAGACATTGATGTACAACACGGAAGTGGCAGACTAAGCAACAGAGTCCTCTATACGACGCTATAATAAGAATATTTGTCTTTCTATCAATGCTACATGTAGTTGAACAGAATCACAATCTGAACTAAAGAGTGGAGAAGAACATACTGGAGAACAGGAAACAGAATGCAGCAGGTTCATTAGAGCACGGAGATCGTAGAGGTGGCGTGCAGACAGTCTATGGTCGTGCAGCGATCACAGGGAATAAACGTCACCACCCCCTCCCACTCGCTCGAGGTGAATTCTCCTGATTATATCCTGCTGCGTTCTCACATCAGCTCACTCTGACTTTCTGCAGAATAAATACGAGGAGGCTGGAGGAGAAACTCCGGGTGAAGAGAGAAACATTCAGCTGTTTGTGTTCACACATGCAGCTCAGCACGAACACTTCAGCAGTTTTTCAGGAGTTTTGTGCTGGTGTGAAGAAGGCTTATGTCCTTATCCTGGTTGACCTCAATAATCGCTCGTCAATCACAGGTAACTCTGCCGCTATCCGAACATCACACACTGATGGCAGAGGCTGCTATCTAAAGAGGCCATCAGTATTAACTAATTTGTTCATACACATTCACACACCGCCAACGAAGCAGCAGGACCAACTTTGGGTTAAGTGTTTTGTCCAAGGACACATGGGACATGAAGCTGCAGGAGCTGGGGATCAGATCCCCGACCTTCCTGTTGAAAGACGGCAGACTCTACCACTGAGCCACAGCAGCCCCATATTATGAAAAGTCCCCCACAATCAAAGTCTTTATTATTCTGTTAATTACCTGCTCTGTGGTGGTGGTGGGTTTTTTGACAGGATTCCGTGGCAGTTTCGACCTGGGGATCAAAGAGATGCGCAGTCTCTTCTTTTGTGGTTGTTTATCCACGGGTTTAAGAGAAGCCTGGGGGGCGACGGGCTGCGGGAGGATAAACAATTCACAAATAAATGTTAGAGAGCACAAATGTTCAAACAAACGTCTGCTGTACGGTTAATAACATGAGAAATGTGCTCTTTGTGTGGGTGCCATTTTCAGAGAGTAAACCAGGCGAGTCCCACTAGTTCCCCCTGGAGGTTGAAACATGAATTGCACTAAAACGATTAAAAAGTTTAAAAAACAAACGGCATACAAACTGTTGTTGCCAGAGCTCGACAAACATTTGTCCCATTGTTCCATCTCACAGCACCAACTTCATCATTCTGTTTGTTTACGCTTGTGTCTTTTGCACGTGCAGAGCGCTCCGTGCTCTAATTGGTCAGGGTCACTGATGTGAGGGATCACGTCGTAGAGGGCAGACAAAAATCAAACATGCTTGACTTTCTGTGGGGATGTCGTGAGGCGTCCCTGATGTGGCCTTGATTGTCGTTCACTATGACACACAGCGATGGGTCCTGAAACCCTACGTCTGCCGGATCGACTATACTCGTGTTTACAACGTGTAGTCTGACCACGGCTTAAGGCTGCAAACTCTGTTCCTGTCTTTACCTCCAGGGATGAAGCTATACTTAGTAAAGGACCTGTCGTGTTCTTATGTTTAACTTTTGAACTCGTCTGTTGCTATGACGTGTATGTTATCATGAGCTGAAGAAAAGTCATCTTACCTTCTTCTGGCTGTTAGAGGGCGTGTCTGACGTTGAAGGAATGGCAGGTTTGGCAGGTTTGGAAGCTGGCTTTGGATCTTTTGTCTCTCCTTGACACTTGCTTCGACTGGGCTTCCTGATGGACAGGTAAATGCGCCCTTGATAGATGATGACGGCCACTTGGTAGGTCTGTGGTGCTAAGCCTGGAGGTAAGACGGAGGGGGACGATGTGTCTGGGGTGACATTTGCTCCATGTAAGGTTTCGTTCAACAACTTGTGAGCTGCTTTGTTGGAGGAGACAAAAGACACCTGGAAAGGTCCTGGCGAACCCCGAAACTCTTTGGCTATCTTCGAGGACATATTATCTAACTGACTGTTCCCTTGGTCGGAGGCTCGCTTCTGGCCTTTTGGTCGGAGGACTGCAGGACAAATCCACACACCCACTGCAGAGTCTGTGAGCCTCCTGGAGCCGTCGGAGTCGGACACAGAGAGGCCCATTCGCTTCAGCACAGAGTTCGGTAAACTACGAAGAGGGATGCTTTTCACCTCGGCATCTTCTGGGATGTAGATTTCCTGTTTCACAAGGAGATCCATGTTCTGTGTATTTATCTGTGAACAGGGTTAGAGTCTGTCAGTGAAGAGGGAGACAGTTTTAACATATTTCTGATGTAAAGGTCATTTTTCAATCTTTATTCAAAAACTAAAAGACAAATATAAATAGTCAGACTGCAGAGCTAGAGCAGATGTGTTGTGTAAAGCAGAATTTTTTCTGTCTACTAGTTTACTATTCAGTCTTTCAACTTTCTACTCGTAAACCAATGCAGTCAAAGACCTCACTTTGTGTCATAACTATTGCTTGACCCCACACATCAAAGATCGAAGATCGAGGATGTGTTGGAAAGCAGTAGGTGTGACAATTTGCTCCCTTGCCCCACTTTGTGCTTCCGGGTCCACTTTGTGCTGCCGGGTCCACTTTGTGCTGCCGGGTCCACTTTGTGCTGTGGTGCACAGGGGAGTTTGAAAAGGTGAAAAAGGGATAATATGTCCTCTTTCACACTGAATTAATGTAGACACTGTGTGACATCACATGTATCTTAAGGGTTCTGTTTTATTGCTACCTGTCCTGAAAATGAGGTTTTTAACGAGGTTCGCTGAAACTACACAGAAAGGAAGTACCAAACATCTCGGGTCTGTCTGTTCGACTAAAAAGCTCGTAAATATTTTCACCACCGACACAAACTGAAGTTGTGATTTTCATCGTAATCATAAATAGCGTACAGATATTTTTGCACATACCTTACACACGCCTGCTGAGCCTCAAACAGCTGAACTGTATCTAGTTGCATTTTCGCTTCATAACAAAACAGGACTTCCGGTGTGAGCCGTGCTTCTTCTTCTCCTGTTTTATTGGCGGTCGACAAACAACGAACTGGTGCATTACCGCCACCAACCGGTCAGGCGTGTGGATCCGGATGTCTTATAATAACAGACGTTTACAAAGTGCTTTGACAGACAAAGCGACGATAAGGCCACACAGAGACATTTCAGAGGGAGATATTTATGTACACACAAATGCAAACACCAGAAATAAAATAAGATAATTTACGACAGCCGGTTTTAAAAGACAATTAAGAGTAAGACCATAAAGCAATTTTAGTCAAGAGGAAGACGACATCACATCACGGGTAATAAAAACAGAAACTGACACAAAAAGGGTGAAAATAGAAGAAAGCTGGTAAAAATATAAAAGCAGCAAAGGTCAGAAGAGTGAGACTTTTTAAGATGGTTAAGAATGTATAAAAAGAAGAAGAGCAATAAAATGAATAAAGGAAAGAATACATTTATAAAATGTAAAGGCTTAGCCTTTAAAAGAAGAGTAAAGAAGAAAAATAAGGAAATGAATAAAGGAAGGGAACAATGACTGAAAAGGGGGAAGTGATTTAAAAGATGTTACCGACTCTGCTCTACCGAGTCTTAATAATATTTACCTGTTGTTCTCTTTGTTTGTTTACTTTTGACCTCCTAGAGATGCTGGAAATGCTGTCTCAGTCTAACTTTCAGTCAACCGAACGACAGGCTGAGAGCTGGAGCTGAGGCGGGTTTTAAGCCTCCTGACAAACCGTTACACCGCGCCCACCTGTCAATCATTCAGCTACACGCCTTATTGTGAATAACTCTTATCCTTCATCAAATCAAAACTGATGAGTCATCAAAACATTCACCCCCGTACAGTGTGTGCTGATCGAGACATGAGCTAATCAGACCTATTTGGTTTTTTGAACCAGGCTGTAAACATGTTAATGTCTGCTGTAAAAACAGGCTTTTCTGAATGGGTGTGTATGTGACTTCCTGTGCTTCTGCAGCCAGCCTCTAGTGGACACTCGAGGAACTGCATTCATTTTTCATACTGGAGGTTGCTGCTTGGTTCATCATGATATTGCCTAAACAGAAATGTCTTATGACTTCTTTATGAGCTACAGAAAAAGAAAGAAGGAGCAAGAAGAGTTTCTATTCATTTGTTTTTTAATGTCAGTGCTGCCGCCGTGTCGATGTCAGATTAACATTAAGTGCCTTTGTTTACATTTTCCACAGAGAATATCCACCGTGAGTGTTCGGTTTGACTGTTAAAAGAAAGCAGGATGATTTTTCTTTAGTCTAAAAACATTCTTTAAACCTGTTCATAAAAACATCAGCCTATAGATGAGATGTGCTGCTTTGTCCACAGGGGGCGCCACAATCGACGCAAACAGAGAGTTCCTGACTGTTTCTTTAAAACAAATAAATAAACCCACACCCTAAAAATCAACCAATCAATAAATTAGACTTGTACAGCAGAATATTAGTTTGTAAATGTTACTGTTAGTGATGTTTCTTGTCAGCGGAAGCTTTCCTCATCAGCTCTAACGCTGCTTCTTTCTCCTTCAGGAGCGCTCTGAGCTGTTTGATCTCCTCGTTACACCTCAGCTCTTCAGAGTCCGCAGACGCCGAACAAAGGCCGTGACTGGCTGAAAAATCGGAACATTTCTTCTTTGCATTTTGACACCTGATCGTTACGGATGTTCTCAAGCGTTTTCTTGCTGTTTTTCTTCCACCCTTTCCTCTCACCCGCTCCGTCGTCAGTGCCCTTTTCACAGTAAGATTCACCGCCTGACTTTGAGTCCCTGACACGCAACACGGACAAGTTGTGCGCTTCCTTGTTCGTCCGATCCTCCGTTTGTCTGAACACGTGCCTGTAGCGATGTCTTGTTTGTGTGGGGCGTGCATTTCATCGGTGTGGAGGAAACTCTCATCCTCTATGGGTTCCATGTAGCTAATCGGTGTGTCGGTTTGAGCGTCATTCAAAGCAGAGTGAGGTTCTGTTGTCGGATTAAAATGAGAACATTGGAGAGGTTTACGATGTGTGTGACAAGCTGTAGATGCAGAGTCTGCAGACAGTTCCTCTTCACTTTTCACACTCAGAGATCCGCTGTATCCGTCGCTTCCCAGCGGACTGTAAGGGTTCAGAGAAAGAAGTTCTTCACTCATTTTACTCGCTGGTTCCTGGTGTAACTCACCGCGGTGAAGCTCTACGGGAAAACACCCAGCTGAGGCGTCATCAATCCTCTGCAGACAAATCTTCACGTCCGCTGCGATCCCAAACATCCGTCTGAGCAGACGGTCGGACATTTGACGGGATGCAAGATCAACGGAGCTCTGCAAGAAAAAAAATAAAGCTTTTAAAAGGTTATGGCAGAACGTCAGCTCACACTGAACGACGTTTTACGACCAAAGCTCACAATTTATGAGCTCAAACTGTACGACCCGATTCTGCAAGACCTGAGAGCTCACACGGCACGGAGCGTTCACAATTATCAATACAAAAATTTGAAAGATGGAGGTTGAAGTCAGATCTTTGTGTATTTCAGATGTCACGTATACACGGCTCGAAAAGGAGACACACACGCGAAATTGCTCTCACTCTCTCTCTCACACACACGATTTGCGTCACCAATAAAAACAAGCTAGCAGCTAAATCATGACAAACATTCCGGGTCCGCTGGAGGACTAAGTTTGAACAGGTTTAGGAGGCGCAAAAGCGCCGAGACAGACTAGATGATTTTAAATCGGATTTTGGGCCCAATTCTAACGATTGGGGAGGCGTGGCCCGATTCAAGGCTTGGGGTGACAGATTATTTGTTCTAATAATCCTCAAGTGTGTGGTGTGAATACGAATATTTTACTGCTCCTGATCGAGACAGAGTTTGTAAATATCAAACATGTTTGATATTCATGATTCCAGATTGGGCCGCCTTGTTGTGTACCTCTACAGCTCACAAACATGACAGTGATCATAAACACAACTGACCCCCGAGCAGAGTGGAATACTGAAGAAGAAGAGCAGCTTGTGTAACCATGGCAACAACACGAGTGTCTTTATAATGTCTCATGAAGACATGAAGATAAACCACAATATGGTCATTCACGTTTGATCACGCGACTTTCTGTGAGATCTCGTGTCGGTGGAATCTCCACCGTGAAATCGTTACTTCAAATGGCAGATGTGTGGTCTCGCGGTTTGGCTGAATTGCCAGAATACCTCACAATAAGATACGATATGTGATATGTGGCTCCACAATAATATCACGATACAGCAATTCTGCGATATTTCATATATATCAGGACAGTCATAACAATAAATATAAATTGCCACTAAAGATGTTAAACGACTCCCGGGTGTTTCAAAGTCTTAAAGTGACCGGCGTTTCTCACCTCCTCGTTCCAGGACTCCATCTCTGTGGACCATGAGCTGCTGCTGTCAGAGGTCAAAGTGTCGTCCGTACACTCCACCTGTTGGATGGAGGCACTCTGCTGACTTTTGACGTCCGAGCTTTCATCATTATTCGCCCCAGCAGCGCCACAAACACGTGAAGGGTTTGGGACTGTGCAGACGGACACGATCTTGTGAGGTTTTCTCTCTCCTCCTCCGTCACCACCTGTGCTCGTCCGCTCGGCTTCCTTCACAGGAGATATTTGTGTCTTTGGAGTTAAATCCTCAGGCTCAGATTTGGGTGGAGAATACAACATGAAGAGGACATTGTCTTCCCCAGGATAGGTCGGCTGTGTTGCTGCTCGTTGACTCTTGTCATCCTGAGCATCTTCGTCACAAAGGTCGATGACTTCATGTGATTTACGTGGAATGATAAATTGGTAGACCGGCTTTCTTGGAGGTGCAGCTGACTGCTGTGATTTTTGCGGAGAAGATACTTTTGTTTTGTTGAATATGTAGGCTTTTGTTGCTGTTGTAGATGAGTCACTCTTTACGTTATTAAATGTATTGCTTTGCTTTTTGAACACCTTCCCGTTGCACAGGACTAAAGCGTCTTCTTCTCCTCGTCCGGTTTTGTCCCGACTCGTGGGAGAAATAAACTTTTTAATGACTTCTGGTTGCTTGCAGGCCCTCTCTCTCTCCGCCACAGCCCGGAGAATCTCTGAAGCGACTGAAGACGAAGGAGGAACTGGAGGGGCTGAGTTGTCCTCTTCTTCAATCTTCCATCTGATGGGGCTGTTGGGTCTTTGAGGAACCCGTGAAATCAACTTTAAACTGGTTTTGGATCCTACAGGTGGGGGTCCACATGAACTTTTATTGGAGGTGTTGTGGAGCATTTTAAACGCGGGTGGTGCAGAAGCGCTTGTTGGAGAATCAAGCTTGTGAATCAAGCCGTGAGGTGAAAAATAGACCACATTAAAGCCAGAGGAGGGGTTGGCTGATGGAGGGAAAATGTGCTTCATGATGGACGGAGGGAGCTCGGACACTGGGTCTACTTGGACTTGATTATTAGAAGGAATCTGAACGCTCTCTTCCTTCAGCTTGGCGGAAGGTTTCCCCGTGACGGGGAGATGACCTGGAAGTGTTTCTGATTTCTGACATGTAGTAGCAGGTATTGATATCAGAGGGACTTTAGCCTTTAAACACAGAGGCTGTTCCTGTGGTGGATGTTTGTCTCTGAAGTTACCAGGATTCAAATCTCCTTTATTAGATAAAACACTCCTGAGCTGCGTCCTGACGAATTGTGTAACAGAGGGGTCCGGGGGGGCTCTTTTTGATGCAACAGGTGTGACTTTCACAGCGACAGCCTTGTTTAGTGTCAGACTGGTTTGGGGTTTGCTCATTTGAGTCGGGGCAAACTTCTCTACGAGCAGCTGCCAAGGAATCAGCTCCAGTTCTGCTCCCACAGCAGGCCGGGGCTGGCACTTGATACTGGACAGACTGAAAAACAGCACAGAGAACACAGAAAGATGTGAGTAAGATCTGTTAACGTGTATGTAGATTTTTTATCAACATGTTTCCATTAAGCATAAGGTTGTCAAAATTGTTGATACTTTGATACCAGTGGGAGCTGGTCAATAGAGGGCGTTAGGGTGTCACCCACCAATTCCCCACAAGGAGGATGAGACCTTCCCTGAATAAGAGTTTTAAAAATCGTTTTTTAATAAAGATGTAACGACCCACTAAACTCACGATAAGATTCACGATTTATTTTACAAAATGAGACTGTAGACAAATGATGACAGTAAAAGATTCCTTTAGGAGCTGCTAACCCGCTCGTCAGTGTGGTTTGGCCTTTTAACGTTTTCTTTCTCTCAACAAGGGGAGGTGATTGGAGCTTCTCATTGTGCTGTCGATTAAATGCTGCATCATGTTGGTTGTGTTGTTTGTGTAGTTCTCTGTCTTCTTGTAATATTGTCACACAGTTTTTGTCTCGTCTGTTATCTTCTCACCTCTTTCATTTTCTGTCTTGAAGCCAAAATGCTTCCACACCTCTGATTTAAAAGACGGGGTGAGTCCTCAGTTTCTAAATCTCTCTGCAGCTGCTGACGCTCACCATATTATTGTTATTCATTTTTCAGAGTGCCGATGTGAACCTTGACACCTTTGAATCGATTTATCCATTCGTCTTTACATCCCTAGTTTTTAACAATAAACATGTCGCGTCTGTCATGGCGGCCGCTGCAACAAGACACGTCACATTACAACTCTAAAACGAAGGATTTCTCTGTCTTTGATGACTGTTGGAAATATTTGAGGTAATGTAAGAACTCTACAACAAAAACAGAAAACAGGTTTAGTCAAATTTTAATTTATTTAGACATTATAGTGTAAAAAATCTGCTTATTACACCTTTAAATAAAGGAACACAATATTTGTAGTTAAAAGGGGGGGATTTGGGGGCCCGTGTTCGCCCCTTGTACTCTAAAATAAATAAATACATCCCTGACAGTTGAAGATGTAAAATCTACAGTCACAGGTGAAGTTTGATCAGGCTTCTGATTGGCTCAGTCTAAAACATTACTGAAGCACATGTTCAGACTCTTTTACCTGGTAACAGCCTCTTTGTCTTTAGTTGCTGGAAACATCTTCGGTGTAAAGTTTACAGACGATGAAACGTGTTATAGAATAATAATAGTGACCATGCTAACTGTGCACAGGAGAGAAACAGCCATGAAGAGTCGCCGTTTACGTCATATTACGTGACTGATTTCCGACTTTACACGTCCTTTACGTTTAACGACAGTTTGCATCGCCGTGATCCCTCGTCCGTTAAATAATCCGTTTTTTATTCGCACAAATATGTAAAAATAAAAAAAAAAGCTCCGGCGCTGAAAGTCTCGGCTTCCGTTTTTGTTCAGAGCACATCCGGTTTGTTAGACAAGCTGCGTTCAAGACAAGCAGCAACATCCGGTGTTGAAAAATGAAAGTCATGCTGAGGGGAACAATCCTGCAGTTCGTAGAGAGTCCACTGGAGGCTGGCTGTAGAAGCACAGGAAGTCACAAACACATTCAATCAAAGCAGCCCGTTTTTACAGCAGAAATTAATGTTTGAAGCGTTTACAAACCGTGCCGCTCTTGAACGCTCATTCTCCGCCAACTTCCGCTCAAACAAATCAATTTCCGTATCCGCTCTGATGTGTTTTTGTTTCTTCTCTCTTTTGTCCCTCGAGACCACAGACACCACGTGACTGAGAATAACAGATAAATTACAGGTGTGTCGTCGTCGTCGCGATGAGCAGGTGAAGCCGTGTATCATTCTGGAGCTTTCTTCTTCTACTTGTGCAGCTCTGGATGCAGCCTCGAGCTTCAAACTCAAACAACAGCGACACCTGGTGGCGACTTAAAGTCAAAGACGACCTTGTTGATATCATGAAGTCAGTTACTGTGAAAAATAAGCCTCTGCATGGTCACTATTTAATTTGTTATAATACATTAATTGATAAACCAATTCATATCAGTGACATTGTTTGAGATAACTCAGAGAAAAAAGATCCCACAGAGAGTCAAACAGTTTGATAATATTTTTTTATTAGAGTCAAATTCTGCTTCTGGGAGCTGCAGCTTTACAAGAGGGTTAAAAAGTGTTTTGATTATCTGACACATTTAATACTTTACTGTTAAATGACAAAATAAATCCAATAATGTTTTTGTATAATCACATAACATGTACTATCAGCTGTAATATCAGAAAGCATTAATAAAATCTACTGGCATGTCAGTCTGCACATTCCAAGCATGTCACGTAAGCCAGACGGCCCCGGTACGATTTTAGCAGGATCGTTAGTCGTGCAGTGTTTACTGAGGCAAGACATCCGATCACAACTTTTATACAACCGTACAATGTACGCCAGACTTAAGTCAGCACATGTCAAGCATTTCACGAACACTAAGCAGCTTAAATGTTTCCCTTTCATAACAAATAACAAAATGGAATGCATCAGATGTGAAGATCCACGCTCTTTAAAAGGTTCAGGGTGCTTGTTAAAGGCACATTTCGATATAAAACAATAAAACATTTGCTTTCTTTTTGTATTGAGAGAGCAAAGGAGAGTGCTTTGGTAGTGAACGGGTCACCTCACAAAGAGAAAGTCCCTCAGTTCTTCTAGTTTGTGTGTGGAGTTTGTAGATTCTCCTTTTGTCTGTCAGGATCTCCTTTAAACGTTCACAGACACCCGGACAAATAAAGCAGGAAATCTAAACTAACGAGAGATAGAATAGTTATCAGCTCTGATTAAGGACTCTTATAGGAGGATATTCTAAAGCCTTGTTCACACCTGCACAAAACTCCTGAAAAACTGCTGCATTCTGTTTCCTGTTCTCCAGTATGTTCTTCTCCACTCTTTAGTTCAGATTGTGATTCAGTTCAACTACACGCAGCATTGATATAAAGGTGAATATTCTCAAAGAATAGAGCGTCGTATAGAGGACTCTGTTGCTTCATGTCCTGCCTTACGAGACCCCTCCCCTGCACCCCCTCCTGTCTGACAGGGATAGTCTCCCACTGTGAGGTTCATGTGTGAAAAACCAGATCAGGAGGATTTCAGCAGCAGTCCTCCTGAAATGTGTGTGCAGATGTGAAAACGGCTTCTATCTCTTATGTCTCGGCTCTTCTGGTTTGGACTTTCAGTCAATGAGCAGGACGTCAGGTGAGGGCAAAGATACACAAATATGACTTACAACGATTATATGATACAGAGAGCCACTGACGGACAGTTTTATGGTGTAATGTTGCTTTAACAAACGTCCCTCAGTGACTGAATGTTTTTATGGTGGAACAAAGAACTTCAGAGAAATGATTGTTTGAAAATTAGTGCAATTTTGCTTTTCCACCAGTCTTCAAATCAGGAACAGACCCATGGATCAGATTCAGATCATTATTTTTATAACCTTCATGTCAGCGCGTCAGTCGTCGTTAGCCAGCAGCTCATCCAGAAGACGCTCACACATGTACAGGCAGCGAGGAACGTGAAAGAGACCTGAAGGAGTGGAGACCATCACAGATTTTAGACCAACAGGCAGAAACTCAAAAACAAACAGAACTTCAATGAAGGCTGAAGAAAAGGAGCTAAACATGACACCAGGTGTAGGCCAATCTGTGTTCCTCTCCTCGTTCATGAGGTCAAGTTAATGAAGTTATTGGTAGTTTTATCTGTTTATCTATCATCCTTATAAAACAATAAACAGCACAACAGAAAATAACAAAGTCTAAAACGACCTGAGATCATCCTTCATTAGATCAGGCGAGGTCTTACCTTTAAAGGGGCCTCCTTTGAAATCCAGAGCTACTTTCCCTTCTCGTGTCAAATAGCCAAACCACTCGCCCCCATCAGGATCAGGAAACTGCACAGACACACACACACACACACACACACACACACACACACAGAGTAAATATCACACCTACAGTTCACTGAGGAATACTGTACAGGTGTTTGTGCACTGTTTATTGGAGATAAAGCAGGCATTTTTCTGCTCCCGATCAAATCGGAGCTCCCTGATCAGGAATCATAAATATCAAACATGTGACCATATTAAGCTGTCTCCGACAGAATACCTGCAACAGCCAATGAGAGCAGACCAGGAAGAGTCACTGACCGGATGTTGCGTACTTTTACTGCTAGTTAACGGCATTTTCTGTTATGTGTTAGCATCAAGCTAACGAACTAAGATATACATCCGGGTCCATCAGTGAGAAATTGTGCCCTCCCTGGAGAACAATGCACCAGCTGCCACTGAAAGAAGGATTAATCAAGGTGTGTATTATCAAAGGAGTAGAGCAGAAGCCTCCCTGAAGCACACTACAAAACTATGATTATTACCCAGAGTGCTCGCTGTCAGCTCTGCGCTCTAACCATGGCCCGACTCCAGCTTTGTACTAAATGTCCTCCTTTACATCTCACTTTAAAAAAGAAAGACAAATAAGAGAAAACAGAAACTCACGTGACTGAAGGTGTACTCATAAACTTGAGAGAATCTCTGGAGCAGCTCCGGCCTCTTGGTTTGTTTGTAGGCCATCAGGAAGGCGATGAGAGCTTCACAGTGAGGCCACCACAGCTTCATGCTCCACTCCAACTGAGCAGAAAACACACGAGGAATATCACACTGCAGTCTGCAAATAATGGAGGCTTAGATTACAAAATGTTCCACACTTTGCTACTTTTGCTCAAGGATCAATTAAGTCGTAGTGAAGCTTTACGAAACTTCAGATTCTGAGTCATAAAGTATTTCTAACCTAAAGCTGCTACGAGAGAAACAGAGAGAGCATTTTCTAAATTGCACAAATACGTTCGCAGTGTTTCGTTACCAAAATGTTGCCAACTTATTTGTGTAATTCAGAACGTCTGCAGGATTTTGCTTGCAATTCTTTGTGGTTAAAAACAAGAAATTATCCAACACTGGATGCCCAGGGCAATCCCGACTGTTTGATTATCACAAGAACCGTATCAAGTTAAACAATCTGTTATCGTGATGAACAGTAGCTACCACTACAGTCTTGATTCGTCAGTATCTACACCGTCGGTTATCACCTGCGTGGGGCAGTGACCGTCAACATCCAGGAAGTACAAGAGGCCTCCGTGCTCTTTATCCCAGCCGTACTGATAAGGAAGCTCCACAAACTTGTTGATGGCGGTCTGCTGGAGCTCGCCGTCCCCTCGCTCTGCGCTGACCTGCAGCAGGAACCAGCCGGCCTCCAGAGCGTGGCCTGAGTCAGCGTGAGAGGGAGACCAGAGGGAAGCAGGGAAAGTGTCGAGGTAGGCGTCATGAACAGGACAAAGAAAACAACTCAAGCTTCCCCCGTACTGACTGTGTGTTTGTGTGTGTGTGTGTGTGTGTGTGTGTGTGTACCTGGGTTCTGCATGCGCCCCTGGCAGCCCGGCAGCTCTGCTCCCTCCACCGACACGTTCTCTAAAATAGCCGTGCCGTCTCTCTGTGTCGAGTTACAGAAGAAGAAATAGAAAGGTTTGTATTCAGCATCGTAGATCACAGATTAGACAGGAAACAATTCAGTTAAGTTGGGAAATTTGGCTGTTTGTGGTCACACATGCAGCTAACCCCGGAGATTTTTGGACATTTTCAGGAGTTTTGGGACACAGGCTGTCACACTACTTCAGGTCATCTCTTGTTTTGTCAAATTATTTCAGTATTATTGTCATTTCCTGTTTTATTTTGTAGCTACTTTTGTCTCTGTCTTCCAGATCCTGCTCCTCGTGTTTCCTGTCTCGTGCTCGCCCTGACTGTACTCACCTACGTCTCGTTATGCTCTGACTGTCTGTGTCTGTGTATATCAATAAAGTTGATCTATATCTTTGTCTTTATTAAACGCTGCATTCATGTGGTGTTGGACACAAAAACGAGTTTTCGATGAAAACAACTCGGAAACTCTGGAAAGAATTAAATGCCCAACTTACCGACTTCACGTTAAGATAGGTTTGATTAATTCACGTATAGCACATCAACTTTTTGCTTGAAAAATAACTTGTAGCAAAGATATTCACACTTCTTCTTTTTCATAGCATCCACTC
This sequence comes from Tautogolabrus adspersus, assembly GCA_020745685.1. Taxonomy (NCBI): domain Eukaryota; kingdom Metazoa; phylum Chordata; class Actinopteri; order Labriformes; family Labridae; genus Tautogolabrus; species Tautogolabrus adspersus. Next base: position 1,737,836 of record CM036547.1, on the reverse strand, counting down.
TGTTTGTTGTTGTTGTTACGAGATTCAGACTTTCTGAACTGAAAACACGTGAACACACTGAAGTGGGAAGAACGACTTCCCAAAAAACTGTGACCATCCGAGGAGCTCATGAATGCAGCATAAACCCAGTGTGTCCTCCCTTGTGTCCACAGTTTGTTGTGTTCCCTTGTGATGCCTCATTCCAGCTTTCCTATTCTGTAAGTTTCTCTAGTGTATGACCTTAGCCTGACCTTTTGACTATTGCCTTTTAGCATGCTCCCTTTTGGGTTTGTTTGCCTCGCAGACTGCTTACCTGTGCACTGACCTGGACTCTGAAACTCTGCTCTTGTGTGAGTCTGCATTTCTATCTGGTTCTGATATTTAGTGCATGTAAAAATAGGACTTGTGACAAAGTGTAGTATATCCCATGTTGCTTCTGTCTGTTGTTAATGGCCCCTAATGCGCTGAAAATCCAGCCTGACCACAGCGGACCATACGGCTTTCAGACACACCTGTGGAGCTCTGGCAGGTCGCGCTACACCATAGAGAATAAGACGTGTGTTACCTGAACTTACCTGGATGTGTTGTAGGATCTGTTTCACACACCAGCTGCCCAGCTCTCGGTACTTCTGCACCACCTCCTGCCCCCGCCCTTCAGTCAGCTGCTGCACCAGGCACAGGAGCATCATTGGGACCGCCATGCTGTTGGTGGGAATGTCTCCGGGGAGCTGCGGCCGGCCCAGACCTGACGAGTCCTCCCGAACCCAGAAGATCAGCTGCTCCATCATCTGTTCGGCCTCCAGCTAAAAAAAATAGGACAGGGAGCGGCCTGTCAGAGTGTTTGTGTTTATAACGCTGTGCGAGTAAGCGAGCGGAGACGGCATGTTTACCAAGACACCAAACCTTCAGCACAACAAGGTCTCATCTGGCCGTATAAAGGCATATTAGTCAGCTGGCAGGGGGCTGTGCGCTGTCAGTCTGTTAGACTGTTCTTCACTTTGATTGGAGGGATGCCACGATTCTTCCATTTCAAAGGTCTTACTCGCTCTCATTCCTCTGACTCTGCTTTCACATCCCTCCCCTCCAATCCCCTCTGTGTTTTTTCTTCTTCTCTCGTCGTCTATATACAGAAAAGGGAAGCTCGATTACTCTCAACATGTTTTTCTGTTCATGCACCATCAGCAGAAATCCAAACTGATCCCTTTTGCAACTCTGAAACAGAAATGCTTCAAAGTACTGACTGTTAATGGATTTTTTTTGAGTGATGGAGGCTTTGTATCAGACTGGAGCTTTTAGGGATTCATACTTTTATTTGTATTTTCCTCAGGATGGCTGAAGGTGAAAAATTGGCCTGACGGTGCACAAGAACCCGAGTTAGGACACTAAATATTCATCAGTCCTTTAAAGGGATCCAGTCAGCTGAGCAGTCAGAATATCAGAGGCCAACCCTGTCGTCCTGCAGACCTTTAACTGGCAGAGCAAAAAACACCAGTTCTTCCGTTTGTCTGACAAACAACTAGCTATACCAATGTGCGTACCTGCATGTCCTTGTCCCCGGTGACCCTGCTCAGCTCGTCCATGGCCATGATGTAGAAACACTCACTGAAAATCGTCCTCTGAATTTTCACTGCTCGACCGTCTCTGGTCAAACAGAAGGCACATTTCCACGGACCGCTGCCGCTGCCGGGGACACGAGCGAACTTTCTGAGGAAGGATCCTCCTGAGAGACAAACGGAAAAACAAACATTACAGACACAAACGAATAATTAGACTTATTTAGATCAGCAATGACAGATAAACATTTTAGAAGGGCACTTTTTTTTGTCAGTCCCGGTGGTTGCCCTGTGTTTAAACACGAGGGAGGAACAGCACGTTGTATTTTAGAGCTGACTCTGTTATGGACAAAAAAATAAAAATCTCTGACCAATAACTGAGTCTAAAAAAACATCTCATCTACAGTTTGGGTTTAATAATCAACATTGTGGAATTTTCCTTAAATATGAAACATGCTGGGGCGCCAGTAGCGTAGTGGTTAGTGCGCACGCCCCATGTGCAGAGGCTGTAGTCCAAATCCGACCTGGGCTCCTTTCCCGCAGGTCATTTCCCACTCTCTCTCTCTCTCTCTCTCTCTCTGATTTCCAGATCTATCCACTGTCCTGTTTTTACAATGAAGGCACAAAAATCCCCAAATTAAATCTAAAAAAAGGTCTTACTTTGGTTATTTTTTGTTACTACCTTTGTCAGGTTTTTCTGTAACACCCTTTTTAAAAGCTTCCATTAATAATTAAACGCTGGTTAAACAAAAAGCCTGTTTTTCTTAGAACCTGAACACGTGGAAGTTTGCGGATCAGTGGCGATTTGTTGAGCACTTTGCTGCAGGTCTGTAATCACACAGAACAGAGCACACACTGCCATCATGGCTGTCATTAATCACTTCAGTCCACAATAAATGAGGACAGAAAAAACGCCGCGCTGCTCCATCTGTTGCACAGACGTAGTCGAGGGTTATGTGAAGCTTCAGCTGAATAACAAGCGAGCGTCTCGACTTTTATAATGATTATTAACCTTTATCTTTGTAATGAAACTGAACATTATAACTGTGACCCCTTGCATCGCACACTCGCCCCTCCCCCCTTTAGAGACTTATTACTGATGTGTGGATACATTTGGTTGTGTATATTTAATTTTGTTTCTTACGGTTTATCTGCTGTGTCTTGCCTCAGGAGACACCCCCCCCCCCCCCAACCATCCAACAGGGACAGTCTCCTGCTGTGAGGTGCATGTGTGAAGACGGCTCAAGAGTCCATAAACACAAACACATCTCTAGTTCTTCTTCACAGTCAGCTGGAGGCTGGTCAGAATCGATGAGCTCAGGTGTGGCTATGTCAGATGCGACGCTGTTTGGGATGTTGTCTTGAAGGTTCAGGATGCTGGGGTTGTCTAGGATCGGCAGTTATATAAGAGACTGGGTCAGGTCCAGGCAGCAGGCGTGCTGGGTCATGTTCATGCTGGATGGAGGAGGATTCGAGAAGTTGGGTTTCTGAGTGCTCAGGTTGTAACATTCTTCCTTCTTCCTCCGTAGTTTGCTCCTCCACTACGAAGGCCTACAGATTATGTTTTTGATCTGCTCTTTATTGAGCAGATTCCATGAAACAAACAAGCAGCAGATTTTGCTTTCGAATGGAATTAATTTATATAAAAAAGAGTCTTTAGTTCTGTTGGAGGTGTTATTTACCTTTCTTCTCACACTCTCAGGCTTTAACGGTAAAAGTGATTTCAAAGTCCACAGTGCAGCCGTGACTAAGCAGAAGACGCTCTTTCCCCTCACCATCACAGACTTTCTCATTGAACACTGCTCTCTCTGTTCCCTCTCATTTAGCAGGCGTCTCACTGCGTCAGTAATCGTCCGGTTCTGGGTTACGTTCACACTCACCAGCCTTTGCTGCTTCAAGGATGTCGGGCCTGTGGAAGCGATCCATGGTTCTGTACAGACGACAATACATCCACACCTGGGAGAGAAACGAGACACAATACTCATGTTGGATCTATTAACACAAATTTAACATTTCAAATGTGTTGGTTTTTTGTTTTAGAAAGATGTTTAAACTGTGCAGTTTAGCAGTGTTTCCACTAAGCAGTCCGGTTTAGTTCGGTTCGGTTCGTTACGCATTTATGAGCGTTTCCACTGTCAGAAGTTGGGAATGGTACCAAAATAACCAATCGGTAACTGTTGGGGTGCCTAGCGTTCCAATCTGACCCTAAACAGTGGAGCTAGACGCACTGCAGTCCTTTGATTGGTCAACAGAATCGTCACTTCCCGTGCAACAGCGGCAATAAAGGACAAAAACAAAACACACCACCTTTAAATATCCAGTGAAATTCAAGAGTCATTTTAATGCTGTTTTTGTGTTTTGTGACTTTTGTCCGTGCAAAGCTCCGCCCCGTGGACGACCTCGAAGGTGACGACCTCTACTGGACGTCCTCCATTGTTGCCCTTTGTTTGCTGTATCTCGTTCTTCTTCTTCATTGAACTTCTTGGTGGGCTACTCTGTGTCGGGCTTCTATGATGTCACGCTATAACGTAGCTGATGCAGCTATCTGCATCTGGCTTACACTCTGCTGGCCAGAGTAAAGTACGGTTGTCTGTGAAAACGACAGCAAGATCAGGGTTTACTGTGCCAAACTGGACTGGACCAAACCGGACCGCTTGGTGGAAACAGAGCTTTTGTGAACCAGGTAAGGTTCATATATGGGCAGGTAGTTAGGATGCAGAAAGAGGAGTTCCGGTTTGGCGCACATGGAGTAGAGACGCGTTTACCTCGAGCTCCCATAATATTTATTTCAAAGTTCACCCCACCTGCATTCGCCTACTCTACAACCCTCTGCAATTTTCTTAATTGATTTAACAGTGTTTTTCAGCACTTCAACACTTTTTCAGTGTCTTTTATCGTTGAGGATGGCTCCCAAAGCCGCTAAATCGAGTGAGAAAACAGACGATAACGCAGCCGTTAGCAAATCCGATTTGGAAACTTTGCTTTCGGACCACAGGACAGCGCTAGTCTTGGAGCTTAAGTCATCATTTAAAGTACTGAATGAGAAGATTGATGGGCTCCAAGCAACTATCTCAGGCCATCACGATAGGCTGACTTCATTGGAGGAAAATGCAGAGACTCTCCATCAGCGGCTAGAAAAGGTGGAGGCTACCTGCGACCTGATGGAGAATAATAACCGGAGACTACAAGCTAAGTTAACTGACCTGGAAGGTAGGAGTAGGAGGAGTAATGTCAGGCTGGTCGGTCTTCCCGAGGGGATCGAGGGTGCACAACCCACTAAGTTCTTCTCTCAGCTATTAAAAGAAGCCCTCGGTGAGGAAGTATTTCCCGCTGCACCGGAGCTAGAGCGGGCGCACCGTAGCCTAGCTCCCAAACCGAACCCCGGGGCCAGACCTCGTTCTGTCCTGCTCTGCTTTCACCGCTTCCAAAGTAAAGAGCTTTCGGTCAGAGAAGCAAGAAAGAGAGGCACACTGACGTACCAGGGACACACGTTCAGGATCTACGAGGATTATTCTCCAGAGGTGGTGAATCAGCGGAAAGAATACAGGGATGTAATGTCGTCCCTGTACAAGATGGGATTGAAGCCTTCTCTCCTCTACCCGGCCAAACTCCGCATCACGCAGACCAACGGCTCCCGTATCTGGCTCGGGTCAGTTGCAGAGGCGGTAAAATTCATCGAAGCCTTTAATGACTCTTCGTAAACGAACATGGATCACGACGGGTTAAATACCTACAGGTTGGCTTAAGATTGTAATATTTGATCACGTTAGGCCTAGTACCACCGCATACTTTGACGTTGCTGTTTTGACCTCGTCTTGATACAATTCATAAACATTTAGAACATTATGTCTTCAATATCAGACGGTTGTTCAACATTATGTATTCTCCCTGTCAGAAGGTTTCGAATGCCTTCTCTGCATGGATGCAGAGAAGGCATTCGATAGAGTGGAGTGGAACTACCTATTTGAAACCCTGGCAAGGTTTGGATTTGGCAAAACATTCATTTCATGGGTTAAACTTTTATATTCCGGCCCCTCTGCTATGGTTCTGACCAACAACTTGTACTCCAAACCTTTCGTTTTGCATCGCGGTACTCGGCAGGGGTGCCCTCTGAGCCCTCTTCTCTTTGTTTTGGCAATTGAGCCCTTGGCTCAGGCGATAAGATCCAACAACTCTATACCAGGTATAGTAAGAGGGGGCATAGAACACAAAGTATCACTGTATGCCGATGACCTCCTCCTGTATATGTCTCATGCAGAAACCGCGATCCCTTTGACTCTTAATCTATTACAGCAGTTTGGGAAGATATCGGGCTACAAGCTAAATCTACATAAAAGCGAGGTTTTCCCATTAAATTTAGATATCGCATTATTTGAGAACTTCAGGTTACCTCTTAAAATATCTTCGGATAGCTTTAACTATCTTGGAATCACGGTGACAAGGAATTTCACAGACCTCCATAAGCAAAATTTTGGAAAACTACTAACACAAACAAAACAAGATCTGTCTAATTGGTCCCCTCTCCTTCTGTCGCTTATTGGCAGAGTTAACACAATAAAAATGACTGTACTTCCAAAGTATCTATATATGTTCCAATGTTTACCTCTGTTTATTCCTGGTACTTTCTTCAAAAGGTTGGATTCAATAATATCAGCATACATATGGAATGGCAAACGTCCTCGTCTGCGCAAAAATTACTTACAAAGATCAAAACAAGAAGGAGGTATGGCCATGCCAAATTTCCGATACTATTATTGGGCGTCCAATTTGCAATGTATGTCATACTGGACATATCACCATCTAGACGATAACTGTCCAACCTGGGTAAAGCTGGAGACCAATCTCTGTGGCTCTGTTTCTTTACCGGCCCTAGTTGGTTCGTCATTTCCCTTACCGATAACCACGTCCATCACTTCTCCTGTAATCAGTAATACACTAAAAATCTATTCTCAATTCAGGAAACATTTTAATTTATCTGATATGTGCCTTTCTAGCCCAATAGCTTTTAACCATCTCTTCTCACCTTCAATGCAGGATGTATCATTCAACATGTGGCATGGGAGAGGCCTGAAGAGTTTCAATGATCTTTTTATTAATGATACATTTGCTTCTTTCGAACAGTTGTCAAAGAAATTCAATATACCGAGCTCACACTTTTTTAGATATTTGCAGATTAGGCACTATATTAAAGGATCTATGTCACAGTTTCCCAAAAAACCTTCCAATACTATAACAAATACTATCCTGTCTCGTGACCCGGCAGACAAAGGGGCAATTACATCTATACTGGGACTGATCTCTAAACTAGATAACTCTTCCATATCTGGTATTATGAATGCATGGGAACGAGACCTACAAACAACAATCGACGAGGGAGTCTGGGCTAAGATTTTGAAAACAATTCATTCCTCCTCAATGTGCGCCCGACATTCTTTACTCCAGTTTAAAGTGGTGCACCGCGCACACCTTTCTAAATCCAAATTAGCTAAAATATATCCACAAATCAACCCTACATGTGACCGATGTAAGACTGAGGATGCAACATTAATCCACATGTTTTGGTTATGCCCTAACTTAGAGAAGTTCTGGGAAGCTATTTTTGAAGCCCTCTCTACCATTCTGGCTGTCAAAATTGACCCAGACCCCCTTATGTCTCTTTTTGGAGTTGTTCCAGAGGGGATGCAGCTACCAATAGGGGGGCAAAGAGTTATAGCTTTTACCACCCTCTTAGCTCGCCGTTTGATACTTTTGAAGTGGAAAGATGCTGCCCCACCTTCAGTTTCTCATTGGTTACGAGATGTACTTATTAACCTGAAACTTGAAAAAATCAGATGCACACTGCGTGGTTCTGAAAAGAAATTCAATGAAATATGGAGATCGTTCCTGACGTTCTTTGGCAAACCCTCCACACATGTACAAGAATAAACAGTGAATTTGCTTTGCCTTGACCCGTGACACATTCTATATTCTGGCCTGGTCGTGCTGCTTCTGGCCTTTCTTTTTTGTTTAATTCATCTATTTATTTATTTTTCTTTTATCTTTTTATTTATACATCAGATTGTTATTATTAATCCTTATTTGTGTATATTTATGTTTATTTGTAGTTATCTTTCACTAAGTGACTCAACAACTAGAGTCTTTCATCTTACCCATTAACAGAATATGGCTAGGTAGTGAAACAGTCTTAATATGTGAGCGACAGCAAGGGGTGGGGGATTGTACGGGGGTGGGAATAGTGTTCTGTTTTCATGTTGATGTGTGTAAAAATGCAAAACTTCAATAAAAATAACTTTGAAAGAAAGGATGCAGAAAGAGAAGAGAACAACAGACACCATCAGGTCCAAACACTTATGACGCTCGCCTGGATTCCGGAATTATTTGATCCTGCGTAAGATCCACTTCGTGTCTGACTCAGTGTTCAGTTTAATTTTGAGTTTGTTTGAATTTTGTTTGTTGATCAGGAAAAATTGCGACTTCAGCAAACATTCACACTGGGGGGTTACTGTTGTCCGCCTGTTGGGCTGAAGAGTCGTACCTGTCTCCCCTGCAGCCAGACGTACTTCAGCTCATCGTAAACCGTCCCGTCCTTCCCGAGGCACGTGAAGAAGCCTCTGAAACAGGAAACAGACGTTCAGATCCATCACAGGGACACAGACTCACACACGTACATACTCGCTGCTAACAACCTGATGCACAGCGCTCAGTTACAGAACTGAACCTTCACACCCAGAGCATGACGTCACAGGAAAACGTCCACCATCTGAATGTGATGTTTAAAAACGTATGTGCATGCTTGTCGATAGTCTTAGCATTGAAGAGTGACTACGTTACCCATGAACAGGGTCATGAGAGTATTTCAGCCAGAAGTCGACCACGCTGTCCAGCTCTGTGCGAATCCTCTCTCTCCACTCCTTCAGCATCACTGATGACATTCTTCCTGACAAAAAAACAACAGAAATAAAGTTTGGAATAAAAGTTGTGATCGAGGTTATTATCAGCTCAAAAACTTAATCCAAAGCAGTAACCCAAAATGTGTACATTTTGCAACGACAGTATGGAAACCTTCCTAAAGGGGCCCCATCTGACAGCACTCACTCTCTCTCACTCGCCCTGCTAAACTCTGCATTCATTATTGCTGTGAAAACCACAGTTTGTCAATGACAGTCAACAAAGAAAGATAAAGAGGAATAATCCATCTATAGGAAGGAAAACATACACCGGATAAAATAGTAAGGGAAGCAAGCGTCGGGACATTGGCAGACATGTTAGGGATGAATGCTGGATGGAGGGCCCCCCCAATTGATTTTTTCCTGGGGCCCCAACAGACTCCAGAATCCCCACTGGCTTTGACAAAAGACACGGCCTACTGTATATGTTCATACTCTGCTTATGCTCAGGCCTGTGTTGTAAAATGACTAATTATTTTATTTAAACATAATTCTTTATAATCTGAATTCTGACTTTAATACTTCACATTAAGATGTTGCCTGACCTACAGCAAACCTACAAGCGAGTATTTAGCACTTTAAGACTTTAGTTCAGTTACATTAATGATGAGTCAGCTCACTCCACCCTGCAGAGATAAACAGTTATTCATGTGTTTATTGGAGGAGGTTAACTGTCATGTTGAAGGCTGAACTATGATGTAACTGCGTTCACTTTGTGCATCTTCAACCATCAGAAACATTCATAATCAGGCTGCTTTTTCTTTGTTTTCTAACCAGAACCTGCACATGCATCATGTCTGAAGTGATGAAGCTGCGAGAAAAACTAATCCTGCTGGCGGTGCACATTGTGGAACGGAAACGGAGCAGACCTCAATGTCTGTCGTTAGAATTCAGTTTGTATTTTCATCAGCTGAGAGACAAAACAGAGACACACTAAATAAAAAACCGTGTTTACCTTCTGGTTCCTGTTCCCTGACACCGTGCAGACGTAGAGAGCGAACCCCGGCAGCAGAGCTCACTCTGCGGGTACTGCGTGTGTCGACGAGCCGTCATGTGATCCGCTGCTCGCGCGCGCACGCACCAGCGTGTGTGTGAAGCGGATCAGAGAGGACTGCTGAAGGAAACTTCCTCTCCTATCAGAAACAGGAATGTGCGCATGTGGCAGAAATAAAGATGACTTGAGTGTTTTAAAGATCCTGCAGGACAGAGGTCAGGAGAAGTGGGTTAACCTCGGACATTGAGCAATACAATCCTCCCTTATTAAAAACATACTAACAACAAACAAACACACTGACCTCAATCCTGACTCACACACACTTTAAATCAAGTACAGTTCTGGACTTTGGGTGCAATGTGTTGTATTTATTTTAAGGGTTAAACATCCAGTAAAAGCAAACTGAGACATGAATCAGTTTATAAAACAATCTCAACAGAGGAACCAAAGAATCTAAATCAAACAGGATATTTTGAAACACAACTAAAGCCAGTATGTTGAGGAAATATGATGAAATATGTTGATTTGTGTTGTTTGCCGGGTCTGCTGTGGCTCAGTGGTAGAGTCGGTCGTCTCTCAACCGGAAGGTCGGGGGTTCGATCCCCATCTCCTGTAGCCACATGTCCGATGTGTCCTCTGGCGAGACACTTAACCCTAAGTTGCTCCCGCTGCTTCATCAGCAGTGAGTGAATGTGTATGAATGGATGAGTTAATACTGATGGTCTCTTTACTCAGCAGCCTCTACCATCAGTGAGTGAATGTGTATGAATGGATGAGTTAATACTGATGGACTCTTTACTCAGCAGCCTCTACCATCAGTGAGTGAATGTGTATGAATGGATGAGTTAATACTGATGGACTCTTTACTCAGCAGCCTCTACCATCAGTGAGTGAATGTGTATGAATGGATGAGTTAATACTGATGGTCTCTTTACTCAGCAGCCTCTACCATCAGTGTGTGAATGTGTATGAATGGATGAGTTAATACTGAGGGACTCTTTACTCAGCAGCCTCTACCATCAGGGTGTGAATGTGTATGAATGGATGAGTAAATACTGATGGACTCTTTACTCAGCAGCCTCTACCATCAGTGTGTGAATGTGTATGAATGGATGAGTTAATACTGATGGACTCTTTACTCAGCAGTCTCTACCATCAGTGAGTGAATGTGTATGAATGGATGAGTTAATACTGATGGTCTCTTTACTCAGCAGCCTCTACCATCAGGGTGTGAATGTGTATGAATGGATGAGTTAATACTGATGGACTCTTTACACAGCAGCCTCTACCATCAGTGAGTGAATGTGTATGAATGGATGAGTTAATACTGATGGACTCTTTACTCAGCAGCCTCTACCATCAGTGAGTGAATGTGTATGAATGGATGAGTTAATACTGATGGTCTCTTTACTCAGCAGCCTCTACCATCAGGGTGTGAATGTGTATGAATGGATGAGTTAATACTGAAGGACTCTTTACTCAGCAGCCTCTACCATCAGGGTGTGAATGTGTATGAATGGATGAGTTAATACTGATGGTCTCTTTACTCAGCAGCCTCTACCATCAGGGTGTGAATGTGTATGAATGGATGAGTTAATACTGAAGGACTCTTTACTCAGCAGCCTCTACCATCAGGGTGTGAATGTGACCTGCGGTGTGAAAGAGCTTTAAGACGTCAGAAGACTAGAAAATAAATATACAAGCTCAAGTCCATTTAACAGTTGTTGCGACACAATGGTATAAAAATGAATTGTTACCGAGGACTATGGACTGTGTTGTTTTATTTTACTTTGAAATGACTTGTTTGGTTCATGTCTTGTGATGGAGGGTTAGGGTTGATTATATCAGATTATTCTTCTTTCTGATGCTTTTCATTCAAGATTTGAGATTTATGTTTGTATTTAATTGTAATGTTTCCTCGATAAAGACAAATAATCTTACAAATAAATAAAAATGATGCACACATACATTTCAGTTCTATTTTATTTAGGGACAAAGACTCGTTGAGCGTGGACTGGCAGAGACAGCATGAACAGAGTTTCTGACACACATACAAATATAATACAAATACATTATTATAAAACACCAAAAGACACAAAATGTAAAAATGTAAGCAACAAATATTTGTCAAGATTGCTCACAATCATAAACACATCAGAGAGAACATCTGCAGCCAGATGTGTCAGCCTCCTATGTTACCTAGCAGAGGGGTCGACCACGCCTCCTCACTAAGATAAACGTTTCTGTCTCTTCCTCGCTCCGAGTCGCTCTGAGAAAGTTCCTAAATCACTCCTGGGCTAAAAGTCCTGATTTTTTTAAAGCGAAGTTAGGGGGCCTCTGGATGCTCAGGATGTTTGTGAATACGTGTTTGTGGTTCCCTTCACTTAGCATCATATCAACAGTTGTCGAAGTGTTGCAGTCATATTGTGATATTGACTCAACAGGGGAAAATCTTGTCTTACATGTTCCCGGGGTGTTTCTTTACCGACACACTGAAGAGTTGAGACATGCAGAGTTGGCCAACAACCTTGACGCTGACACTCAGATACTTCAACAGATCCAGGAGAAGAAGGACGGTGAGATACTCCTCACATTAAACTCTTCTTTTTTATCTCATTAACAAATAAAGGATTAAACTGAAGTGTTCACCTGTCCTGACGGAGCATCCCTCTTTCTCTTTCAGCCTGTCATCAGGGACAAAATGTCGGCAAACCTCCGCTACCGCTGTTTGTGTAACTTTCTAAGTGCAACTGCGTTAATTGCAGGTAAGTTATTTCAAATAATGATCCCAAAAAAGGAGAGCAACTACATATTTAAACATTGAACCTAAACCTTCTCTATTTCCTCCTTCAGGATGCACCTCTCTCTTCATTTTAGCTTTCCCGATCGCTGAGATAACTTTAGGTAAGTGAGGCACATTTGAATCGTTTTTAAGCATCTCAAAGTTTTTTACAAACGTTTCTGCTCGTGGAGCTTATTAGAAAGCCCGCTTCCATCGCTGCAACACCTGTTGGTTTGACCTGATAACTGGTCTCATATCTGGCAAACCGAGGGGCGTCCAAAACGGCCGTGTGGGGGTGCCTTAAAACTGCCTACCTTCTCTGGTCCAAACAAATCCAGACCATTCAGGACCAGAATCTAAAGTTAGAAGGAGGACATACTGGCTGCTGCATTGTTGTCAGAGAAGCCAGCACTTCAACATAGCATGTTTCCTTAATGTCTGATCATATAGTAAGGTCACTTTATCATTTCACTCTCTACACATCTCACTGATTGAACCTTTAAGACCTTATTACTAATAAATGTGTCATGTAAGCCTATTTGGGCTGGGCATGAATAAGTGAAAACTTTATTTTCCAGTATCAGCTCTGCAGTCTTTGTCAGTCTTTCTTTACTCTGTGTGAACAGGTGTGGTGTACCTGCACGAGTGTCCAGCTGCACCACTTCTCCCCGTGTATGTGATGGTGTGTGGGATCGTGGCCGTGCTGCTGATGGGTCTGTTAGCTCTGCCCAAGCTGGTCTGTCCGGCTGCACCAAACAGCCTGATCTGGACTGTGTGCCTCCTCAGCCTGGTCCTGTTCGCCTTCATATGGTTCTTCTATGGTGAGACTGGAGACTCTCTGCATCACTATCATTCTCATACATCACAGACTGTACAGAAGAAGAGGACCTAGCCTGTTGTTACAACAGAGAAGTCAATGCAGAAAACCCTCAATCTGCATTCTTTCTAATGGCCAGCAGGGGGCAGCTTCACTGGTTGCAAAGTCTTAAGCTATTTTCACACATGCACAGAACTCCTGAAAAGTTCTAGAGAATCTCAGGACTGTCCCTGAAATCCTCCAGATCTGGTTGTGCACACATGCCCCTCACAGCGGGTGACTATCCCTGTCCGACGGTATGGTGGGCGAGTTGTCTCTTGAGGCATTAAAAAAACGACGCGGGGGTGGCGAACAAAGCAACAGAGTCCGCTAGACAACATTATAGTGAGAATGACAATCGTGCAACTCTGCATAATTTAGATTTTTCGTTGTTGAATTAAAGAGGAAAATCAAGTTCCATATCATGATCTGCTGCAGATTTTACACACTTTTTACATTCTCTCGATGACATAGTTGTTTTTTGCCTTCAGATGCATTCATTCGTCTCTTTCCCTCCACAGGTAGTTACCTGATTTATTCTATATATCCCCCAAACTACACCAAGAGCTCCAACAGCAGCATCTTTACTCCGTCTGCAGCTGACAACAAGCCTGACTCCTCCTCGGATCAGAACCTGAATCAGAGCCGTCTGAGCCTCAACCTGACGACCAACAACAACAACAACAGCAACAACCAGACTTTAATGCAACTCATTCAGAGTTGGTCCCTCAGCAGGAACAGCAGCTCTCAGACAAACAGAGAGCACCTGAACGCAGCACAAAGACTTCATGTGGAGGCTGCAGCTCCGTACTGTGACAGGACGCTGTACCTGTTTGCTTTCTGGACCATCACGCTGCTGTACGTGTTGTCAGGACACACTTTGCTCATCTTCACCTGCATATATGGAATAAACAAACTTTCAAAGATGGTCCCCGTCTGAACTGAGAAACAAACTAATTACATCTCAGAGACTTTGAACATCACATTAAGATGATCAGTTAGTCCTGTAGAGAAACATTCAGCCTCGTTTGCAACACGCTTTGCTTCACGCTGCTTGAGAAATAAAGAGAAATCAAGATTTTAAAACTTCCTCTTCACAGCTCTGACTCATGTCGGGAAACAGAAGTTTATTATCTTGTTTTCCTCTGCTCGTTTTGTTGTTTTTAAATTTGCATAAAATGTTAATTCTATTACGTATTTTAAAAAGTGTCTTCAAATATCAACTAGCTTGTGAAAATGTTGTGTTGTTAAAAGCATTTCATAGTTTTCTGACAGCTGACAGTTATCAGATGTAGCACGATGACATGAGAGTCAGGAGCTCAGAGGCTGATCAACTTTCTCATGACTAAAAGTTACACAGCTGGTTGATAATATCCTTTTTGTTGCTGTCCTGGAATAATCCTGCTTCATCAGATGATAGTATGAGACGTTTTTTAGAGGCTATCAGTTGAAAAAGAGCTTTTTGTAAATTAGACAAAAAAGTGTCAGAAAACTCAAAATATGTTTCTTATGGCTCAAGAAGAGCATCAGCTGCTCTGTTGAAGCGAAGCTTAATAAAATGTAAAAGTCTGCAGGTGTGATCTCTGTTCTGGTTCCTTCTTGCACGCTGCACCGCTCGTTCTGAGCTGATTTCAGTCCATAAATATCAGTTACATGACATATTATTTGATGTCTTTTGTTTCATTAAAAAATACATTCTAATGCAATGTTTCCCAAAGTGGGGGTCGGGATCCCCTGGGGGGGTCACAGGACACTGAGAAAGGGGTTACAAGGTTCCATCATGGGGCAGCTGTGGCTCAGTTGGGAGAGTCGTTGTCTCTCAACTGGAAGGTCGAGGGTTCGATCCCCAGCTCCTGCAGCTACATGTCTGATGTGTCCTTGAGCAAGCCACTTAACCCCGAATTGCTCCCGCTGCTTCGTCAGCGGCGTACGAATGCGTATGAATGGATGAGTTCACACAGCAGCCTCTACCATCAGGGTGTGAATGTGTAGGTGTGACCTGCGGAGTAAAAATGCTTTGAGTAGTCAGAAGACTAGAAAAGAAATAAACAAGCTGAAGTCCATTTACCATCCTAAAACATTTAAAAATGAAAAATGACTTACTCTTACAATAAAATAACTGAAATAATGTTACGGTGTTTAGACTTGTGTCTACTTGGATAGGCGTATTAGTGCGTGGCTGTGCACACAACGTTAAATGTTTGACCACCTCCAGGGACAGTAGGGGTCCTCAGCCTCTAGCACCCTATTTTAGAGGTTGCGGGTTCAAAAGTTTGGGAACACCTGTCCTAATGGATGCAAGACAACAGTGAAATATCTGCAGCAAAACAAAAATAATCCACAGGTGTGTTTCACAGACTTATTCTGTTTTTGTCCACTAGATGGAGCTCTTCTGCAGCCTAAACCATCCACAGCTTCCTCTGTGAAGACATGTAGGGTTCTCACAGTGCCAGAACATCACATGATACTGATAAAATCAAACGATATAGATACCTGTTTTGATATCACAGCAACAAAAAAGTCGAAGGCATCTACTGTTGAGTTATTTCTTGTTTTTTAATCCCCAAAACCTGCAGGCAAACTCCTGCACACGGTCCAAATCACACAAGTACTCCACCAACGTTTTGGTACTGAGTATTTGTGCAGTTTAGACAGTGTCCCCGAGTCCCACTGCTCTCTGTTTGTAAGAGACGTAACTGTTGTTTTTGTATTTTTAACACACACAGAAACAAACTGAGCATGCAGCACCACTGCTCTATCTCTCGCTTGTAGCAGCTTTGTGTTGAAAATGACTGAAAATCTTTAAATCATTTAAAGCTTCAGCTCCTCCCGACACTATGAATAATTCAAATAATGGAGATTCCATCGTTTTAAAACACCTGGTATCAAAAAGTATCAAACATTTAGACAACTTTAGAAGACAATGGTAGAAAGAAGAAGAAAACTTTCATATTTTCAGGGTGATTGAACATTTTACACCGCTGAACGCCCCCTGTTGATGCTGAGATCCATCATCTCATGTTTCTAACAGACCTGAGCTGAGCTGAGGGATCAGAGCTCAGCTGGCAGCATCTGTCTGCTCCTTCTGTCAGAAAGTTTCCCTCCATGGTTAGAAAACCTGATTATCCAAGAGGACAGCAGAGGAAGTGAACTGTCTGTGTGTCAACAGGAGAGAGGGGGGAGAGAGAGAGAGAGAGAGAGAGAGAGAGAGAGAGAGAGAGAGAGAGAGAGAGAGAGAGAGAGAGTCTGCCACCAGCGTGTGTTGGGACTGAGTGTTTGGATGTAAACTCTTCTCAGTGCTGTCAGCTGGTGCGGGCCTAGAGGAAGCTCCAGAAAGTCATTTGTCGAGTTTTGGTGCCAAAAGTTCCTACAAAGAACATCTGCTAGTTTCAGCCGAGTCTGCAGGATGTGCTCATCGTGAACACTTACCTGACTTTAGAACAGCATCATCTTTATATTCACAGGTTCAGTCAGTCAGGTCGGATTTGAACCCAGTTCCCCCGCTTCGAGGAATGCGCCCCACTTTTACGTGAAGGAAACTTGTTCATCTAGGTTAAAACATTTCTCCAGAGTGATGAATTTGCAAAGAGATTCATGAAATCAGCCTCCATCTAAATGTGACCGCAGAGTTTATCTCTCTGAGATCTCACTGACAAGATTTTCCATCGAGATAAAACGTCAGTAAACATCAATAAGCAGATGTTAAACATGTCCGCTCACCTCCTGATAACACAAACTGAAGGTGTGTTTACAGCCGGTCTGTGGAGACGCTCAGAGACGTCCGGATAGCAGCAGCCTTCTGCAGCGCTGTTGTGTTATGGGAGGCTTAAAAGCCTTTGATTATAGACCCAGACATTTAACTGACATCCCCACCATATATCACCGGAGAGCAACAACAGATATCTGTAAAAAGAATGAGTGTGTTGCCAACTTTTGTTCTCCTTCCTCCTCTGTGTGTGTTCCTGAACCGCTTGAAGACATCTGAATGAATGAGCTTCTGATCGAGAGACTAAAGACGTTGTCACATATGCACCCCGGAAAAGTTCTAGAAGGCAGACTGCCCGTGAAATCTTCCTGACTTAGTCGTTCATACTTTGTCAGGCCTCAGGAGGCGGAGCTTATCTGGGAAAAGAAACCATGCATCAATCACCAGTAGAGCGTCATCTAGCTTCGCGGAGATAGTGGAGTTTTAAGGGACGTGTGCAGATATTTGGAGCCTGAGGTGATTTCAGAACAAATGATAAACCTGTCTAGACGTTAAGCTCAGACACATAAAGGAATTTAGCCGCTCTGCGTTAGCGTGGACATGGAGCGATGGGAGTGCTCTCTCAATGTGTAGAGACCTTCTTCACCTTGATGCCTTTAACTCAACCTTACTTCATGTGACACAATCATCTTAGCACAGAATCAGAGAGATCATAACTAAAAACACAGTCATCTGTAGGCGCTGAGGTTGTAAAGACTCTCCAATCTGTCACGTTCCTTAAACACTAAACAGATAACAGATCCAATAAACAGATTTTTATTAGCATTTGTTTTAATTCAATCTTTAATTAAGTTAAAGCCAATATTTACATGAACTGACTGATACAATCAAAAATGTTATTCTCTATCAACAGCTCGTCCTCGACATCTGAAGAGGCAATTAAACGGGAAAATGAATCAAACAGGCCGAAGGTATGTTGGCTGTTTACGTCTCCACATTTAGCCGAGGAGCAGCGCAGCGTGTGTGTGTGTGTGTGTGTGTGTGTGTGTGTGTGTGTGTGTGTGTGTGTGTGTGCGATCAGACTCTGCAGGTCTAGCAGTAGTTCCTGAGGTAAACCAGTCTGTGAGGCTGGAACTTCTCCCGACACAGAGGACACTCCGCCTGTAAGAAACAAACAAACACACACACACACACATATATTAGGACATCATTTTCCTCTGTACATATTTTTGATATAGTTTGGGGTAAAAGGCGTTAAAACTGTCTCCTATATGTCCCTCTGAAACACAGAAGAGAGAGAGAGAGAGAGAGAGAGAGAGAGAGAGAGAGAGGAACGACATGGGGGAAAGGAGCCACAGGTCGGATTTGAACCCAGGTCACCCACTGTGGACTACAGCTTCTGTAAATGTGGTGCGCAAACTAAACACCCGTCCACGGGCACCCCTCAGAAGGACACTTAAAAGGTAAGCATAAAGGAGTTTAATCCCTGTGGGACTATGGGGGGAAATCGGAGTAACCGGAGAGAACCCACACATGCACGGGGAGAACATGCTAACTCCATACAGAAGATCAGCGCTAACCACAGCACCACTGTGCAGCCTTAAACGGTTAATCCATCTATTGACTGCCTGATCTTTGCAGCTCTTAGTTTTAAAGCAATGACTGCAGATTTGTGAGGGTCATGACCTCAGACTGACCTTGGTGTTGCACCACTCGGTGATGCACTCCCAGCAGAAGAGGTGTCCACAGGGGGTGGAGGTGGAGTGTCTCCTCTCCTCCAGACAGAGGATGCAGCGAGCTGCTCTGGATCCTGAGCTCTGTGTGCGCTGAGGACTGGAGACACACAGTTCAGAGAGTCAGCTTTAAACCCATCCTGTGCATGTTGTTTGTTCTTGCAGCGCTCCTTTTTTTAACCGCAGGTGTTGAATAAATGAAAATGAGCAAGACCTTAATAATGTTATTAAGTAATAACGAGGTTTGTGCTGCAGGCTCAGAGGACAAAATCTAATCGACCAGTTGCCAGACTGCAGTGATATCTAATGTGGATGTTTAAATTCTAAAGAATTTTGATGACTTGAGTTAAAGCAATTTGACAAAACTGGTAAATATCAGCTCACGTGAACACTCCAATATTTAACTGCAATAAGCTTCATTTGTGGACAAAATTGTGACATCAACATATTATTTTAGAGCTGCAGTTGCACCACACTTGAGGTAATTATGCCACAATAGAACAAATTGGTGCATGAGTCAGACCAGAGCAAACGATCTACAGAGGTTAAAGCGCTCTTAAACTCATTAAGACTCCCAAATATGTAAATATTGCCAAGGATTTAAAACATTGAAATTCACAAAACGACCAGCTAGAGATGTGGGTTACATCGACAGCTTCATACATCAATACAGCCTTGTCTTCGGGTCTGGGCCTAGTTCTGGTTCAGTACCTGAGGTTTCTGTAAAGCTTCCACTCCTGCCTGGCTCTCTGTCTCTGCCTGAAGTTGTTGAGCTGCAGACACACGGTGATGAGCAGCTGGAGGAGGGACACGGCTCCTAACAGCCTGTAGCTGCTGCTGATGGGCCCGTCATCGCCGTCCTGCCCCTTCACACGCAGCTAAACACACAAACAGAAAAAAACACAGAATATTAATGTAAATATGACCTGTGAAATGACTCCTGCAGCTTTAACAGAATCTGATGTCAGAGTTTTCTCATTAAGTTCAGACAAATCTCTTAAACCCCCTCGATACATATCGCCAGAAACAAATGAGCAACAACTGTTCAGATCACATGTTCCTTTAATTACAGACACGTCTCCTGATGTTAGAGCAAAGAGCGACCAGGAGAAGACAGCTGTGCCCTCACACTTACTCAAAGCTACAAAATAAGTTCATTAAACCAGAGATCATCAGAGCCAG
Organism: Tautogolabrus adspersus; assembly: GCA_020745685.1. Lineage (NCBI taxonomy): Eukaryota > Metazoa > Chordata > Actinopteri > Labriformes > Labridae > Tautogolabrus > Tautogolabrus adspersus. The sequence goes on along the minus strand of CM036547.1, from coordinate 1,718,104 downwards.
AGATCTTCTTCAGGTAGTTTTAGAACCACAGAAGAGGAGGTGATTTAAACAACCTGTAACTCCAAAGAGAGGCCTAGAGCCTGGCTCAGACTATAGGAGTCTTAGCATCACACACACACCTGGGCAATAAAACAATAATTATAGCAAACTTTTCTCAATATAAATATAACAAAAGAAGGCAAACCTAAACTAAAACAGAGCAACCTTCTCTGTAAAGTTAAGACCAAAAGAGGCAAAACTACAACCCTTTTCCACCATTTCAAACACCACACTAACCATCTGCTTTCAACATTTGTCTTTTTCTGGCTGCTGTTGTGGTCGATTTGCTGTGCACCTGCGTGAGGTTCGTTAACCCTCCCTCTCTCTAAATGATGAATGCAGACGTGGTTAAATATGTCAGTGTACGACTTGGACTACTTATGTATTTGCATACATTTATGTCTTCTTTAAAATCAATGTATAACACGTGTTTATTCATCTAGTAGGTAAGATGTTTAAAAGCATGATCACATACATAGCTGATACCAGCCGCTCTCTTGGACAGGTGATAGAAGGAGCCGCTGACGTAGAACAGCGCCACATGTAGGCGGTGCAGGAGGGTCAGACTCTGCTGGAGGACAAAAACCACCGGCACACATGCCTTCCTCTGCTGCTCTGAAAGCAGCCCCACAGCCTGCTGCATCCACTTCTTCAGCCACGACTCAAAGCTCCATCTCCAGGACGCTGCCTGCCGCCGACTGACACCACCGCCGCTCTCCTGCCCAGCTTCCAGCTCGTTCTCCAGGCACATCAGGACCTTGTCCAGGAGGTAAGGGAAGAAGGCGTGACAGAGGACGAGGAAGCTTCGTCTGGCCCGAGACGGGATCCGACGTTTAGTGGGATCCACCTGGACGATGTTGACATACTCTTCTCCCAGAGTTTGAAGACCTGGTGAGAAGATTCAACCAAAGAAAACTAGTAAAACAAATGTAAAGAAAATATGATTTCCTGCTGGTTACTGTCAACAAGTACCTGAGAATGTTGTTAAACTGTAGTATGCAAGGTCTGACAGCAGCTCTATCTCTCTCCTCCAGTCCAGCCATCGTTTAGATCCTACACAGGGAGAGAAAGAGAGAGAGAGAGAGAAAGAGAGAGAGAGAGAGAGAGAGAGAGAGAGAGAGAGAGAGAGAGAGAGAGAAATAAATTCAACAAACTTAAATATTACCATCAGGTGTTACATTTCATGCAGACAAGGTGGTTCAAGAAGAGCAAACAGTTGCTTCTTTACTTTGACAAACAGAACAAGCTTTCATTTTGATGATAAGGAGCTTGTTTCTTTTTACCTTAAACTTCCACTCCTGACTCTCTGCGTCACATTACGGTGATTATTATATCTCAACATCACACAGCTACTCTTTACCGCAAACTAGGCCTGCATATTGTGAGATAAGTAGTCAACGTGTGGTAACATTGTTCAACATTACGATGATGATACAAAGAGTGATAAATGGACAAATATCAGAGTGCGGGCCGCCGATGGTCTAGCGGGTAGCTTACACCCCATGTGCACTGAGGCTATAGTCCTCTAAGCAGGCGACCCCGGTTCAAGTCTGACCTGCAGCTCCTTTCTCACACGTCATTCCTCACTCTCTCTCTACTCCCTCTCTCTTTCCACTGTCCTATCCAGATAAAGGCATAGAAGCCATATCTCCTAGGAAACTAGTATAGCTTTACCCTTTCCATTTCCTGAAATATTTATGCAGAAAATGTAATATGTTTGTGCAGAGGGTGAAATATGTTTGTGCAGAAGTTGTAGTATGTTTAATAGAAGTTGAAATATGTTTTTGCAGTAAGTGAAATGTTTTGATGCATGACATATTTTTCCTTTCTTTACAACATGTATTTGTGTTTCATGAAAAATTCATTCAGTTGACCTTCAGGGCCACCGTACAAACACCTGCACACTGTCTAAATTGCAAAATTAAGTTGGCAACGTCTATTGGTACAATTCTGACAGTGTGTATCTGCAATTTTTGACAATTGAAAACAAGAAAGTTCCCATAATTAGTGCCAGTGACTTTTTTGTTGCAGCTGTATAAACACAGGTATCAATATCGTTCGAGTTGAACTAGTACAGTATCGAAATCTAAGTTTCATGACAACCCTAATGTGAACTAACTAACTGTGAAACCCATTAACTGGTCAGGTAATGCACGAGTTGAACATGTCAGGGAGACCCCAGGTGAGCATGAATCTTGATCCACAGGTGAGGGGCACAACAGGTGGAGAGCATGCAAAAAGTAAAATACGCATCTTTTAAGAAGAAAAAAAATATTTCTTTGAGTTTGTCATTTGAAAAAACTCACCAGCAAGTGTCTGGAAAGTTTCGTTGGCGTTGTTTCTCAGGAAGGTTTGATAAAATTCGTCCTTCTGACTCGAGCGAATCAACTGAGACTGGTTAGCAGGAGCTAGAGGCATCGTTAGCGGACATTAGAGAGACGATTTCAGACTCTAATGTATTAAAAAGGAAGATATGTTCATGACAAAATATTAATATCAAGAGGCCAAAGTCTCACAGAGTGAAAAAACTCCGGATAAAAGTCCTTATCCACACAGCAGGACGTCAGAACTGTAGTCCTGTAGTCCTTTCCGTTAGCCTACAAACTGCTAAATACTCAATTTAGCTAACAGTCAGCGCCAAAATACACAAAGCAAAATAAACATAAACTCACGGAAGCAATTATCTAAAACAAAATGTGCATTTCTGTCGCTTTCTGTCGGAATATGGGATAATATTCCTCATTTGTAGTTTAAAAAATAACTGCAGCTAGCAAACACCAGGAAGCAGCGGAAGTTGTTCCCCTGACAACGAATGAAACGGGACGATAATCAGCCCGGTGAGTCACAGCGCCACTCACTGGCAGTGGCAGGAGGAGGAATTACACGCACAATAAAGATAGTGAGATCAGTGAATATTTCATAAACGATGAGAGCTTTTTAATGTAATGATATGCCATGTTTATATTTTAATATATTTTTTATGCTCATTGAGGGAAATGTTACAGCAGATCGAAAGACATCAGCAATTAAAGTATTAATAATAATTTATTTTTGGGGCTTTTTTGTTCACCTTTATAGATCTAAGACAGTGGATAGAGTCAGAAATCAGGGAGAGAGAGAGTGGGGAATGACATGCAGGAAATGAGCTGAATCCGGGCCGCCTGCCTGGAGGACTGCATCCTCCATACATGGGGGGCGCGCACTGAGCACTGCGCCACCGTACATCTCAATAACAGTTTTCTAACTTAGTTTTGGTGCAATTTATATAACACATCGTTTAATTTCAGTAATAGAAGACACCGTTGTGTTTTGGTTCGGGTTTTGTAAAGCACTGAGGTGAAAAGTTGCCTCAGCCCTAAATCATTCAAACATTTTGACTTCTCACCACACCAGCTTGTCTTTTAGGTTCTTCACTCTCCACTCCAATTGGTCGTTGTTGTTTTCACATTTCATTCATCGGTTTCCTGCTTCATCGGTTTGCATTTTTTATTAGCAAACCTGACATTTCACGCAGAAATGCTGCTGCCTGCATTTGTTATTTACAACTGATTGTAAGTGAATCATATCAAATCAACTCACCACCACAAACACAGTTTATTAGTTTTTATTTGACTCCCTTCCAAGGTGCGCACCCTTTAGCTATTCCTCCACTACTTCCTCGTCGTAATGGCTGCAACAAACTGACTGTTGCCACACAGCAGCAGCTCTGATGTTCCCCTGCTGCATGTACATGTTGCTACACGGCAGCTCCTTGTCAGTGTGAGTGGGTTAAGTGCATTCATTCATTGACTCATTGAAAGCTCCTGCTGTTGTGCTGTTATCTGGTGAAGTTGCAGAACCAGTTTCTTTGTCTCCTCAGTGCTGCTCCCTGAGCCAGCTAGGTGTACAATAACCGCTACAGAGAACATCCCATTCTAAGCCCACTCCTATCCTTTTACTTTTCTCAGCACTCACATCAACCCTTGGACAGTGTGCCGCTCCGTCCTGCACACCAGGAAGTTGAACTTTGCACCCATCGAGGGGAGGAGCCGGGTTTTTTTCTTTTCTTTTCCTCCTCCTTAAACTCAGGATCTACTTTCTACTTGTTGCAGATGGAAGGTGGATGGTGAGGGAGGCACTCTGCTGTTTGGACTATACCACTAGCAAGCACACGGGGAGAGTCTGGGATTCAACAGGTAAGACGCACACACGACTGGCTGTTGGTTCGTCTACCTGCATGTTTAAGGCGTTCAACTTCAAACTGCAGTCTGTGTTGACTTGGCTGATTCGTAGGCATCAGACCAGAGAAGATTCAGACGTCTGATTGTGACGCTTTAATGACTGCAGCTGCTGTACTTTGAGTTCAACATGTTCAAACGAGACTTTTAGTTGTGCTGAAAAGTTCCGAACACTCATCCGACAACATCCAGTGAATGTCTTCCTTAACGCTCAGGTTATAAACCAGTCAGTCCAGGTGAGAGTTACCTGTAGTAGAGTTGTATTCATTGATTCTACATTGAATCTGTCACCTGCATCATATTTATGAAGGATGGAAGAAACAAAGATTAGATGATAAAAGCAGAGGTGATGAACGCATGTGAACTGAAAGAGAAGTGATAAATAATAAAGTGATTTGATCAGTTTGAGCCACATTAAATTATTTTATATTAGGTCATTCATCATAACACACAAGTATTTGATAATGTCAGGAAAGGGGCCTCGAGGGTGGAAGTAACACAAACAAATCACTTCATTTTTCATCTCTTTATTTTTAAGTTCACGTGTGTTTTCATCACCTCTGCTTTTATTCTGCAAATGACATGACTTGCATGATGCACTTTTTTCTCATGTGGCATTTAACATGACATTTCTGGAACACGTGCATGTATATCATTTGAATTTGGGTTAGGGCTGCGCGCGCAATAAGTCTGATTTTATCCTTTGGATTTTTTAATGTCAAGCAATGCTTTCTCATTCAGCTCGTGTATATTTTACTTTGCTGCTGGGGGCGATTTTTGCTGCAGCCAGACTTTAGCTACCTTTACATAAATTGGTGCCAACTTAAGTGGAGAAGAACAAATAACTCTTTAGATTTATTCTTGATTCAGTAGGAACATGTGGCAAACAGAAATCATATTGTAATCCTAATATTTAACAACGTAAGATAAAATAAGATATCCTTTACTGTCCTCAAGGGGAAATTTGTAAATGGACTTGAGCTTGTTTATTTCTTTCCTAGTCTTCTGACTACTCAAAGCTCTTTCACACTGCAGGTCACACCTACACATTCACACACTGATGGTAGAGGCTGCTGTGTAGAGAGTCCATCAGTAGTAACTCATCCATTCATACACATTCATACGCCGCTGACGAAGCAGCGGGAGCAACTTGGGGTTAAGTGTCTTGCGGCTGCAGGAGCTGGGGACCGAACCCTGACCTTCCGTTTAATAATAACCTTTATTTATAGAGCACTTCTCAAAATCCGGTTACAAAGTGCTTTACAAGGACAGAAATAATAAAACAAATGTAAAACAGGCAGGTCATAGAATAATATGAAAGGCAAAGATTAAGAAATCACAAACATTACAAACTCATTCATACAATTCATTTAAATGAGTTTTAGGAAGTAAAATTCAGCTCAAATCAGGAAAGGCTGGCCGGTTCAAAGTGTGTCTTAAGAAGGGATTTAAAAGAGATGACTGACTCAGCTGACCTGACCTCCTCGGGCTGGTCGGTCCACAGCCATCACAGTAAACGCTCTGTCCCCTTTGGTTTTCAGTCTGGAATATGGAACGATCAGAAGACCTCTGCCCGAGGATCTTAATGTTCAGTACTCAAAGGTCTGATATGTAGCTGGCAGAAAGGCCACGTCTGTTAAGAGGATCAGACTCTACCAACTGAGTCACAGCCGCCCCTTTGTCTTGGACTCTTTCCTGCAGTGACACGAGAATAAAAAATACATAAATAGAGATCCTACAGAACATGTGACAATTCCGTTTGAGTCCAAGGGGACGATAAAGTTCATCGTATCGTACATAAATATAAAAATGACACATTGACATTTTGCTCGGCCTCATGGAACATCATCCTGTTATTCAGAATATTATTGGACATCAGCACAAATGAATATTTATAGCGATCAGCCCGGTCTGTTTGACCCTGAAACTCAGAGTGAAGAATGAGGGTCAGATCAGACACTGTGTGCCTGTGTAACAGACTGTCTCTTAATGTTATAGCACATGGCATACTTTGATGATATCAGAGAACATGGCTCTCTCATTTGAAACAGTACGACATCAGAGGCTGACATCACTGTCCGATTAATTGGGTATTAAACATCCTAATAAAAAATACTGTACCTGTGTTATTGAAGTTAAACTGAGAACGCGAGTTCAGAATAAGAGAGCATCACAGGGGCTGCTGCAGAGTGTGCGTGGGTGGCAGATTGTTTGTCAAGGGACATCCTTAAAGGACCCAACACACACACACATGCAAACACACACACACACATGCAAACACACACACACACACACACACACATACGACTTGGAAGGAAGCAGAGGAACGGAGGTGACACCTGCTGAGTCGACACACACAGCGAGTTATTTCTGTAATCACCTCAGACAACATCTGTTTCAGCTGCAGAGTCACACACAGGTTATGTCTGGGTTACACACACACACACACACACACACACACACACACACACACACACACACACACACACACACACACACACACACACACACCTGTATGTTGGCTGTCCTGGATGCTTGAGTTTCCATTGATGTCTGAGGTGCTTTTGGAAAACGTTGGCAGAAATCCAGGACTCCTTTAACAGCGTCTTTCTGCCCTTTGGTCCGGTTCTTCTCATGCACCAGTTCTGTGTTTCTTTGGGGGGTTTTCTTTGGGGGTTCATTAGGTAACTGTTTTGTATTTGAGAGCTGACACAGACACGGAAAGCAAGTTATCCTGTATTAAAGAAGTACAGTACCTCGTACAACTTGACTAATCTATGTTCTATCTCCAGTACATTTGCTCACCTGGGATGGTGAAATCATACGTCCCTCAGACAGACAGCTCGTGTACGCACAGTAAATCTTCTGTAGCCCGTGGCGTGTCCTGTAGGAAGTCTATGAGCAGGCCAGCAGCCCTGTAACGTTCTCCACACACGCTGTGTGAAGCTGGAGGAGCGCTGTTGTAACATATGACTTTTTATGAGGCCATAATGTGAAACAAACAGGGCTTTGTTTGGAGCTGATAGGACTGTACTCACTAAACATGACACAGCATCGTGAAGAAAAGCACCACACTGCAAGTAATGACAAGAAAAAAGACTTCAGGAGATCTATTCTGCTGATCCATCTTTAAATACATACAGTACATATAATGGAATGATGTTGGACGTCCATTAGTGTTGTCCTACTCCAAGTGGGTCTTGGTCTTAAGAGTGGTCTCAAGACTCTCTTTGAAGGTCTCGTCTCAGAATTGAAAGCATTTTACAGTCTCAGACTGGGCGAACTCCAGATTTTAAATCAAGACCGTTAAAGACCACCACTGATCGGCTATATATATGTGATTAGATTGTTTGAGTTTTATCCCCTGATTACGGCTGCAACTTTCCCGGTCTAAGTGAGTGACACGCCACCTGCACACAAGATGATGATTTTTCAGTGATATTTATGGTCTCAGTCTTGTCTCAGTCTCGATCCCTAAATGTCTTGGTCTGTTCTCGGGTAAGTCTTGGTCTCGGTTAGTGTGGTTTTGACTACAACACAACATACACAGTTGTTGGCGTAAAACCCGGACGTGGTTTCCTGCTGCTCTGAACGAGACGTTACGAGAACTTAATTAGACTTGTCCAGAACCTGACGTCAGGTTCTGCCGACGTATCAGAGCAAAACATGGAGTAAAGTTGTCGCACACGTCCACCCCGGCAGCTCTTTCAAGGACACGCCCACCCTGGAAGCTCACTCAAATGGCCCTGCGACTGCAAACAGACCCGGCCAATCAGAGGAGAATGGGCACGTGGGGAGGAGGGGCTTAAAGAGACAGCAGCTGAAATGAAGCGTTTCAGGCAGAGGCTGAAATGAGGGATTTTACTGACGCCAGTATCAGATAAATAAGGAGGTTTTTGAGCTACTCAACAGGTGTGCCAGACTGACATCATTAATGGTGAAAGTGAGTTTAATAGATCTCCTTTAAATGAAACCTTCTCTGAGCTCGGTGGTTGCTCTGTAAGTAGAAACATTCACTGTAGATTTGTGATGTTTAAAGGTTCAGACAATGAGAAAAAGATACACCATGTGGAACATTTCAAACAGTGTTTCCGTACTAAGACTTTTCTCCGGCTGTGTTTGAGACCTCGTTCCTTTTATTTATGAACTTATTCAAAGATTTCATCAAAAAGTGTCTCGCTTCATTTGCATGTTCCTCCTGGATGAAATCACAGCTCAGTGCCCTATTTCATTCCAATGAATATCAAACAGGACGGATTTACATTTGGGTTAGTAAAAAAAACAAACATTAGATCAAGACTTGTTTATCAAATATCTCCACGGCACATTCAATCTCCCCGTTTCTACAAGTTAAACAAGAGAACAAGAAGAAATGATGAAAACATAACTTTTAACCTTTACATGCTTCAAGGTGGAATGATGTGTGTTCAGGCCGTGCAAACCCCCCACAGGTGTTGTCAGTGTTACTGTGTGCAGGGATTCAAAGAAAGGTCACTTGTTTCCTGAAGTAATGTGACGATAAAGGTGTAATTTGTCTCGCCTCAACAGAACAGTTAACTGTCACTCCCCTGTCATCCAGTAGACCTTTTTCAAAGCTTGTCATTTCTCATATTCTAGCAGAAGGAAAGTTTCAAAGAGAGCATTTACAACATGCTGGTTCCAGGTTTTGAGACATCTTATAAGAGATTATTCAGCGTCACCTGTGCACTTCCTGATATTCACAGCCATAATGTCTGCTGCTCATGGGTTATTTTTTTACTTGGTGCACATGACAGGGCAGACATAACCTTTAGACTTATTGGAGCTGCTCCATCGTCCCTTCTGGGCCTCCGTACATGTGTGGTGGTGACTGTGTCTGCAGAGACCCTGTCCTCTGACTGGATTTGACTGTTCTGGTGTGTTCTGGTTGACTCGGGACGTTTCGGGGCGGGTAGCTGGTGTGTTTCCTCCAGCCAATGACAGCCCACAGGTGAGTTTAGGAGTGGATACAATTCAGAGATTGAACACCATTCAGATCGGCAAATATGGCAGAAGGCAGATGTAGAGGCGTAGAGAAGAAGAGTAAATATAATCATAGTGAGGCAAAACGCCAAGCGGATAAAGGTCGTTCTAAAAAAAGGGTGAACCTTCGTGTCTTGGGTTGAAGACCAACGCAGAGTTTTTTTTGTTTTGTTTTTTAAGATCTTCTTTTGGCCTTTTTGTCTTTATTAGATTGCACAGCTGGAGAGAGAGAGGTAATGTTGGGAGGAGAGAGAGTGGGGGAACATGCAGCAAAGGTCCAAGGTCGGATTTGAACCCACAGCCGCTGTGAGGAGGACTACAGCCTCCGTACATGGGGCACGCAACATAACCGCCAGGCTATTGACCCTCCTCTGTCATGATGCTTTTTGATGTCTTGTGTGAAGCACTTTGAATTTGCCTTGTTGTTGAAATGTGCGTTATAAATAAAGCAGTGTAGAGTCGGTCTGCTTTCTGTTGGACAGGCAGCAGCCAAACACCGGCGGTTAGCTTGTGCTAGCTTGCTTAATTATTGTCTTTTCCATTACAACAAATGTAATATTCTCAGGAAGCCTGCAGTGTAGGTACACGCTAAGTCCTGCCATCAAGCAATGCAAACAACTTGACTTAAATTATGATCATGTTACATCCCTTCCTCCCTGTAAATGACATAAGCTAATTAAAAATAAATTTCCTGAGAGCCGGAGAGGCAGTCACGCAGTTTATCCAATCAGGTGCATTCATTGAGGCTACTCCTGTGTAACCTACAGCGAAAACTTGGCTATCAAGAGTGGGTGGAGAGGTCCAGGAGAAAATCAGAACAAGCCCACTTTTCAGTGGGTATACGCCCATCAAGCGGCGAGTTGAGTGCTCCAGCGTCCTCGCCTGAAGCAGTGGAACTGTGACGTAAGAGGTGTTGGAAGGTTGTTTAGTTCGCAAAGAGCCAGAATGGCTGTTTTCCTCAGCTTCCAGTCTTTGTGCTAAGCTAGGCTAATCACATCCCGACTACAGCTCCATACTAAGATGTAAATTATTCCCCTAAATATTTAACTTTTCTTTCAAACAATCGTCGGTTGTGGCTGAGTGACAGTGTGGGCGTTTCCTGCTATGTTGAGAATGTCATTAGCTTAAATCCTCTGATTCATTAATGTACCTTAATGAATGATTATTCCTCCAGCTCATTTGTAGACTGACAAGTGGCAGCATGTGAATTTGTAATGCTGGTACCACCCAGCAGTCATTACATTAGGAAATCAATCACAGCTGTAACACCGCGCGGTGGGAATAGTAATTAACGTGTTTGAAGTGTGTAATTAGCTCTGCAGCTCATGTGGATGAAAGTGACGGCAGGTTGGAACAGGACAGAATCACATTTACATCCTGAGACAAAGAGACCACACGTTGACTTCTGTCTGTGAAGAAGTCATTCAGAGAATCTCTTTAACCTATAAAAACAAAACAAAGAGTCACGTCCCACGTACCGTCAGAACACTTACTGACCTTTTCAGAGTCAAAGTTTAATCCTTATTTCACCCAAATAACTTTCTGCTTTGAATCTTGTTCATGTGGTTGTGAGTCACTTTGACCTTTTCGGATACGTTATACCCACATGCTGTGGACCGTCCGGTTGACCAACAGAAAAAAGATGATCTGACTTGGAAATGAGCCGTGAGAAAACTTTCTGTTTGACTGTCAAATGTGTGTTTGTGGAGGAAAGCCTCGGGTCTTTGGAGAAACATTCTGTTTTGCTTTGACCTATAAGAACCAGGCCAGCTTTGCTAAATTATTATAAAAGTTCAGTTTAGTTTGTTTCAAAGTACCCAGGAAAAGCATCTTTATTATTGAGGTTGTAGTTCTATTAAAGTATTATCCGATGAGGGTCAGCACCTCCAAGTCTGAGGCCATGGTTCTCTGCTGGAAAACAGTGGATTGCTCCCTCCAGGTGGTGAGTCTTTGCCCCAAGTGAAAGAGTTTAAGTATCTCAGGGTCATGCACAGTGAGGGTAAGATGGACCGTGAGATTGACAGACGGATTGGCTCAGCGTCGGCAGTATTGTGGGCGTTGTACCAAACCGTTGTGGTGAAGAGGGAGCTCAGCCTGAAGGCTAAGCTCTAAATTTACCCGTCAATCTTCGTCCCATCCGTCACCTGTGGTCATGGTTCTCTGAGTATTGACCGAAAGGATAACATTTCAGATACAAGAGGCCAAAATGAGTTTCCTCTGATGGGTGTCTGGGCTCAGCATTAGAGATAGGATGAGAAGCTCAGACATTTGTGGGGAGCTCGGAGTAGAGCCACTACTCCTTCACATCAAAAGGAGCCAGTTGATGTGATCAGGGCATCCTGATTAGGATCCTCCTGGAAGCCTCCCTTTGGAGGTTTTCCAGGCTCACCAAACTGGGAGGATACCCTGATGTAGACCCAGAGTTTTCTGGAAGGTTTACATATCCCGTCTGGCCTGGGAATGCCTCAGAATTTCTCAGGAGGAGATGGCAAACATAGCTGGAGATAGGGAAGACTGGGTGGACTTACGTCGCATGCTGCCACCCTGACCCGACCTAGGATAAGCGGAACAAAATGGATTGATGCATTGGATTATCCAATGAGTTTAAATGTGATCTCACTGCTTGTGTTAGTGTGTGAGAAATGTTCAGAGCATGTGTGTTTTTGGAACTACTCTGTTAAAGGATAGGAAAGAGATGTGGTAGGCAGAAGATGTTGATATGACTTTTTGTACTCCCTGCTCCTGACGGCGTCTGCTCTGTCAATGTTTGTCACACATGACATTTAAAGCAGCATCAGTTCTGCCACAGTGCTTAGTGATGTGGTGCAAATGGAAAAAGTTGTTGTGTGTGAAGAGATTGAGGCTGTTTGTCTTCGTCTGTCACACTTCTTGGTTCTCTCTTGTCTCCTGTTTGGAGAGCAGGGTTGGCACACATTCTGAGGACTTATTTTCATACTCTCCTTCCTGTTTTGTCTTCTCACCTTCACAAAGAGCTGCAGTAACTGTGTGTTTGTGTGATTTCCTGACTCTCCTGTGTTGTAAACATACAGACACTCTGTGACCTGCCGCTGGCCGACTGTATCACCTGAGTCTGGCAGCTGCGGACGTGAGTGTGGTTTGATGGGAAAAGCCGGTTCTCCATGCTTTTGTGGAGGCTTGTTTTTCAGCAGGGTGTTGGTTTTCAGCCTCTTTCAGCTCAGTCACGGGGGATTTAACAGCATCGAAACCCAGCACCTCACCTGGGATAAAGACCTGAGAGCCTGAAATCTCTCCAGCCTCCGGGGAAGTTTGTTAGTGCTGGTGCTGCTGGTGTTGGTGGTCTGTGTGGGCGAACATGAATTTATTCAACAGGAGGAAATGTTCACTGAAACAAAAAGGTGCCTCTGTGTGTGAATTTAAAACCAGTATATCATGTTTCTGCAAGAAATATGAGTTGGGCTATGAACATTGCTGTGAATAGCAAAACACTATTCATGTTTCTGTTTCTGTTCGGCCAATCACTGAGCTGCACTGATTCATAATATTAGATTTTTACAGACACGAAGAGAAGGTTCAAGTTCAAAGTTACAGTAGCCATATTCAGACTTTACCTCCCTGTAATGTTTTGCCTTTAATCTGACCTGGTGTAATGGGGGGCGGTCAAGTGATCCCACCTCTGTACCGTCTTCGTAGGTAGGAATGGAGGAGTCGACGATGGATCTGTGTATAGCCAGCGGGGTAGCGCAGCACTGAATGCGTGTTTTTGCCTCTCTGGACGAAACACGAGTGAAGGGAGGTTCCCATTTGACCAACTCAATGATGCCTTGGCTCTGGCTGCCTATCCGTCGACATAGCTGGGTCAGGGGAGCTGATAGGGGCCGTGTTGTAGGGTAGGTAGTATCGGTGTTCTCTCTACCTGGTTAGCTTGTGTAAACGGAGCATGCTGTCTGTAGAAAGTGGCAATGCTGTATGAGTTGGCATCTAAGAGCCATGTGGTAGGTTGTCAGCAGAACATAGGGGCATAACGGGGATGAGGGGTTAGCTGCATGTGGGAAAGTAAACAGACAAACTTTTCTCTCAGACTTCACCCGGAGTTTCTCCTCCAGCCTCCTCGTATTTATTCTGCAGAAAGTCAGAGTGAGCTGATGTGAGAACGCAGCAGGATATAATCAGGAGAATTCACCTCGAGTGAGTGGGAGGGGGTGGTGACGTTTATTCCCTGTGATCGCTGCACGACCATAGACTGTCTGCACGCCACCTCTACGATCTCCGTGCTCTAATGAACCTGCTGCATTCTGTTTCCTGTTCTCCAGTATGTTCTTCTCCACTCTTTAGTTCAGATTGTGATTCTGTTCAACTACACGTAGCATTGATAGAAAGACAAATATTGTCATTATGGCGTCATATAGCGGACTTGGTTGCTTCATCCGCTACTTCTGGATGTCTTGCCTCAGGAGAACCCCGCCTCCCCCTCCCGTCCGACAGTGATAGTCCCCCGCTGTGAGGTGCATGTGTGAACATGCAGATCAGGAGAATTTCAGGGGAAGTCCTCCTGAAATACTTTCAGGAGTGCAGATGTGAAAACGGCTTGAGAAGCTCTGAAAATCCGTTCATGTCTTCCTCTCTCTCTCTCTCTCTCTCTCTCTCTCTCTCTCTCTCTCATTCATCTTAGGAGAGCAGGCAGCTCCACAGTTTGTAACATGTTAGTCACAACAACAGCCGGCAGTCCAAACCACAAGTTGAAACACACTCTGCTCGAGGTGACTCACATTCTGACAACACTGTTAATGCATTATTCAGGCTGTCATTGTGGCGTGCAGATTGTAGTCATGAGAGTCGTCTTATACTATGGCACTCTACAGTATGTCACATCTTTTGTCCTCGGGCTGTGCTGTATATTTATGGTCGTGTTTCACTCACTTGAGCTGATGTGAAAGCTCTCGCTCTCTCAGTGACTTCACTCGCGCTGGCTGTTGTGAAACAGAGGTTAAGTGCATGACCTGCATCGGCTTGTCTCTGACTTGCTCCACTTTGTTAGAAAAAGGGTGTCGACAGGAACTCTTTTGTTCCATTTTACAGTCATTACTCTTCGTGAGCTACGGGCAACAGTTCTTGTGAATGATATACGTCTAATGCACAATGGTTTAAGGATGGTTTTCTGTGATTTACAGACTCTGCTCTGACAGGACGATTTTGTAACCAGAATCCCACTGTGACATCACAAGGAGAGCACATTTGAAACGGAGCGTTTTCCTTCCATCAAAGGACTGGATGGGTTTATTACACAAGTTGTGGGTCTGTAGACACTCAGGTTACCCAAATAAATGTTCAAAAACACTGTGAAAGTGGATTTTTCAGAATATGTCCCGTTTAAAGTATTTCGAGGTCCGCAGCTGTTTTCAGAGAAAATAAGCTAACCAGTATTTTTTGGTGAGGGGAACATTGTAAATGCTGTTTGAAATAAATTATTACTACTACTTGACGAGATGTGAGAAACTGGTTTTGGTTTTGGAGAGAATGTTCTTTTTCATTGTCTTTAATTTCTGCAATCACTCACTGTTTGATGCGTGTTGGTGCCAAACAGTACGCTCCACAGAAGAATCACAATACAAATAAATTGTAGTAAGTACTCAAAGATTTTAGTTTGCTGCCCTTTAGTGTAGCAGACGTTCTTTTATTACCGTGCAAACAATAAAAAAGTCCTCTCTTCTGTTTTTGGATGTATTGATTTTCCTTGCAACATCTTCCAAAGTGTGCAAACATTTATAGAAATGAAATCTCTCCTCTCATAGAGATTCATCTGAGTTTAGTGTTTCGACATCTTTGTGCCAGAAATGAATCAGTGAGTGGGTGAAAAACATCCGACAGCATGTTGGCTGTGGAATTACCACTTAACATTCCAGCGATAGTAAAACACACAACATTCCCCCGAACACACACACACCTTTTCCTGTGTCCAGGTCGAGTGTGTGTGTGTGTGTGTGTGTGTGTGTGTGTGTGTGTGTGTGTGTGTGTGTGTGTGTGTGTGTTTGTGTGTGTGTGTGTGTGTGTGTGTGTGTGTGTGGTGGTAACAGGAACGTGCCTAGACCTGCAGCTCAGGCAATCTGACCGCCACACTTCAAAAACAGATCCAAACACGTCCTCTAACCAGTGAAATGTGCAGACCTAACCCTGACTGCCTTTCCTTACAAACACACACGCACAAAGACACACACACACACACACACACACACACACACACACACACACACACACACACACACACACACACACACACACACACACAATGTTTAGTCCTCAGCAAGGCAGCAGATGACACATATTCAGTAGCAATACAAACCTAAAAGCTGAGTTTAAAGGATCCTTTCACACTGAGAGGTTACTGCATTCATGTTTATCTAAACTCTGTGTGTGTGTATGTGTGTGTGTTTGTGTGTGTGTGTGTGTGTGTGTGTGTGTGTGTGTGTGAGAGAGAGAGAGAGAGAGAGAGAGAGAGAGAGTGAGTAATGTGTGGCAGTAGGCCAAAAGGTGAGCAAACAAAAGAAGCTCAGGTGGGAGAGCTGAAGTGTGTGTGAGGTGTGGTGTAACATGCCGGCAGCTTCTTGCTGAACTGACTTCTTAAAAGCTTTCATTTTTTTCTTTCTTCCAACTCTAAACCTTTACTTACACAGTTATACTTTGTCTTGTGTGCGTCTCTGTCCCACCTTGCTCAACAGTTTTATGTCAGTTTGCAAATCCGTCTGAATCATTTAAACTGTGAGACCTGTTCTGTCACAAACAGATTTAGCAGATTTGTGAACAGAATCTGAGGTTATGTGAAGTTTGAGTGAGCCCAAAGGGCGTGAGGAGTGACCCTCTGTGACCCCTGACCGGGGATGTGCACAGACAATTTGGTTGACGGGGGCTAAAACTAAAAGTGGAGTCTTAAGGGGCATCAGATAGGATAAGGTGCACGCTCGCCACAATCAGCCTTATTATGTCTGAAACAAGACACATGCTCTGTACTCCTGAACATGTCCAGATATGACCCTCCTATGGAACACAAATGTCAGAATCTGTTGAGTTGAACTTTAAAGTTGCTTAAACCTGCCGGTCTTCCTGTAAAAGTCTGTGTGAAGTCAGGATGAGTCGATGTGTGAATGTATCAGGTAATGTCCTTTCTCTTTGCTCTCAACCATGTGATATCTCTAACGTGTGTTTCCTCACACTCTGTCTCTCTGTCGACTTTTACAGGGGACTGAATGATGGTTTGGATCAGGAGGACCAGAAGAGTTTTTGAATGATGGCCTTCATCATAATCTGCTCCTCACAACGGAAAGACTAAATATCTCTTCGGAGCTTGACAAGCAACTTTCTAAAATATCCCTTGGGTATTTGAATCAACCTTTTTTCCTGTGACATTTTGTGCACAGGAAAAGGTGAAAAGGTGCACCGTGTCCTGTGCACTGCTCTGTGTAGGATTCTAGTTGTTTGACTGAGGATTGATCTGACGCAGTCCTTCAGTTTGATCCCAACATCTGATCCGCAGTCTGAGGAACCTCTTTGGCTGCTTCCCAACTTTACTTCTACATCTTTCCCCACAACTTTTATGGAATATTTTTTGACAACGAGAGATTTCTAGAGCACTATTTTTTATTGGCTGGATTTTATCAAAGCTTCAAGAAGAGCGGATATAAAGACTTGTTTGGTTGTCGGCTCAGGAGACAGCTGGTAAATCTGGTACAAGTGTGATTGCCCAGACTTGTCCATCATCCATCAGCAGTCATGGAATCAGTCGCAGCCAGGATGGCGATGGTGACCGACTCCCCTAACCCGTCCCTCAGGTCGAGGGCTACGGTGACGACAGATGGAGACTCGTTCATCAGCACCACCAGCCTTCCCTGCAGCCACTTCCTGTCTGCCAATGTCATCAATGTCGGTAAGTGATTCGTCTATGACCTCTGAGTAACCTCTGTGTGGTGATGATTGCTTGTTTCTTTAATGAAAGCTGACGATGTGCTGTGAATCTGCCTGTGAGTGTGAACCTGTCAGGTCTCATCTGTCTTTCTGTTTAATTTCATGCATATTGTTGGATTACTGGAAGCAAGACTGCGTTTTGATGGCTTCATTTCAATGAGCACAGACTGCTTGAATGCTTGGCTATCTAGATGATTCAACTGAGTCAGACTTCATGATGTTACTAAGATGGAAAACCTTTGAATGTGGCGTCACTGTTTGGAGTCTCTGACGGAGGTGATGTGTAGAGATGATGTGGAGGTCATGAGCTGGAGAATGCACGGTGCAGAAACAGCTGATTGTGTTTAAGAATGGAAACGAGTTGGCAAACAACTGCAAATGCACACGATTTACAAAACACGTAAACATACAAAAGTACACAACAAACCACACAACTATTTTAAAGTTTGTTCCAAACACAAGAATTCAACTTTGACAGCAAACTCAACTTTGGTTTCCCTTTTTCATGTCCATGCAATGTTCAGATGAAAATAACAACAACAGTGTGGTGCGAAGAGAGTAGAGAGAGAAGTGGACAGAATCTGTGCTTCTTTACGAGTATTATGTTCATTTTGTAACCAGAGGGGATGTTTGGAATCCGCTCATCTGCAGGTATCAGAATTGGTGTTTTGGAAAGAAAGACAGTATCTGGACAAATCTACAAAATGTTCCCCGACTGAGAATATGTTTTTCAGAACAGAATTCTGCATTGCAGCTTCATCAAGCATAAGAATATTTTCCTGTCGCAGTGCTGTTTAAATAATGAAACTATTCAAAGGTCGAGGGGTTAGCAGAGTCAAAACTCTGTCTGACTCTGCAGAGTCAGACGGATCTGCTGGAGAGGCTCGGCTTGATCTGTCTGCATGGCTGAAAAGGACACAAATGTCATTACGCAGCAGAGAGTTTTGGTGCATATCACACAGACGGAAAGCTGCAGAGTGTGGTTGTTGGCAGAGCTTTTTCCTAATGGGCACTTTGTGTGTATCTGATCTTTAGCACATGACTTTATGGCTCTGGAAGACAACTAATGGCTCATCAGCAGCTGGGGGTAAACAGATAAACATGCAGCTTTCCGGCCCACACTCAGAGATAATAGGAGCTGTTGTTAGCAGAGTTAAACCTGGTGGAGCTGTTAACACGAGCTGATTCTTTAATGCATGGCACCCTGAGATCTCTGAGGTCTCCTGTAAAAAATGTAAATGATAAAACAAAGCTGAACAGATGAGATTATTCTGCAGATTTTCTTTTGAGATTGGCTTCCTATTTTGAGCAGATTGGATTCAGCACGGTTTGAAATATAACAAACATTCAGCCTTGATTTTTGCCCATCTTTTCTGTAACATATTTACGACAGTTGAATGAGGTTTCACTTTAGTCAGCGTCTATGAGCGTCATGTGTCTTGAAACTGAGGGCTGCAGAGGTCATGATTTGGAGCTTTACAGGGAAACACTGATAGATAATTTTATACGACATTGTTGAAATGATTCTTATATATATCCAGGATGTCCTGGTTGACTGCCCCTATAGACTAAACAACGTTAGTCAGGGTGTTTGTTAAGGCTGAACAGGTTGTGTCATAGTCTCATGGCGTTCTCATCTTTCTCTAATCATTGTTGTGTATCATGCAAAACATGTTCTCATGGGTAATGTGCAATATGGGGACTATCCCATCCCATCCCGTCGCATCGTATCATACTAAATCGTAAACGTAGTCCCTGCCTTGTTGATCAAGGTTGTCCTGTATTTAGAATCATACCCCTCCACGTGGCTTTCTTTTAATCCACATCCTCATCTTTGAACAGAAATAAGACTTTCAAAGTGTTTGTGGGCTGCAGAGAGATTAATTCTGTGCCTTCAGCAAAAATGTAAATGATGAGAATATTTAATTTATTTAAGATCTCTTAAATTTGAGTGAATTGGAGGCAGTTTAGCCGTCCAATATTTATGCTTTTTACAAATTGATAAATTGCGTGCTCTGTTTTGACCTGCATGTATTCCTCACTCTACTGATGCAAAGGGGTCGAGGAAGTGAGGGCTAAAACATAAAGCTGCGAGAGAACAGATGGCTGTTCTGCAGGGAGGGATTTGATTGGTCCCGTTCAGTGTGGATGTTTGATGCTGTTGTCTGCAGATGTTCTGCACAGATAATGTGTTTAGTTAATTGTCGTCGCCACAGATGGATAGAGGAGCAATCAGCTCAGACTGAGTCGAGTACTCAAAGTCGATGTCTCGTCAATAATCAGTCAGTGATTTGTTTCCTTGTAATGTTAAACACAATTAGCTCAAAGAGGTATTGATGAGGAGGATGCAGACCAGTGAACTAAAGACTGATTGAATCTCCACTGAAGACTGCACCAAGTTCTCTCTCTTATTTAAGCTCAAGAACTAAATGAATATTTTAACAAGCATAAGAAGACAGCCACTTCCTGGTTATCCTCCTTGTTAACCAGAATGCATTGCAGCCACCACTTATATTGAGTTTTGACTGGTTGTGTCACACTAAAGTTTAGAGACGACTGAATATCTGTCAAAATGCTCACCTCGCTCTTTGCCCTTCCCTGGAAGAAGAGGCGTGTAGGAAAAAGTCAGGTGTGCAGTTTTCTGTGTGTGTGTGTGTGTGTGTGTGTGTGTGTGTGTGTGTGTGTGTGTGTGTGTGTGTGTGTGTGTGTGTGTGTGTGTGTGTGTGTGTGTGTGTGTGTGTGTGTGTGTGTGTGTGTGTGTCTGTGTGCGTGTGTGTGTCACTGCAAGCTAACTCCACAGCTCAGCCAAGGAGGAGTGACACTTGTTTTTCGTACAGACCGTCCCTGGAGGGTGGGCTCGGCTCTACGTGAAGGGTCTCTGCTCTACTGAACAGCGGAGGTCAGCTCAGAGGAAGCAGCTCTGCAGACGCTCGGCTCCTCAGGATTCATCAGAATTTCACAAGCTCAGCTTTTATCACGGGGATGAGCCCTTTGTCTGTCTGCAACGCTTTGAAGCCTTTGCACATCAGACCCAAAGTGGATGTCTAAAGCCAAATTATGACCGATTTGTGCATGCATTTTCCACATGAAGGTGGAGTAATCTCCCTCTGTATCCTCTCACCCTCTTCATGCCTCTGAAGCAGGATCTGCTGGATCTGTTACTGACAGAGTGTCTTTGGAGCAAGAAGAGGAAGTGGCAAGGGACTCCTACAGGGAAGGGCTGATTTATGATTGAAAAGGCCCATGACTTAGTAGGTCGTTGTGTTTCACGACTGTGGTCATAAAATTATGAAAAGTTCTTATTTTACGAGGGGTTAATGTTTCCATTGCCTCACATCTACAGGTACTTTGTGCAAGATTTCACGGCGGATCTGAGAAACCTGAAAAGTGTTGTTCCCTTTCTCTCTAAGGTAAATAATTTCCGTATCATTTGGATGGATCAGACAGCCTTACAAACCCTCCAGTAGCAGACATAATACTGTTCACAACAGGAGAAAACCTCTGTATTCACAGCTCCACAGCCGAACCAGAGAAAATCCATTCAGAAAAAGGCCCATGTATGGTGTGTGTGTGTGTGTGTGTGTGTGTGGGTGTGTGTGTGTGTGTGTGTGTGTGTGTGTGTGTGTGTGTGTGTGTGTGTGTGTGTGTGTGTGTGTGTGTGTGTGTGTGTGTGTGTGTGTGTGTGTGTGTGTGTGTGTGTGTGTGTGAATGGTGCATGCTGGGAGGCTGCAGGTGTTTGAAGTCTGCAGGAAAACAGTCTCTGTGTTTACCTGAAGCTCAAACC
The DNA here is from genome assembly GCA_020745685.1 of Tautogolabrus adspersus. Classification (NCBI taxonomy): domain Eukaryota; kingdom Metazoa; phylum Chordata; class Actinopteri; order Labriformes; family Labridae; genus Tautogolabrus; species Tautogolabrus adspersus. The sequence continues at coordinate 1,697,128 of CM036547.1, read as the reverse complement.
TCCAATTTAGTCTCAGCTGCAGACCGACACGGAGCTCAGGAGCAATTAGAAACCATCTGCTGAGTCCCTGAGAGGATGGAGGGCTGTCAATCAGAGAACTGTACGTGTGTGTGTGTGTGTGTCACTGTGTGTGTGTCACTGTGTGTGTGTCACTGTATGTGTGTGTCTGTGTGTGGAGTGAGAAAACGTTTACTACTATAATGACGCTGCTGCTTCACAAACATTAAGGCATCTTTGCAGGACACTGTTTGAGCTTTCGTAACAGTAATGTAGAAATCATGAGGCTGTGTTGACTTATAGAATCATTCATATTTAAAATATAGATCAGTACATTTACAATAAATATATATATTTAAATATGCCATGTGTAACTACACATTCATTTCGTCTAAGATCTAAATTAAGGCAAATGTGGCGAGTGCAGCGTCTGCCTTTACGCTGAGGGTTCAAACACAAACCTTTGACATGACACCAGCGTGATGTTGGATATTTACGCCTGTTACGCCTCGTCTGCGATATGTAACGCACTGAGGCGGATTGGTGGGTGAGTAACTGGGGGGAGACGATTGCAGCGTGTAACGGTCGAGCTGAGCTGTGTGTGTGTGCATGTCAGAGTGTGTTTACGTGAAGCCCCTGCTGTGTGTTTACACCTCATGCCTCTTATGCTTCCTCAACACTATAACACAATGTGATTTCACAAGCCCCATCAGACTGCTGGTTTAAGGAGGGATATTTACGCCCCTGTGACGTTTCGCCATCAATCTGAATGTCGCTGAGGCGTAAAGGGGGACGAAGTAACCCCCCCGTACCGTTAGAGGTAGTAACAGAGGCGTTACAGAGGCGAGACGCTCTTCACGGAGCCAGCGGGGGAGAGCAGTGCTGTGTGTGTGTGCATGTCTCGATGTGTGTGTATGTGGAGCTCCCGCTGTGCCGTGCTTCTGCAACGCTGAAAAGCTATGTTAAGTCACAAACTGGGACACAGTATGACGCCGTCGTGGAATCAAAATGAAAGTACAAAGACGTGACGACGGCTGGGCTTAGTTATGGATCTTTTGCTCACAAAAAAAAGTCTGAAAAGGGCGACAGTGCGTGGAAACAATTGGGATGCGATGTGTGAGTACAAAGGTGTAATGACGGCGCTGCTGCAGAGTCACAATCTGTGAAGGGCAACAGTAATAGTTGTGCGCCTACAATAACACCTCAGATGACACTCTGACATTTTGCAGAACATAACATTACACGTTTGAAAAAAGAACAGATCTCATTTTAAATTTGAACAAAGCACAAACATTGAACCCTACAGAATGAGGAAAAAGAAATCTGCTCTGTTGTTCTGAATTTACGAGATGATTATCTCAGGATTACGAGTTACGAGTTCCTCAACACGACATCTGATCCTGACAGATCAGAGGCTCAACATCAGCTGCATGACTCTCTTCTTGTTATTTGTTACTTACAGACTTCACTCTATTACTTGACCCTTCAATTTTAGTGGCGTGCCATAATACTTGTGATTCATATCTTTGAGATGGATGCATTCACTGATCCGAGTTATAATAGAGCACTGATGTTGAAGTGATTGAGTGAGCGATTTGGCTTCATGTTAAACTGATGTTCCTGTGGCTGCAGAACGTTTCTGACCTCTTCTAACTGATCGATCTGACGATGGTCGAGACCCTCAGCTGAGGATTTTTATTGCCGAGCTAAAATATGATCTCCACCCTTCCTTCAGATACGATCCTCTTCTGCAGGAAGACTTTAAAGTCTGTGATTTATTTTCTCATATTGACGGGTTCGTGTGCAATGGAGGATAAATCCCAGTCAGCAGTTTTCCACACAAATGGGATTTTTCTGGACTCCTTTAATCAGTGTTTTTGACAGAAGTTCATGATTTAAAACTCTCAGATTCATTTCAATATTTATCAAAGTCATGCAGAAACACGGCAGCTGTGTTTGAATTGTTGGTCGTCTGGTGCTCATTAACTGGAGCGATGAGAAACAGGCAACAAGATGTGAAACATGGAGCTTCAGGATGAAGAATTCATGTGCACAGTCGTCTGTTTTCATGCTTATTGAGCTCAGATTCACTTTCAGCAGAGGACTGGCCCCACAGGTACAAAGAAGATCAACGTTTGAATGTAGGAATGTTGCACGAGCAGCACTGGGGAGCGAGCTGATTGGTTCACTTTGAGTCAGTTTGGATTTTTCATTCATCAATTTTCACGGAGAGGTCATATGACGTAATGTTCAGTTTTCAGGCTGCATGTTATAACATTTCTTTGAGGTTTTCTCCGAGACATTGTAACAGTTGAAATTGTGGAATGTACCTTTAAGACATGCTGTGTTGCTAAGTTACTAGGCGAACATGTCACTAGACGGCGCCTTGTTTTTATCCTTGAAGTTTAGTTTGAGCGCCGATTTCATAATGGACAGACCCCTGACACCGAGCTCCTACTTTCCTTTTGCCTCTCAGCTAGTGACGTGAGGGTTCGTGTGGACACTATGTCGCTCATGTATGATAAAAAAGGAGCCGTACGACCGGGCTTTGTAAGGTCGATGTGTTGTATGTAATAAAGGAAGAGTGGAAACACCAGGCACGTGTTGATGTGCACTTTTGGCTAACTTCCTGTCTCCGATGCTCTCCAAAACACCGTTAACCAAGAGGCACGGACCCAAACTGATACAACACGTTCAGTTCCCACAAGAAACGATGGCTAAGAGATCACACGTCCAGCCGCTACATCGAGGGTTAAGTCACGATGTAAGGGCTGGACGTGTCGCTCAGGTTGAATCACTCTTTTATTGAAGTTTTGAAAACTCATTGAAATTGCATCGTACAACACGGTCACATAACAATCCAGCTTTAAACCCAGCAGGAGGTAAGTGCAGCTTAATTTGCCCTAGGCTCTGTCTGTCAGGAGCAGAGACTTTCCCTTTCTGCTTGGTGGGACTTTATGCAGCCTGCAGACAAAACCCAGGGCTGAAATAACACTTCTTTTTTTGGTTAAACAAATAGACTTATACCACTAACTATTAATATCCTCCATAAAATATGCATTAACATACTAGAAGTGTAAATCCCACATTGTCATAAGGCTGGCTGCACACGAGGTCTTAACCAGTGAAGCCTTCGCTCTGCCTCATGTGCCCCTATGATTGTGTCACAGTTTTCTCAAACCTCCGGGGCAAAGTGGAGATGCTATCCAGCAGAGGATTGTATCTTTAGAGAATTTATGTGATCTCATACATGTCTGCTGTCTGTCTGTGTGTGTGTGTGTGTGTGTGCGTGTGTGTGTGTGTGTGTGTGTGTGTGTGTGTGTGTGTGTGTGTGTGTGTGTGTGTGTGTGTGTGTGTGTGTGTGTGTGTGTGTGTGTGTGTGTGTGTGTGTGTGTGTGTGTGTGTGTGTTACTGATGACAAACTGGGAAAGTCTGACGTGCTTTAAATGGAAAGACGGGCATGATGCTAAAACAACAGAGGAAGCTAAATGTTAAATATCTCACTCTCCATTTAGGCTTTACTTCTCAGCATTAGAACATTTTTTAAGTTAATTAAGATTCAGCTATGTCTTAATAAACGTCCTCATGTGAAGTATGTTATCAACAGCACACACCACCAGAAGGGGGCAGTGCAGCTTCCTGCTTTCTCATGCAGAAAGCATACACATCATTTCCCCGAGCAGAGAGACAGAGCCTTCTCTAAATTCACTGTCCTGACATCAGACTCGTAATGGAACGCTAATTTAGAGAGTAATGGCCTCCATTAATCCGTCTGCGTTTCCTCATATTTATTCGAAGTGAAGAGGTCCGGGGTTTTATGCTCCTCTGCTGGGAGGGGAACGATTCTTCTTCTGAATGATTTGGATTCACAGAGATGTGAGTGCTCTCATGAATAAACACGTTCTCTGATGATGAAATACAATTCTTCTCTTTCCAGACACAAGCGACTCATCCTCGAGAAATAGACTTTGAAGAAAGCACCTTCATCTTGTTTTATTTATACTTACTGAAGCTGTTGCATAAGAAATTAAAACATTTTATTCTAACCTTATACCCGACCTTTGCTGAGACCAAATCCTTACCCCGGAAGCTTCAGGCTGTGTGCAGTGTGTCTGGACTTCTTCTAATATAACCACCGCCTCATTATAACCACGGTCTGGTTATAAAAAAAGTACGGTAATCTTGTAGCGTGAACTCACAATGTTTTTTAACACAACATACACAGTTGTTGGCTGTGGTTTCCTGCTGCTCTGAACGAGACGTTACGAGAACTTGGCAAGACTTGTCCAGAACCTGACGTCAAGTTCTGGCGACGTATGAGAGCAAAGCATGGAGCAAAGTTGTAGGACACGCCCACTTTAGCAGCTCTTTCAAGGAAACGCCCACCCTGGAATCGCACTCAAATTTCCCTGCGACTGCAAACAGACCCGGCCAATCACAGGAGAGTGGGCACAAGGTTTCAGGCAGAGGCGGAAATGAGGAATTTTACTGACGCCAGTATCAGATACATAAGGAGGTTTTTGAGCTCACAGCTACTCAATGGTGACCCAGACTGACATCATTAATGGTGAAAGTGAATATAGGAGATCTCCTTTAAATGGTTTTGAGCCTTAAGGCCCTGACACACCAAGGAGATCGTCGGCCATCAGTCCTAGTTGGACCGTTGGTGAGCGATGGTCGCCCTAGTTTTTGCAGTGTGTCCGGCTACCCATCGGCCCCCGTCAGCCTTTTTTTTTGGCCGATTCGACATATTGAATCAGCGTCGGTGAGAGGAATCGCTCTGATTGGCTGTACGGAGGTTTCATTGATCGCCAGCTCTCGACAGGTTCAGGAAAGCCCCTTGAGCCTGCTGCTGTAGATCCATGCTTTAACCCAGTAGTGCGGTTTCTCCTTATTTATCGCCTCCTCCTCTTCTTTTCTTTTTCCACTAAAAGACAAAGGGCTGACAACACCAGCGCCATTTTCCACTTTTTATCAGACATTATTCTTGATTAGAAGTACCTATAACACGAGTGGTGAGCGATGTGTGTGTGTGCGCGTGCTTGTGTGTGTGTGTGTGTGTGTGTGTGTGTGTTTGTGTGCGTGTGTGTGTGTGTGTGTGTGCGTGCGTGTGTGCGTGTGTGTGCGTGTGTGTGTGTGCGTGTGTGCGTGTGCGTGTGTGTGCGCGTGCTTGTGTGTGTGTGTGTGTGTGTGTGTGTGTGTGTGTGTGTGTGTTTGTGTGCGTGTGTGTGTGTGCGTGCGTGTGCTTGTGTGTGTCCCAGAGGATTGCTCCCGTTACATTGACTCTCATTATCAATCCAAAGTAATTAGCACAGATAGCACCTCTGGCCGGCTCGCTGCCATTTACCCAGCGCCACATGCTAGGCTAATGAATAATAAAGCACGGAGTAATGATAAAATATCTTTATGTGCATAAAAGGGAGGGGGAGGGGGGTGACTGGGCTGATGTGGAGGGATTATGAGAGTGGAATCATGAAATATTGAGGAACATGTTGAATGAAGTGGATTTGATGGTGGTCTCATTTACATACAACATCAGAGGCTCGGGGCTGAGGCGGCGGCGTGCTACTCCGTGTTTGTTTAAAGTAGGAAGGTGCTAATTGAGTGCTGGGACATGTACAGCAGTTATTATTAGGATCTGTCTCAGACCAAAGCTTTATTTATTAAATTAAAAGAGTTTAACACTTTAAGATGAGCGCACTCTTTACCAGGAGCTTCATCAGATCTGAGGAAATAATCGTAAAAATGTCAGAAGCAAATCAGAAAAGCTGCAAGTGAACGAGTTCTATATTGTGAATCTTCCTACGATGTTACCTGGATGCTCTCTGGGTACATTTTCAATTTGTTTTTAGATAAAAAGGATTTAAAGGTCGGACATTTTGTATATCTACAGGGAAGAAGCTTGCAGTGCAAAGACACTTTGCCTTGTAAGAATCATTGGACGCTCTGTGTGTTTCTTTGTCTGACTTCCTCTCAGGATCGATGTAGTCTGTTCAGCTTGCATCGGGTTCTGTCTAAAATAGACTTGGTGCTTATTTGAAACGGAGCAGAGCAGGGCGGCGCTGCTGGCACGTTCCAAGGTGGAGCTTAGCGTGTGACGTTGAATCAGGAGCATTGACTCGAGTGGCAGCGAATGGCGCCGTAGTGCACAGCGCCGATGGACTGCAGCGTGCACAGTCCATGTTAAAATTGGGAGTTATAAGTGAAGATAGGCCTGTGAATTAAGTCTACGTGTGGTCAATAAAGGCCGGCAGACTCGAGCAAACAGAGAACAGTGACGAGTCAGAACCTTGAGATATGAACCTGATTGCTCCATGATGAACAGTGTCCAAAGATTCACGGCGTTGAGGAGATTGCGTGCATATTTAACACAGCAGTCGTTTAGAGGCGTAAAAGCGGCAGCAGCAACTTAAAAAAAAGATTAATTTCAAATATGAAACCCCAGCTGCAGCTTTAGCTTCTTTACAGGTTGCTGAATATGAAGATTAGTCCGAGATGAAACGCTGTCAGGTCCAATGAGACAGTTGATCTGTCCTCTGTGGATCTGAGATCTCAAACACTCACGGCCCTGAAGCTTCACTTCATGATTGCTTTTTATTATGTGTGAAGGACACTGATGCTTTAATATGCTGAGTTTTAATAAAGACACCCATGGCAACCTCATGTCTCAGCAAACTCATAACTGCATCAGTCACTGTGTACTGAGCATTCCTCGTTTGGCTATAAAAGGAACGTGATTCTCTGCTTTGTGCCATCAGTCACATTAGATTGATCGCCTCTTTATTCGATCTGAAGGCGTTTTCACACCTGGAGATCGTTTGCTCTGGTCTGAATCATGAACAAGTTTGTTCCAATGTTGCGTAATTCCCTCAAGTCTGGTCTGTGTTCACACGGGTACGTTCACAAGAGGTGTGATGCACGAGGAAAATGCTCCCTAATTTGTCTGAATTTCTTGCGTGAAAATCCCTGAAGTAACCAAAGACTAGTCGACTCCTGATTGGCTGTGGCTGCTCCAAAGAGACTTTACAATTTCCACATTGCCAGCAACTCGGCAAACGGACTTAAGTTCGATTTAATTGTAGCAAACAGGTTAGGTGTGAAAAGGCCCTGAGACAGAGGACCAGATCATGACCACCAGCATCTGTTCATGTGTTCATATTTGTCTTAAAAACTCTCCTCCTGCTCTCATTTCACTCCTCTAAACTCTGCAGCTGTTTGGTATTCTTCCCCTCTCCTCTCCTCCCCTCCCCTCGTTCTGATTGTCATGTTATTAAAATTCTGAGCCCCCTTTTACTCCCAAACCTCATCTCACTTAACCCGGCTCATTACAATCTTAAATTGAGCGCAGACTTTTCAAACAATGGCTCACCTTGCATTAACGTCACCGCTGACGGCAAATAAAAGAGGGAGTTAAGTGGATGGTCTGAAGACGGACACACAAACACACACACACACACACACTCACACACACACACACACACACACACACACACACACACACACACACACACACACACACACACACACACACACACACACACACAAACACAGACCGGCGACTTGGAGCCAAAGGACATAAATCCGGTCTCAGAATAAAAAAAAAGCTTTGTGGATGCATCACATGTCACCATGGCAACCTCAGCTCACCTTGAATCACACCAACATACGACTTAGTGACAGATCAATCAATGTGAGCAGCTTTATCTGCAGCAGACGTCCTGAAGCTGCGGCCTGAGGCCTCGTCCACAATAAGGTGGGTATTTTTGAACCCTAAAACTCTCCTTTAGTAAAACTCCTTCCAGGGTGAAGATGTTCAGAAACTCTGTTTAAGGTGTTTCTGTGTAGACGGTGAAAACAGAGTGTTGTTCTTGTAACGTCATCGTGCGACGCTGTCACTTTAGCTTACATGAGATCAGTGCGATGGCAGACGTTACCTAACTAGTGCTGGTGCTAACGTTGCTAACTGGACTTTTTACATGCTCACACATACAGACACAGTTACTCTCCCACTATGTCCACGAGCAGAGTCGACCTGAATGGACTACGGAGGTCACTGCTGCTTCATACGGGAGCGAGTCTATGTTCCCTCAGATTATTTCTCGCCTCATCTGAACTGCTTGTTCAGATGAGTTAACATTTTTGCTGAACTTGAGTAAATCTTTTGTTTGAATTTGCGTCAAACTTAAGCAAGTGATGAGACTTTCACCTTTGGTGTGAATGCAGCATGAAAGCCTTTACAGTCAGTAATATTTTTCGAACATATCCATTCATAATTTTGCATCATAGAAGGGCCAGCCCTGATGCTGAGGGAACATAGGGATGACCCCCTTCATACAACACTCCGGCGATACAAACCCCGCCTGACGAGACCCGGTCGGACTTCTGGGTGGTGCAACGACTTTATAAATAAAGTGGTCATTGTAGAGAAATGGCGAGAACATTTTGCACGTCGAGGAAATCGTTGTTGCCTTGGCGTGCTCATGACAGCTGTAACAGTGCGGTTTTGCGTTTTCATGTGGACAAAGATGTTTCTGAGAACTGAGTGTGTGTGGACGGGATTATTGTAAAAAAATACCGGCCTACGTTGCACTAGGCCTGAACGTGACAGAAAAAAACTTGTTTAAAAACCACCGGCTGTGTACGAGAATCTTCACTGGATACAAGTTATTCTCATCTTTACGAATAATAAGTCGTGTCTGAGCGAAGGCGAGGCAGGTGTCTGAACTTCTGTATACCAGTGCTGTTAATATATTTTCACATTCCTAAACTCTGCTCCTCACGCTCATGTGAAGTGAAGCGCTGCAACACCAGAGAGCAGAGGTGACATAACACATAGTAGAGGTATTAATAGAAGTCATCCGATGCTCTGCTGCTACATCAGATCATAACCCAGTTCAAGGCGAGCTGTTGTTCCTTGTTAAAACGATTAATGGACTATTTGATTTCTCATTAGCTTCTTTGTGTTTCTGGCCCACATTAATAAATGTATGAATGGCCTCAGGCAGGAAGCTGCTGTTCCAACATAATAGAGTTATAGTTTAAAGTCTCTGTAATGCTAAGATAATCTTTTCAGACCGTTTGAGAGGATTGACAAGTCGTTAAATCGGAACAGAGATGTCAGAAATAAGATGAAGAAATAATGACTTATTCAAAAGCAAAGAGAGCGACGACACAGACGAGAGAAGAAGAAAAAGCAGGTAAACAAGAGTGAGAGAGGGATGAGGAAGGGAGGAAAGCAGGGTCAGGCATGAGAAATAATAAAGGAGCTACAGAGACAGTGACAGAGAGCGAGAGACACAGTAAGAGAGATGTGTGCAGTGTTTGTGAGCGGCTGCAGGGGATGTACAGCATCTGTAACTGGAGCAGAGAAAAGAGGTCTGTCCTCAGCTGCTCCACCGCCTTTATGAGAACACACTCAGTGAGAGGCACGGAGAGCCCTGGAAAGCCTCCGAACCTCTCAGTGGGTGTGCATGCATCTGTGTGTGTGTGCATGCATCTGTGTGTGTGTGTGTGTGCGTGTGTGTGTGTGTGTGTGTGTGTGTGTGTGTGTGTGTGTGTGTGTGTGTGTGTGTGCGTGTGTGCGTGTGTGCGTGTGTGTGTGTGCATGGATAAGAGCAAACTTCACACAAGGCAATAGAGTAGGTTACACAGCTGCAGTGTGATGTTATTTGAAGGAGTGTGTGCAGACAGCAGAGTCTCAGGGATGCTTCAGCTCTTGTTTTTATCGCTGCAGATTCATTCAGAGATTTTAGCAAATTAGGACGCTGCGGAGAGGACTCCCAGCCTCCACTCGCCTCATCACTGCGTTTGAAAAAAAAACACAGTCTGCAGGAAATCTGTCAAAAAGTGCATTTTAGTGTGTAATTTAGAGTGTCAGGAGAGAGGCACAGGACCTGTGTTCACTCTCTTTGAGGTGAATGTTTGATGCAAAATGAAGATGAGACCTTGTGGAGGCCGGATCATTTATTTCATGTCCCCTGAAGTTTGCCTCAGATAGGTTTATCATTGTGAACATCTTCTTCTTGTCTCTCTCACTGTGAAAGTTTCCACACACGCTTTTCATTGGATGACACAGAGCATGTCTTACGACTTTGAGCATGAGTGAGGGAAAGCATGAGCACAAGGACTTTGGAAGGAGTCCAGGTTTTTATTAAAGTTGGAGCGTCAACCTTTCTCCTGCTCAAAGCAAACTACAGCAGAGAAACATATACCAATCTCTTGATGGATTTGTGAATGATCCATGCAAGCAAAAATGTAAAAACAAAGCAGCTTTTTTCTTTTCTTGCAACAATCATTGACTCATATTGAGCGGTGCAGCCTGGAGCAGCTTTGAGCGTGTGAACGGCTTCATGAACGACAAGCGGAAACTCTCACAGCTCCTCTCTGCTCACAGCCTGTGGATAAAACAAATAATGCCCGACAGACAGCCAGAGTTAGAGACGAGCTGGGAAACATATAAGAAAAGAACACATACTTTCTCAGGAAAACGAAGAGATCAAAACAGACGGATCTGTGCTTTGATGATCCTGGACGTGGAAATACTCAGGTCTTCAAAAAGTGAAAATATGTCAAGCTTCCAGCTCTGGTAAATGGTAAATGGTCTTGAGCTTGTATATTTCTTTTCTAGACTTCTGACTACTCAGAGCTCTTTTACACCGCAGGTCACACCTACACATTCACACACTGATGGTAGAGGCTGCTGTGTGAAGAGTCCATCAGTATTAACTCATTTATACGCCGCTGACGAAGCAGCGGGAGCAACTTGTGGTTAAGTTTCTTGCCCAAGGACACATCGACAAGTTGCTGGAGGAGCTGGGGATCGAACCCCCGACCTTCCGGTTAAGGGGTGACCGACTCTAACATGGCAACAGACTAGAAAATGATGAGATATTTTCTTCACACCTTTGTGTCAATTATTTTTTAATTTGAGAAAATCATGTCGATGTAGCCTCCTTCAAACAGCCACAATCGGGTTATTGAATGTGAAATCTTCAGTCAAGCCTGTGGTAGGGAAAAGATACTGGAGTTTCTTTGGCAAGGATTTTGTTTGCAAATAATTAAAAAAATGCAAGAACATATTCAGTGTTTAGTCTGGAAGAGGAAGAGGAAGCATCAGCTGTTGCTTTAGCTGCTACACAAAACAGTAAAACCCTGACACACACACACACACACACACACACACACACACACACACATCCTCCTTTATGTGCAACACGTTACTAATCATCTGCTCTTCCAGATAAGCTCATGCTTTATGCATGTGTTGTTTTAATGTGGTCACTAAAACAACGTGTGAGTGAGTGTGTGTGTGTGTGTGTGTGTATGTGTGTGTGTCTGTGTGTGTGCGTGTGTGCGTGTGTGCGTGTGTTATCGCAGCTCATCTATCAAAGGGACGCTGACGTCATGCATACTGTCTCATTTGTCTTTTATCGTGAAGCTTTCTGCAGAAATACGTCCAGCTGATGTTCTCGTGTGTTTCTCTCAAACGTGTAAGTGAGGCAGTTGTGCAGTGCATCAAATGAGTTCAAACCTGTAAATGATTATGTTTTTTGGTATATTGACTCTTTGACGTGAGGGGGAAATGGTACGGCAGCTTAATTTGTGTCAAGACTAGAGTCTCAGCCTTGGCTCGGGTCCAGAGTCAGCCTGGACTCTGGAGGGTAAGATTCTACTAAAAATGACATGATATTGATAGCTGTTTGATACCACAGCAACAAAGATCGAAGTTCTAGGTTCCCAATATTGGATCAATTCTTTTATTTTGATTATTAGAAATTGCAGGCAAACTTCTGCACACTGTCTAAATTGTACAAAAACATTGGGATTCATGCATATGAGGTTTGACTGCTCAAACATAAGCACGTCGGTTCGTGCAGTCCAACGCATAAATCCAAACAATGCAACTTTGCAAACGTCAGATGCACACATCGCAATGTTGCCAGTTCTGTTGTGCAGTGTGCAGAAGTTTGCCTGCAACGCCGTTCTTACACATCCATCTTATAAAAACTACTCGACTAGTCGCCCAATGTGAGATCTGTTCATGAGGCCCAGATAAATCCTGGAGACGCCCCTGCACACTACTGTGACGATGTAGACAGGCAGCTTAGCAGCTACTAATAAGTGAAAATAATTCTGCACCTTGATCCCATCTACAGAACGGAAACACACGAGGCCAACCAGAAAAAATAATTAAAAGTACAGAGAAGAAACTTGAGATTTAAAAGCGAGTGAGGATGAATAAAACTGAATGACAATGACTGAAATTAGAGAGAAACTTGTTGGCGTCTGATGAGTGGAGCTAAAAATGAGTTTTCAGCCTGAAAAGAAGCGTGCCTCTGGACCGCTGCCAGAGGAGCCACTTCACCTCTCCAATGAATAAATCAATGCTTTAATGCTGCTCTCCTCCTCCTCTCAGGTTACATCTGGCTGCTCAATCACAGCGCCAGCTAACCGAGAACTAATTTACGTCCCTGCTGGACCGCTGAACTGCATCACAGATAATTTTGATAAATACACGAAGGAAAGCTAGAACAAAGCCGGAGAAAGAAGAATGACCTGATCACATCAAAAATACACTAAAGAAAAGACAAAAGTCAACCATTATCCTATGTGCATTTTTTCTGCTTGTTGATTTCAAGAAAGAGTCGATGTGTGTGCGTGAAAAAGATGAATGATGACAGTGCAGCCAAACACTCTCACAGGAGACACACAAACATCTCTGTGACAAACCTGCCTCTATGGGGACGATGAAGGCAAAGGATAAACCCGTGTGAGTCGGCCTTTTGGCCTTTGTAGGAAGTGTCCTCACGAAATGTGAGGTCAGAGTTGAGTGGTCACCCCTGAAGTTTGATTGGCCACCCTAAAACACATCGTTAAGTCCGACGTTCGTGTCAACACGTCACATTTGCCCGTCTTAATAAGTCAAAATATTAGCTCTTAACACGTACATTTATAACGTCTTAAGACATGTTGATCAAGTTCGAACTATTGGATGGCTCCCCAAATACACCCCAATATGACCACTATGTTGTGGTCATGTGACCTCTCTGTAATTGCTACGTATATATCACGTGCCATGTACGCAACTGCGATGTAAGAGGAAGCCAGAGAACCCACACATGCATGGGAAGAACATGCAAACACCGCACAGAGAGGCTCCTGTTTAAAGTGGTTTCAAACCAGGAACCTTCTCGCTGTGGGGCAACAGCGCTAACCACCGCATCACTTCACCACCGTGCAGCACAAAACATGATATTTCTCAAGCATGATTCCTTTAAGGGTGAACAAGATAAAGGAACACTATGCATCTACATACATGAAAACCTGCTGATAAAACAAAACGCATGTCTTCAAAATGTCTCTTAAATCGGTTCAGGTTACACCCTGGGACTATTTGTCTCTCAATCAATGAATATGTGATCTACAGTACCGACAGCTTCCTCTTCCTGTTGTTTCCATCTCTGCACATCTGTTCCCTCTCCTTATTGGCTGCTGAAATCAGTTTATCTCACAGCTGCACAGCTCACTGGTGTGTGTGTGTGTGTTTTTTGCAACATTAATCCTGTGTTCATCCATCAGTCATTGTGCTGTGATGCTCGCAGAGGTGAAGTGTTATTGGCTGAAAGCATGTGGAGGCTCATTGGCTCCTCACCGACCCGTGCAGGGTGAGGACCGGCTCCATTAGCTTCCACCTGGGGTTTGGACTGCCCGAGTGTACAGCTGCTCATCTGAAACCACATACATATACCAAGATCAAAAAGTGATTCCTTTTTTTTATTCGTTCACTTTATAATTGCGGTCTAACCTGATGTTCAAATCCCAGGTTGCATCCATCCACTTTAAGCTCTGCAGAACAGACGGGCTAAATTGGATCAGGCCTTCAGAGGATTGGCAGAGTCAGCATTACGTTTCTTTACTGTGTATCTTCAGTGGCCAAGACTTGGTCAAGAGATGGCCAATAAACTTTACAGCAGCCTTTTGGACAAATCAGCACAACTTGAAGCAGACAGATGGGGATTAATGAGTGAAAAGAGCTGCATGGTGAAACTCTCAGCCACAGCAGAGGTTACAGATATGTGATGTCGAGCTTTGTCAGGCCTGTCCTCAAGAGAAGAAGAAAAAGACTTTTAAAATGTTTGTTGGTTGATCGATCAATTCTGATGCATTCAAGGAACTCTGGAAATCTGAACGCTGATTGGCTTTCATGACACGACACAGCATCAAGAAGATGTGTCTCTCAAACTGAAAATATGAATCTAGAACAGATTGTCACCTTCTCAAAATGAAACCAAAACCCCTGAGTATAGATTCTACATTTACTGAACTCAAGGCTGCAAAACAGTCCACTAACTAGTGTGAATAAATTCACAGGTTTCCTGTCCATGTGACAGTAAAAAGCTCATTTGCTCATTTAACTGATTTTGCAGCTCATTCACCTGCTTGGTGCGAGCTCTGTTGTCCTGAATTTGTGACGTCCTGCCATGGAAACTGTCTCGTTTCATACCAAGCACCACAAGTGTGTGTGGAAGAACATGTGTATGTGTGTACCTTCAGATAATTTACAACATCTAAGAAGTTCCCCAATTAATGTTTCTGGAGCTTTGTACTCTTAGTCTCCACTTCCCTAGAAGAGTCCAAGTCTTCCTTCTCTCCACCATCTGTCTCAGTTCACGCACGCACGCACGCACGCACGCACGCACGCACGCACGACACACACACCTGCACACAGGAAACAGGCTCAGGTGTAAGAGTGTCTGGCAGGGTGTTTTAGATTGAAGCTGCAAATGAGTTTTGAAACTACGTGTTGTTTCCATAATTGCACAATAATTGTTCGTGCATCCGGAGGGAAGCAGACGAGTCTTTCTCATCGCTCAGCGCTCTGACATCCCTCCATCTGTCTCCATGTCACCGGAGGAAAGAGCTTTGGGAGCATTTCTCTTCGTTCAGGTGTTGTATTTGCAGAAGAAAACAGGACATTGTTAGTTTCATAAAGCCGCCGAGATTAGCTTCACTACGAGATTTAATCCATTAAGGATGTCGTCTGAGGATGCATTCAGCCGCTGACTGCTCCACTCTTACTACAGGTAGAAATTAAAGGGACAGTTCCTCTTTTTTAGTTGGTAGTTTGATGCACTCGGTCAGTAGTGTATTCTCACGTGAGATGCCGGTCAGCAAAGCCCCTTCATTGAGAAACTTGTCGGAGTCCCAGCACACAGCTAGGTGGTACACCACTGCAGAATCAGATTCAGATTAGTTGTACTATTTTTGGTCAAGTTAAGAAACTTCCAACCAAATAACATTTCCAATATTTGTCAGTGCTTTCCTTTTCCATCAGAAAGAAAAACTGAAGATACTGATTTCAGTACGTAGACTTGGTTATTTGCTGGAACAGAGTTTTTTATAGCCTACTACTGCGATAAACACATTTTAAAACCACCCGTCCACAGTTGGGATGTGATTTTTTTTAATTGTTGTACAACCTGGTTCACCACAGATATCCTCAACTTGATGCAAAGTAAAGTGAGCACCTGGAAACAAGCTAAGCTAAATGATGGTCCCATGTAGAGTCAAAGAGACCAGAGAGCAGCGGAGGATGCTTTCCTCCGCTGCTCTCCTCTTCTTTATGTCGATCACATTTATTATTGTAAAATATTTATAAGACATGTTCTGATGCAAGTTTTTCTTCACATCTTTGATAAATCAGTGTGGTGATTTTTTAACTGGTTATCCTTCAGAGATTACACTTTCAACATTCCCTTCACGGTGTCATCAAAGAGGAACCTCCAGTCAGGGATCAGTGCTCGATCTCCACCATCGTTAGTGAGCATAGGAACCAAAAAATTACTTCTCGAGAATTTTTGTGATTCTTAACAAAAGAAAAAACGGATATTTACATCTCAGGTGGAAGTCAATTATTGCACCTCTCAGACAAGAGTTATTATATGTAAAACACACATGCTACTACTTTTAACACGTGAGGAGTTAGTCCTGACACAGATAGTGTGCATGGCAACCAAGGCTGCAGGAGCGAGAGAGAGAGAGAGAGAGAGAGAGAGAGAGAGAGAGAGAGAGAGAGAGAAACAGAGAGAAACAGAGAGAAACAGAGAGAGAGAGAGAGAGAGAGAGAGAGAGAAACAGAGAGAAACAGAGAGAGAGAGAGAGAAACAGAGAGAAACAGAGAGAGAGAGAGAGAAACAGAGAGAAACAGAGAGAAACAGAGAGAGAGAGAGAGAGCAGAGGCAGAGTGGGGCGAGGTGAAGAAAACTCATAACAGGCAGAGATGGAAAATGAGAAAAGGCAGAAAAAGAGGAAAATTGGGTTAGCAGCATCCCGGCCGAGAGACATCCACACAGACAGAGGAGACAGACAGGAGAGAGAGAGGAGGAGAGAGAGAGAGCTTGGCGGTGCTTTACTCCTCGCTCTCTGTCTCTTTGGTGTCAGTTGCTTTAGCGACTCAGCGGCAGCAGCATGGAGCTGGAGCCTCAGAGATTCAGTACGTAACCCTTTCTTACTGCTCTTTACTTCTGATGCTGCTGGTTTCCTTTTAAAAATGATCTCAAATATAACTTTCATTTCATTTAAAGCGGCAGTATCTGAAGACATTCTGTCCGTGATGATTGTTGCTGAGGTGGTGTGTTTGATGAAAAAGTTGGATTATCAGATAAAACGATGGATTTGATGGATAATTAAGATGCTTTATGAGAGACAACTGGTGCTTTTTTGGGTGTGCGCTTTTTTACCTGAGGTGACTGTGTGAAGCGTTTTGATTGGGCACATGTTCTCATTCATTCATTGATGCTGCTGTTCATTCATGTTCATCTCAACATCACCCGCTGAGAGTTTTAGAGCTCAAGGTCTGAAGTCTTGTTTGATCCCTGACTTAATCCTTTCCTGGGCAGAGAATTGGCCCAACTGTTGGTTTTGAAATGTCAGGTTTTTGCAGCTTTATAGGTAAAATAAAAGCATGAACATTATCTTTTAAAATCCTAAATGGAATACCTGTTGATTCGTACCTGGTTCAATCTCCCCTGCAGGACTTAATTTGGCCCTCCATGGGGAGAGGTGGAGGTGGAGGTGGGAGCTTCAGTGTTTCTGCTTGTGTGTTTGGGTGCATGAAGGCTTTGCAAAGGTTACAAATAACGCTACGTTCTCCCTGCTGTGACTAAATAATGTAAATGTTGTGAATCCCAGAGGAAGAGAAGCTGCTTTTTAGCAGAAAGAAATCTTTTTTCATATTTAATTTGTGTGATTTCAAAGAGGACAGCGACCCTTATATCATGATAAGCAGAAGGAAATAAGTTATAGAAAGCAAACGATGCTAGAAGAAGAAATGAAGGAGCGTTTCAGTGTGTGCAGGAAGTAAAAACATTTCCATCCACTGCAGATAATTCACACATGTGAGTTACAGGACCTGCAGGTACCTGACGAAAGCCGTTCAATGCATTTTTCATTCTGATGATCCACAAAACAAACAAAGATCTTAATATGAAATTTGAATATGACAAACATGCGAGGATTCTTTACACAAACATCAGAAGTTACAAGACTAAAACACATGAATACACACCCTGCTGCTGCATCTCTCCAGACCAACATGTAAGGTGTAAAGCTCTCCTCTGCCTGCTCTATTTAACGCCCTTTTCTTTTTGGGACTGTTCACCCCTCGTGTCTGACATCTTATCTCTGCAGAAAATATTCTCTGCAACCTTCAGCCTCCTGCTGAGGTGTGGCACTACTAAAGGGATCGCAGTTCCAGTAGCTTCATAGACTATAATGAGTGCAGGAAAGCACACAGTGTTTGTTTGTATTTACGTATTCAGAATATTTGCACATAATTATTTGTTTATGTTGAATTCTGGATTCATGCATTCTGGTCCATACGTACGTTGATTCATTCTCCTGCTCCATCATAACCATCATTTATTTATTAATCATGTGGACGCTGTGTTTCCTGAGGGCTCGCTTCCTGTCACACCTGGTGTTTTAATCTGTCAGTGGGAACGGTCTGTTTGGATGTTGTTACTGTGTAGAAGAAATGGACGTAGCGTCTGTGATGTCACCCGTTGGTCATGGACGACTGTTTTTAAGCCTCCAGTTCAGCTTTTTTGTTGTCTCCTCTCCATCCCGTTTAAGAGTGTTTGCCTCTCGTCCTGGTTGGCAGATCACCATGGCAACGCCTTATCAATTACAAATTAGCCATGTCCAAAAGCGTATGCTGCTCTCAGCAGAGAAGTCGGAACGTTGTAGCTGCCCCCTGCTGGCCATTAAAAACAAACTTTCACTTTTAAAGAAAAGATGCTGAATGCAGCCTTGATGTAAATAATGATGGACGAAGCCTGAGTGACGTCAGCCACTGGTTTCTGAAGGGCTGTTTGGAAGCCCATTGATGGTGGTCGCCAAATTGGAAATGCTGACTCTGTCAAACTTTCAGTCAACCTTACGACAGGCAAAGAGGTGGAGCTGAGGCGGGTCTTAAGCCTCCTGAGTAACCCCTACATTATGGTCGCTTGCAGTGAGATCAGTCACGCCCCTATTTATTCATAACTCGTATTATTCATGAAATCAAAACGACTGTAACCTGTACAGTGTGTGCCAATGAAGACATGAACTTATATGACCCAAATCATCTTTGTACCATTGTTAACCTCTGCTGTGAAAACACTTTAACGTGGGGTTTGTATGGGACTTCTGGGTCTTTGGAGCCAGCCTCAAGTGGACACTTGAGGAACTGCAGCTTTTTGCTCTTTGCATTGGTTGCTGCTTGGTTGCGACAGCCATCATATTAGCAAGCGGCCTCTTTAACTAAACATCAAGGTCACACAGACAAACATTGACATTTATTAGGAGTCATGTTTTTGTCCACCTGAAGACAAAAGTAAAATATTTTCTGTCTTTAAGCTCCGTTTTTGGTCTCTACCTTCTGGCCTTCGATACTTGTCTTCTTAACTCCCTAACTCTTTTATATTTTCTCTTGCAACTCTGTCTGTTTTCTGTTTTCTGCACGGTGCTGGACAGGTAGCCAGTGTATCATTTTTTTGTTGATGATAAGAGAAGACAGTAGAGAGAGTAGGAAATTGGGGAGATAAATTAGGGAATGACATGCGGGAAAGGAGCCACAGGTCGGACTTGAACCCGGGACACCTGCTTGGAGGACTATAGCCTCCGTACATGGGGCGCAACCTAACCGCTAGGCCACTGTTGCTCCAGTATCAGAGAAATTGACTTGAAAACAGTCACCTGCTCCAGCTGGAGACCCTCTGAATGAGAGCTGTGAGACGAAACCGAAACAATGATCTAAAAGAAGCTAAAATGCACCGTAGAGCGGCTTGAAACTCGAGTCCTTTTATCCACTATGACCAGTACTGATGAGCACAGCTTTGACAAACTTGCAACATATATTCAAGTTTAAACACAAAAACAAAATTATAATTATATAATAGTTATAATTGCTCTAATCAGAACTAATCTTCTTTGAGAACCTTGATTGCATTGTGGGTTTTTATCTCATCAGCGCTCATTAAAACTGAAAAATGTTTTCGTGTTTGTGTTTAGCGTGATTGTGTGCACTGAGGGAAAAGCATCACTGTCTAAATTCACTGTAACTAGTTTGACCACTCTGAAATGTGTCTATCACGAGTCGATCAGCGCTTAACGAGCGATTTGTTAAGAAAGAAAAACATCCTGCAGAGCTGTTGAATTATTGCTGAACACATTTGAGAAAGGAGCCGTCTCTTCCCTTCCTTCGGGCTCGGATGGAGTCGTGGATGAAGCCGTGTGTTTGAAAGCAGGGAGGCAGAGGGGAGGATGAACACGGCTGCAGAGATAGTGATCGGTAATCTTCCCCCTGACCGTAAAGCCTTATTTGATATGATATGAGAGAGCTTTGATATTAGATCAGACTAAAGCTCTCTGATGAGATGACGGGAGGAACAGAGCGGGGGGAGGAATGGATAAAGGTTAGTCTGTGGAGATTGAATGAGCAGAGAGGAATTCTAATAATGGACGGATGAAAGGAGGAGAGAGCGAATTAATGCATTAAGTGAGAAATTATTTGATGAATTTCACAGAAGACGGAGGAGAATTGAGCTGTAGATTGATGGAAATCCAAACCAACGTCAGGATATTGGGAACAATGGTAGTATTAAAAAAGGCGGGGTCAGGAGATGGCAGCATGTGTTGTCATGGCTGTGATTTATCACACTTCTAGGGTTGGAATCGAGCACGGAAGCTAACTTTAGTACAGAATTTCTGAAATGCACAAACACACACACACACACACACACACACAGCAGCAGCAAACTCGTTACTGCCTCCCCAGTGAAAGCAGCGCTAACAGTGGATAAAAAAAGAAGCATCCTGAGAAGAAGAAAGAAAGAGACGGAGAAAAATAGCGAGCTGAGGCAGATTTCCTGCCGTGGGAATCCATCTAAATCTGCTCATTTCTTGTTATTACATGCAGACAAACTGCAGAGAGAATACTTAAGCAGCTGCGGTCACTGGTTCTCTACATTTTTCATTCATGCTGAAGTGACCCATCAGCGTTTTTTGCCGAATGATCGTCCACGCTGCAAAAAGATCTGTGTTGGATGTTCTGCAGGAACTGGGACAGTGTGGTTGGACTGGGTTGCTGAACATCACTTCTTCCCCACAAACATTTCTAACCTTTTGAAATGAAAATCATAGAAACTGGATGCATTGATCATGTAACCTGATACGACTCAATGTGGAGTGAAGTTGGTGCTTTCAGCCATGCCAAAGCAGAAACAAGCGGACGACAGAAGAGCGAGTTGATATGATGTGTGTCTGTGAGGTCACCATTAAAGTAAAACTGAAGTAACACACGACTTTCTGTTCTATGATATACCTAGTGTTGTAGTCAAGACATACTGTACCAGAGACCAGAGTGCTCTGAGACCGAGATAAGACCGAGACATTTAGGGATCGAGACCGAGTCAAGACCAAGACCATATAATCACAGAACAATCATCATCTTGTGTGCAGGGGGGCGTGTCACTCACTTAGAGCGTGACACCGGAAAGGTTGCGGCCGTAACAAGGGATACAAATCTGATCAGGAATAAATTGTAGTTATTCGTTCTTTTAGAAAGAGGTGTTTTCCTTCTAATCACAGTGATGACGTGGAACAATAGCCAAGTCCGCCCACTCTCAGACCGAGACAAGACCGAGTCAAAACGCTTTTGATACCTTCAATAAGTGGTCAAGATTCTCTTTCTGTCGAGAAGACAGGAGATTATTCCAAAACAATCTTTCACATTTTCCACCTGACGTCATATTTACGCCCAGCGCCCAGGTTGATTAAATAGCAGATGAACTTTAGCACGTCCGTTAGCACCCAGGGGTGAGTTTGCCTTAAAATGGGGTGTGGTCAGGCTGGCAAGTTCGTATCTTGAGGACGCAGGTATAGACTGCACCTACAGCCTGGTTCATACTTCTACATCACATCTATGCCGTGAGCACTCCATACTTGCGTGTTGGAGTGTCTGCGTAGCTCTGCTCTACTCTCTGCTTGTTTGTGTACAGGTAACCATGGCTACTGTCTGAAACCGTGCCTATAATTTCAGAGTTGAAGCTGATAAATATTAAGTAGCAGCTGATTATTCTGAAATGATTGCAAAGAAGAAAAGAGAGAAGACATCAGAGGAGATGTGTCTCCTTGTGGATTTCTCTCTGAGCTCTTGTGTTTGGGTTTTGGACTTGAAAAGGAAGTACGTTTGTGTTAGCCTTATCGTCTTTTGTTTAATGAATTTTTTTTTATTTGCAAGTGTGGGTCCTCACCCTCGTTTCTCTGCACCTGTGACATGTGGATATATTTTTAGCAGTTCTTCAATACATCGATCAGATTGAGTCCCGTCCTTTATTTGAGCTGGTGACATCGTCTCAGCTGTCTCCACACAGCAGCCACTCCGGCTCCTCGTATCGACTGAACGATTCATCAGTCTGAAGCTGGTAGATCCAAACCTGATTATCATGAAGCTGAAGAAAAATGTTCACTGTCTGTTATCATATATACGAAAGGAGTCTCTTTGTCCCCGGCTCGGCAGTCTGAGCTCGTCACCTTGACTCTTTGACACAACAGGAAAGACTCCGAGATAAAGCAGCTGTTTGAAAGCTGTGTTGATGTCGACTCTTTTTTCAGCTGTTGGGAAGATTACCCGGCTCGGCTGCAGAGCTTGAGGTTGATATTCATGTTATTCATGTAAGTGTAGCTAAAAGTTTTGGGCTTTTTAGTCCTTTATTAAAGAGACAGGAGAGTGGAAAGCTTTGGAAAGTAGTCAATGGCGCCCCTGTACATGTAAAAAAATAATCCATCCATTCGTTTCCTTCCACTTATCAGAGGTCTGGTCTCGTTTGCAGCAGGCGAAGTTAGTCAACCCAGACTTCCCCAAATGGGGCAAAGCTCTTGATTTACCAGGTGATCTTCCTCACAACCTTCACCTGTGTTTATGATGAGCTTCAACGCCTCAAACTCTGCCAGGAGGAGCTGGAGAACGTTGCTGGAGAAAGGGAACCTATGAGTGCCTCTTTAATGCAGCGAAGACTTCTCATGAAGTGCCCGAGGGAGAGGAGAAGTCACAGAGCCAAAGCCCGCTCTGAGCGAGGTCGTGCATGATGAGCTGCTTTATTAAAACATGACCTCAGTCCAAAACTTTCTGCACAAGTTGAACTGCTTTTGCATTTCATCATTTGAAAATGATTTTTATCCAACATGCATAACGCAACCCAGTGGTAAAAATATCTCACATTAGAATGAGCTTTTCATTCTGGAGGGAATGCAAAGCACCTTTTTACACCTCAACGCAGAGTGTTTGAAAAGTGAAGCAGACATGCAAATGTCTCATCAAACCGTCATTTCATCCCAAATTATTTCTGGATTAACACCGATGAATTCTGCAGACAGAACCAGTTTTCAACAAGATATTGAGATGCCCCGAGGTCGTCCAATCACTGAGTGACCAGTGTGAATCTTATCTCAGGTCAAAGGTCACAGTTCCCCCTTTGAGTTATTCAAAAGTTCATTTAACAGTGATTATGTCTATAGGTGGGGTGGCTGTGGGGCGCAGGTAGCCTAGCGGTTTGTGTGAGCCCCATGTACAGAAGCTTTAGTCCTCAAAGTAAGCAGCCCGGATTCGTATCCAACCTGTGGCTCCTTTCCCGCATGTCATTTCCCACTTTCTCTCTCTCCCCTGTTTCTGTCTCTGTCCACTGTCTTATCTTTAATGGTTTGGGGTTCAATCCCCAGCAAGGCACTTAACCCCAAATTACTCGCGCTGCTTCGTCAGCAGCTTGTGAGTGTGTGTGATGAGTTAATACTGATGGACACTTAACATAGCAGCCTCTACCATCAGTGTGTCTTTGTGTAGGTGTGACCCAAAGAAACACATGCTGGTAGCAAAAAATAAGATAAGATAAGATAATCCTTTATTCATCTCACGACGGAGACATTTACAGTGTTACAGCAGCAGAAAAGCAAAGATTGCAAACAAAAGAAACACACAGTGCGGAGATGCCTATCGGACGGTTGAAGATGGCGCCCGGCGAAGCACCGGACTTCTAACGGAGAAGAAACTTGATGAGTTGAGAGTTGGAGGTACTACTGCAGGAGGTCAGCAGCGAACAACAGTTTTATTCAGAAGTGTGAGGAATGGTTACACAGGAACACACAAAGATGAATGGGATGCAATAAACATAATTAATGTGTCATGTGTTCCAACGTGTGTTTGATTTTAAGAAGGTACGTTAGTGAATGAGGCCCAAGAGGTGTGTAGGTTTGGTTTACACCAACAGATGTTTCTCTAACATTTGATTCTTAACCTCCTGAACATAGACTGTGTAGAGCAGGACTGCAGTAACGATTTCAGCACCACAGTCCGTGGACAGCTCCGGAGTCTTTGCCCTGCAGCCAGCTCAAACTAAAGGGAAACACACACGCACGCACGCACACACACACACACACACACACACACACACACACACACACACGCAAAACAAACACCGCCAGCGTGTGACTCAAACGATTTGTCAGTGTCTCGCTGCCTGTCTGATCTTACTGTCGGACGGATGTGGACACGGGGCGAGAGGTCTCCCTCTCTCTCGTTTCCTTTTGTCTTCAGAGGAATCACTTCAGGGCGCTCAGGTGTGTTTTTATTGTTCTCTGGAAGTCAGAGAGCAGCTCTCACATCCAGGACAGGATTGGTTTGATTAGATTTATTGAAAGGAAGCTTTAAGGTTAAGGTTAGCTGCGGTATAGTGACAGAAACATCCCGAATACTCACACCTGTCTATTCTGTAAAATACAACAATGATCATTCATGAAAGATGAGATTAGTGCGATTCCAGACAGAATTAGTGATTTAGTTTCAAGCTGAGCGTGTCATGACGTTTAATGCACGCACAGATCTGGGAGGGTTTTTTTTCTCAAACTGACTCCTGCCCCTCCGTTTGGATTTTCGTATTTGTTAGGTTTGACTTAATGGCAGAATTTAAAACCTCGATACACTTCTAGTAAAAATCAATGATATCAATACCTGTTTGGATACCATGGCAACAGATACAGAAGTCCTTGGCACCCAATATTGGGTGATCTCTGTTTTCAATTATCAAAGCAGAGAGGCCACGATGGGGAGGTTTGAGTTTGGCATCAGCTGGATTCACAGAAATCTGGCTCAGGTTGGGGTTGTGCAGAGATGGGAGCTTGTTTATTTCTACCTTTACATCATTCTAGCAGTCCACTCCTGCACCCTGTAGTTTTGGAGGATGGTTTAACCTTTCTTTGCAGGGTTGCTGGGGGATTTTGGCTCCCGACCACGGTGGTCCTGAAAGCTTTTCTTTAGTGCAGCCTCTCGACAGAAAGGAAAACTTGAATGCTTCTCTATCAGGTATCAGAGAGTAATGTGATTTATCATAGTGACCTGCAATTTTCTATCAATCTCCTGACCTCTGAGGCATAAAAATATCTTTTTAATAACTGCGAGGCCTCCCAGCGGGGAGTAAAGCAGCCCTACACACTGTAATATGATAAGGAAAACTCTCATCTCTGACTCTGCTCCTTCTGCTGAGCTCGTATTTTTCAACTAAATTTGGTTCGATTTGGCTCGCTGTATTGCTTCTCTTTTGGCAGAAGTGTCCGTCCACACAGCCAGGTTTCACATTGACTCCGGAGAGAAGTTAGTAAATAGACAAGGAGGTTGTGTGTGTGCTGGCTGCGAGGTAGAGAGACTCTGTAAGTCAGCGATCTGACTGCTGACGGCGGCTCTGTTGACACACCGCCGAAATCGTTGACAGGTGGCACGCTGCAGCCTCTTCCTACGACAGACTCCCAGACAGATTGCTCAGCCTCCAAGACAAGCTTCTCAAGCATTTAAAAATCCTTAAATGAGGAATAAATTCTGTCAGAGGCAGATGAAGAGGAAGGGTTGTATAATATTATGATGGATGGCAAACAAATGGCACCTGCTTCTAACAGTAAACCGCCTCATGGGAGAGAGCTGCCACATGGTTTGAAAGCTGTGTGTTTCTGTTTTGTGACTGCAGGGATGGCTGCAGGGATGTTTGTGAAGCCACAGTCTGTGGGAGCGTCTCGGGGATAGAGGCAGGGTTACTCCTGAGCTTCTTCTATACTGCAGTATGAGAAAAAAAAAGCAACAGCGAAGAAAACTCCATGAAAAAGAGGCTGCAGCAGCTTCCCTGCAGAGAATTTAAGAGCCAACTGGAATGCTTCATAAGTCCTCTTAAAGGCCAGGGGTCATTTGTTCTCTCCTCATGCATTACACAGCAGAGGAAATGCTGAACGGGCCAAAACAGACGTTGAGCTCAGGCACAGAATTCGTTCTTCTCTCAGTTTTAGATGCAAATGGAACAAAAAAAGTAGATTCTGTGTTTCGCTCTGTGAAGAATCTGCTGCTTCAACTCTTTGTTCCTCCTCTTACATAACAAACGTGTCTGATGTGTTCTTCATAACACGGAGAGATCTAGAAGTGCTGAGCTTCACCTGACGTGTTCAAATCTCATATTCCCCTCCTCTTACTTTGAATGACTTCATTTATGAATGCTCCTTTTTCCCCCCTTTGCTGTCTGCCTGTTTTTACACTTGTTTTTGATTTGCTGAAGTGATTATTTTATTATGTCCTATTCTGCTTATACAATGACACACTTATCTCTAATGCTATAAAAGTGACGGGGGGCGGGAAAGCTCACCAACTCCCAGCCGTCTGTCCCATTGAACACTCGATATTAAACTGAGGAGTAGGAGCGCTGTCGATTTCTGCACCACCTGTGCACCTCATTTTAAGCCCAACACACTCCTGGGCGTTAACGTGGGTTCTTGTTGCTATTAACACAACATGGATGCTGGGCGTGCAAATCCCAGCTGCTTCAGGTAGAACATAGGAGGGACGCTTGCACTGAGTGCTAAACACTTTGTATACATATAATATTATATAAATATATCAGCCTGCTTCCGGCCGTTTCTCATGTGTGATACATCCTTGTCAGCTGCTGTGGACTCAGACAGTATCAGTGGGGATCCTGGCTATGATTGATGACATCGCGTATTATCTGGAGAGCTAATGGTTCTCCTCTGCGACCGGCCTCCCGCTGTTACCAATAATGACAAATAAAAGCCGAGCAATCACACTGCGAACAGAACATCTCCCAGCCCCCGTCACACTGCTGTCATTACTGAAACCTCGGCGCTGTGGGAGGCTCTGTTACACTCGGTGTGTCGTACTCAGGGACAGAGACGAGACGAGGGAGACGGAAAGAAAACAAACGAAAACTGTGAAGAACGAGGGGCAGCGAAGCAGTCAGAGACACAGCAGGGGGGGGAATCAGGACTACAGGAAAACAAAAAGCAATTCATCTTCTTCAGCAACACGATACACGCGCAGTGAGACACTCCGAATCAAACATGTCACCTCATGTTGACTCATAATGCTCCAGTGTGGAACACCAAATAAGGCAGTGCAATAGTGCAGAGCATTATTCCTCCAATTTTTCATCAAAATCAAACCCAGTGACATGAAACATTTCACTCCTTTCACGTTCCCTTGAACTATTTTCATTAACTTTTCAACCCGTAACAAGTTCCTTTTTTCCGTGCTTAAGTCAAAGTCACAACTTCTGATCCACTAGAGGTTCCTCATGTTCTTTCAAAAAAGAAGCAAAGCAAACTCAGAATAAGACAGAACAAAATACAAAATAAGAGCATAACAAAAAACATTTGAAATGCAAAATAATGGAACTTCAAACTTGTGAATAACGTAATTAATTTTGATTTAAGAACGACTCGTTTGACAGCGTGAGTTAAAACAACATATCATTTAGTCACTGATTCTTCCTTCCTTCTCTAAAGCAGTCGAAGGAGAATTAAGGACTTCAATCTGAGTTTCATGTTCTTTTTCTAAGCCGATGGAAAAACTGGATCCAGTAAAGTGATGTGCCAAAGCAGAAGGATGATTTGGCTAAAATATTCTTTAATGAGCTTAATAAGTCTGCATACTAAACAAAAATCCCTGGCCAAGCCTGTTATCTCTCCACAGTACTTTTCCTCTCTGTGCTCTCTAATTGCCAGTCTGTGATACGTGACCTGCGCTGTGTGCAATGATCCAAACATCACTGCAAATTGACGAGACCGAATTCATGGCGGGCCCGGTCCACACTCCGTGTCACAGCCTAATTGCCGCGGCCTCTGCAGGACGACAGGCTGCTGGAGTTTTATCAGCGAGCAGTCAGCCCCAGCCGACAACATCACACCTCCCTCTCCACTCCCACTCCCACCCCACCCCCCACCCCGCGCCGCCCTTCCATCAGCCCAGCAAACGCCCGGCTAAGATCTGAAATGAATTCAAGAGCAGATCTGCCGCTCAGAGGAGTCTGGCTCTCCCCAGGCGGCGAGAAGGAGGAATTAATTGGGAAGTCTGTCTGCGAGAGTCGAGGACATTCAGCCTTGATTCAGTGCCAACAAACCAAAAGTTGTGCACACGAGTGACCTCCATAAAGTTATATAACAGCAGCAGTACATTTTCAGCAGTACTTCACTCTTCTTCTTCTGCAGCAGCAGCAGCAGCAGCAGCAGCTGTGAACCATCTCAGTGGAGTTCTTCTGAGGAGCTGTCAAACCGCATCAAGTGCCAGGAAAAGTATCAAGACCCCCCCTTAAAACGAAAGAGTCTGTAGCGATCTTTAGATACCAACTAAATAAAGGGTTAACAGCTGTTTTCATACATACACTCCTGAAAATATCTAGATCATTTCAGGAGGACTGCTCTGGATGTCAGACCTGGTTGTTCACACATACACCTCACAGCGGGAGACTATCCCTGTCAGACGGGAGGGGGGGTGGGGGGGTCTCCTGAGGTAAGACAGGACGTAAAATAAAGACGCGGAAGTAGCAACACAGTCCTCTATACGACGCCATAATAAGAATATGTGTCTTTCTATCAATGCTACGTGTAGTTGAACAGAATCACAATCTGAACTAAAGAGTGGAGAAGAACATACTGGAGAACAGGAAACAGAATGCAGCAGGTTCATTAGAGCACGGAGATCGTAGAGGTGGCGTGCAGACAGTTTATGGTCGTGCAGCGATCACAGGGAAGAAACATCACCACCCCCTCCCACCTGCTCGAGGTGAACTCTCCTGATTATATCCTGCTGCGTTCTCACATCAGCTCACTTGCTGCGGAAAAAAAACTAGGGGGCTGGCAGGAGAAACTCCGGGTGAAGTCCAAGCTCATCCTGGAAATATCAGGAGTTTCAGGAGTTTTCTGTAAGTGTGAAAGTCCTTCCAGTTTGATTTAATTCAGGTATTCATGATCAGCATTAGATATGTGGTTGTTTGTGCTGCGTGATGTGACTTAAGGGTCGCACCCACTCACCTGTTTTTTATTGGTTTTGTCTCCGTCCTAAAAACATACCTGTATTTTTACTCTAAGTCAATCACATTCAGTTTGAACTACTGTAACTCTCTCCACTCATGCTTAATCAAACATAACCTTTCCAGACTTCAGCTAATTCAAAATGCCTCGCTCAGACTCGGCTCTAATTCGACACAAAGAGTGCATGACTCCAATTTGAGCTTCATTACACTGTGAGGTGTATTTTAGATGCACTCAGGGATCAGGGCCTCTGAGGACATCAATGATTGTTTAATCTCATTGAGTGAAAGTGTAGCCTGAGATCCTCCTGTGGGACATTTCAAGATGCAGATTGAACTCTTCAGGTTACCAGGTCTTTTCTGTCAGGTCCGATCACTCTGAAAAACATTCTCCAGGGTGGATCAACGGAGCCCAGACTTTAGCCAGAGAAACATCGTTGGTGCTGAATGTCACTTTGTCTTTTGAGATTCCAGAAATGAAATAAATATGCCAGCTGTGTCTCTGATGAGAACTACTCTGAGCTTTGTATACACTGTCAATATATGGTCAAGATGAAAACATGTAAGCATTACATGTTTCAGGAGCTGAGGGAAACGTATAAATGGTTTGAGACAAGCTTAAAGGAAGAATGTGCGACTTTTTGATCCAGTAGATGTCGCCCTTGAGCACCAGCATGAAACAAAAACAAACTGCTGTTTGGCCACACCTCCTCCATACTGAAGCCTCTACTCTCCTCCAGCGACTCACCTCCAACCTCCCTCCCCTCGCTTTTGCACGAAGGAGTTAAGCGCTAGCAGCGGACAAAATTGTCCTCTGCCCGGGCTGCAGTCACCTGTGGCCTGCATTGTTGTTAGCATGCTAATGTTAGCGCTCTTAAATTAGCTCGTAGCTTCACATTGCATTTAAATTGACACAGAATGACCGTGATCTAAAAACGCTTACGTGACGTTTAAACTTAATTTAAAATATATTTTGTACTGCATACAACTGAAAGAGTAACTGTTTGATAGGATGCACTTTGCCTTTAAGGTTGCTAATGGTTACGGTTGGCAGAGTGAAGTGATGTCATGATACGCTACGAGACGGACAGCAGACATTGTCCGTGCTCTTGCTCACCCACACATGGAGGATTATTTAACTAAGCCGATTCAGTGGATAGTTGACGGCAAGACAACCAAAAGTTAAACTTAAAATCAACATGCACCCCAAGAAACGCTGTTACAACAGGAAGAGGAAGAGAGACAACTTCAAGAAGTTTTTTAAGGATGGAAAGAGATTAGAGATGAAACAAAATGATAACAAGGATAAGTAGAATCGTATCATAGGAACACGCTCCCAGGATGATTTACATGTAGAGTTGATACTCACTATGCAGTGAACATAATTGAATTGCAACAGAAAACAAGTCCTTTGAAAGAGAGACTGGACACGTCCGAGGTCTGTGGGGTGCCCGTCTGAGAAACAAGGCGGGACACTGCAATGTTTACTGATAGAAAAACATTGATCACCTGTGACAGAGCTTTTGTTTGTGTTTTCTGCATGTCACAATCTTTTAGTGAAGAGGAGGGTCAGACTCCTGCATGGACTTTAAAGGAGATCTATTATTCTCACTTTCAGCATTAATGAGGTCAGTCTGGGACACTTGTTGAGTAGCGTTGTGAGATGTGTCGCTCCTTATTTATCTGATACTGGCATCAGTAAAATCCCTCATTTCAGCCTCTGCCTGAAACGCTTCATTTCAGCTGCTGTCTCTTTAAGGCCCCCCCTCCCCACTCTCCTCTGATTGGCCAGCTCTGTTTGTAGTCACAGGGAAATTTAAGTGAGCAACCAGTTGGGCGTGTCCTTGAAGGAGCTGCTGGGGTGGGCGTGTCCTACAACTTTGCTCCATGCTTTGCTCTGATACGTCGGCAGAACCTGACGTCAGGTTCTTACCAAGTCTCGCCAAGTTCTCGTAACATCTCGTTCAGAGCAGCATCAAACCACGTCTGGGGATTAAACCTACAGCTGTGTATGTTGTGTTTAAAAAAAGCTGCCGAGGTTTAGTTTGGACATCCAACATCGTAACATGATATGTATTTAAAGATAGATGAGCAGAATAGATCTCCTTTAAACAAAGACCTGGACATGGCCCTCCCAAAGTTAGGCTCATAGATCTTTTGAGTTTCTGCTGCAGTTTCCTGCTGTTGTGCATGCTGGCTCACCATCACAGTTTCATCGCCACATTCGCATTGGTTTCTATTGTGTGTCTAATTCACCACACCACTGTATGAATCATACAGAAAGGAAACAATGCACATTCAGACTGTCTCCTCCTGAGGCCATTTATTATGTTGCACACTACACTGTTCACACAAACACTGGTGGGAGTCGGTGTTTGGACTTTTTGCTGATCATATCTTTTTGGAAACAAACAGAATCTTCCATAAATAACTCAAAAGGGCTTTAAGAACAGCATATAAAAAACAAGAAACAACCTCCCTAAAGATGAGCATTTAAGCATCATGTTTGAGGTGATCTCTGTGAACCCTCAAACTCCTGATAATGAACATACACGTTTGTAGTGGTGTAAACCAAAACAGCAGCACTCCATGACGCCTCATAACATCACTTCACAATTAAATTATAAGTCCCTCGTGCACATGTTGCCAGCGTTACAAAAGGCAAGATTTTACTTTACATCAGCAAGTAGCATAGACAACGAGATCAGCAGCTGCAGTAATTATTCATTCTCTGAAAAAGGTCACGTAAAGGTGCTTAATTAATCAGGGGAAGGGAAGGACACAGTCAGGCTGATAAGACCAAACCAGGACAGGAATTTAGATACCTGTAGTAAACTTCCCAAAGTCTCTGTGTCTGCACAGTACACTGTAAATTATAACTATTGTTATATACATGCTATAGTCTGCACGAACACAGAAATGTAACCCCAGAATCTCCGAAAGAATGCAACAGCATTCAAAAGGCTCCTTATTTACACTTAAAACGTCAGAGTAGAGCGAACAATATGTGCAAGCCTTGCCAAATTAAACACAAACACAGTGGTGAGGATGTTGAAGTTGGTTCAAAGGTGCCGTCTAGAGAGGATGTAACAATCCCAAATCCAAAAGAAGAACAAAGGATAGAACAAAAAGAAAAGCACGAGGCGGTTTGAGCATCTGACTAAGATGTCTGCTGGATGTCCCGTCGGGGGATTGGAGACAAATCCAATTTTGTGGAAACACTGAACATGAGGGAAGGATAACATATCCTGTTTAATAGGATTTAGACTACCAGGCTCACACAAGGTGGTCAGAATGTGCTCATGTGTAAAAATGTGTCTTTTCTTATTTTACTCTTTCACACACCTGGAGATTAAGTGAACGATGTCTTGGAAAAAAAACCTTTTTTGAGGTTTTGTTGTTGAAGATGTAAACAGTTTAGGCAATCTTGCAAGATGCATAAGTCTCTTTTAAAAAGCAGTTGTTAAAATCAATACACTCTCAATAAGGACATCAATAAAAAGATCAATGTGTTGGGAAAAATATCAGTGCAGAAGTGTTTCCTGCAGGGTGTGTTGGCTGCAGCAAGAATTGCCGCACTGAGCAACAGCACACCTGACACCCTCACCAGCTCCTTTCACTTCAAATCTCAGACCGTGCACTCTCGCCCAAGACCCCAGGAAGCCCCCTCCCCTCCCCTTCTCTCCCTGGTCGTCATGGTTACCCAACACTGTCCTCAGGTAGCTCCAGTCGCTGTGACCGCAGAGGATCCCGTTCCCACCAGTGCTTGATCCGTCAGCCAGCACAGCGGGAGGGGGATGGAGGACGTGAGCTGGAGGGAGTGGGGAAAGGTGGCGTACCTGCCAGACAAAATTACTCTGTGTTTACATCATAGAAGGTGTCACGGAGCGAGGCGGGGGGTTGTTTCAAACCAGTGTTGTGGCACAGTGAGATGAATGGGTGGAAAAAGGACAGCGCCTCATGGTGTTTATTTGCCCTCACACAGAAAACGAAATAATAATTTATTCAATCTTAAACAGATGGTCTTATAGAGATTTTGATCACTAGTAGAAATGTTGACACAAATTAAAGTAAATAACCATGCACAGAATTTAGGTTCACACATTTTTATCAATGTCACATGAAACAAAACAGATCAGGAACTCAAAATGCCAGATTCTGATGTTCAGAAGTTTATTTTTTAACGCCTTTCTTTAAGTAAATATTCTTAAACCACAAACATCTTTAAATCAGGAGGGTTATACATTTCCCTCCTTTGTTGATCCAATCAAGAGTCGTTCAGGTGGAGAGAGAGAGATGGGTGCATATATTATTAGGAATAAGTTAATGTACAGTCTGCATTATTAAAGTAGTACGACACTACTGTGACTCCAGAGGTTGATCAGATCATCTTGGTGGCTGGTTTGATCGATAACTGTCCTGGGGCAAAACACTGAAGCTCAAATTCTCCAAGAAAGCAATTTACTAAACTAAAGAAGTATGATTTTACTCTGCTTAAAATGTTGATTTGATATAGTGAAATGATTTCAAACAACCAGATGAGAGAGTCTAATCTCAGAGAGTGTTTATTAAAATGTGTTGTGGCAGTAATGAGATTATTTATCAAAAATAGTAGAGGGCCGAGAATAGACCCATGTGGAACACCTGCCAACTTTGATAGTTTGTTAGGTCGCCCATGATTTTTGGTAATTAAACCATTTGAAGGAACATTTATTTACTCCCCTTGTTTTTTTAAAGACTTTTTGAGCATGTTGTGCCTTTGTTGGAGAGATAGGACAGTGGATAGAGTCACAATTCAGGGAGAGAGAGATAGTGGGGAATGACATGCAGGAAATGAGCCACAGGTCGGATTCAAACCTGCAGCCGCCTGCTTGGAGGACTACAGCCTCCGTACATGGGGCACTAACCACTGCGCCACCAGCGCCCCATTTACCCACAATTTTTAAAAGCCAAGTAGTAAAACTAAAAGTACAAAACTCTGAAGCTTTGAAAAACATTGACGACTGTTTTAGGAATCAACAATATCAAGTTGTAATTACACATGGAAGATTAATGCGCTAAAGTATTTTATATTAGTCCTCCAGTGTTTGTGCTTCATATTACTTTGTCTTTTTCCATCCTCTAAGCACAAACTAATCACATTTCCATTCAAACCAATTTCCTTCGCTCAAGCTTCTTCAATTACGACGATGGAAAGTGGCGAGACAAGTAAATAAGTTTCTCATTATTTGTACTGCTCGCTCTTCCAGATTGAGCATAATGAGACTTTATGAGTCAGTAATTACAATAATGTCCCAATTTATCAGAAGGTAATGCTGGAGAGCTTTGTTTTCCACACAAAACCATTTTGAAAAGTGGCGTCTGGATTTGCTATGATTGTGGCGTCTCTTTTTTTCCCCTTCCTCATGTGCTTTTTTTTTTTTCTTAATTGTCTGACTTTAGTTGCTCTGTGTTTTGACCCGTGGATAAATGACTTGTACGTCTGTCAGGAGGGAGAACGATGAGGAAATGTGCTTTGTGTCCACCTGAAAACATATATCACTGGATCTCCTACAGAGGTCTTGTGGTCAACCAGAAACAGCTGTTACATCACTCTCCTCAAGCCACAAGAAACAACCAACACATTTTTAAAAATGTATTTGGACCTCACAGAAGACAGGAGTCGATGTTCAGCTTCTACCTCAATGGGATTCTTTGTTTTTGTGTCATTGTTTGATTCTGATGTTGTAAATGTTGTTCTGGACGTAACACAGTTTTTAACATCCAGAAACACAAACACAGGAAACTCCCGTGTTCTACGAGGTAACTTCTCTCTTTAACTAAAACGTTTTTCTCTGAGGCAGTTTAAGGTGGGTTTCACACCGGCCTGGGTCCGAGTACGCTTGTCCCCAAAGTCTGGTTCATTTGATCAGTGTGAACACAAACGTACCATACTCGAGTAACGTTTCCAAGTCCGCTTGAAGAGGTGGTCTCGGGCACTTTTCACATGTAATCGAGTTCGGTCCGCGGGAGATGTGAACGCAACCTCGCTCAAACAAGGAAGTGGACCGCTATATGACTTCATTCTAGGCGGCTACTGTCGAGTCAAAAACCGTCGTATCCGCGCAGTACAGGCCCGTTCCATCCTCTGAGATGCACGGTAGATGTGGAAGTCGGAAGAGGGTCGTTGTTGGCGTCTGAGAAACCCTAACAAAAACATCCACAGTTAGCAGGATGATCAGTGAGTGGTTGCCATGGTTACTTCTTCTTCTTTCTGCTTTTTGGCAGATTTGCAAACCAACTGTGTGCATACTGCCACCTGCTGTATCGGACTGTGTACATACGTAGACCAGCAGGGAAGAGGGGAGGGGGAGCAATTGAGTTCGGGCACGGTACAAAACAATCGTGTCTAATGTGAAAACCCCCTTAGCTGCAGCCACCTCTGATATGTGTGTTACCTTAAGTTCAAACTATGTAATCATGTTACTGGGCGGCTAGATCTGAAGGAAAGTTTCTCCCTGGACCACATACCAGGTTTTAAATCCTAAACTTTTGTCTCAGAGTCTTTATTCAGCTCTTCGTTCAACCCTCTGCTCGTGGTCATTGGTCTAATCCTCGTGGCTGTTGTCTAAATCCACCATTAGAAAGATTTAAGGAGCAGCTAAAAATAGAACCCTCTGGACTTACTCGATAGCTGTTTAACTCAATTCTGGGATCTTTATGCTTAATGTGCATTGTTGCTTCCTATCCTGTAGAGTCTATTTCATGACTTATGTGTTTTTGCTGTATGAGAAATAATTAGTCCCTCTGCTCCAAGAAGCAAATAGTCGCTGCTTTCATAACATAATACCCTGCATGCTGCCACCATATTCTCAGCTGCACTAACTAAATAGAGTCTACTGAATCTTTT
>CM036547.1:1641350-1656350 GCA_020745685.1 Tautogolabrus adspersus | reverse complement strand
TATGTGTCTCTAGTCCGTCTACAAACCCCCCAATGATGAGAAAAGTCCATCCTCTCCGTCTTCTTCCTGCTCCACTTTTCAGAAAATGTGTGCTCAAACAGGCCGTTTGGAGATTTTCCCTTCATGACATCACAAAGGGCAGTAACCCCTCCCCCAGGTGGGTGACACTCCCACAGCTAGGTGTTTGTTCTGCCCTCTGAGTCTGCCTTCTCACCGTAGGGTTAGGGGTGGAAGAAAGCCTGTTTGTTTTGTAATTTCTTTATAAGAGTTCGGTGTGTCGAGGATGCTGTGTTTGTGCGTGACGTTGACTTCCTCTTTCTTTTATTCCTCTCGTCTGGGATCAGCTGTGACTGAAAGTTTTGTCTGCAGCTTTCATCAAAACTTCTTGTTTTACAAAATGCCAACTTTCCACTTCAGCAGTTTGTAAGAACTGTTTCTGACATTTAAAAAGTCGTTTGGTTTGTTGGCATTTCCTCACATTAAACAGTCGAATGGAGGCGTACAGTTTATGGACAGATAACAGTCGTATCCATCCACATTTTTAATCCTCTAGTTTGTTTTAACTTCAAGCTTTAAGATGTGAACAAGTCATGTTGTTTGTGATTGTGGTGTTCATGTCTGGTTCTGCAGAAATCCCCTCTCTTAAAAGAACCCGGCACATTAATCGAGTTAAAGGTCATTTACAGTATAATGGAAAATGCTGACGTAAGCTGCACCCATTACTGTGAGTGCTCATGTCATCATTTAAAACTTCATCAGCTCTGTGTTCTGGGCAGTGTTGTCACTAACGCGTTACAAATTAACGCGTTATTTTAATCTGATTACTTTCTTTCAGTAACGAGCAATCTAACGCGTTCATTTTTCCAAACCAGTAATCTGATTAAAGTTAGTTTCCTAAGTGGCTGTGCGTTACTATTTTGTTATTGCCTCATAATGTATGTAGAATGCAGAATTTTGTCGTCATTTTCGAAGAGAATGAGCGGAGCTGATACGTTTCACTTTATTCAATGTGTGTGCCTCCACTGGGTCCGCTGCGCTGCGTCTCAGCTCCGGCAGTCCGGAGCCCTCCGGAGCAGATATTTTTGCCGGATGCCGGAGCACGACGCATCAATTCAGCACAGAAAATAACAAGCGGGACGGGAAGTCAGACACATTTACAACATTAAAACATCCGGTTTATTTTCAGAATAAAAGACTCCTTTTTAACGGTTCAGAAAAACGACTGTATGTGTGTTTGTTTATGTGTTTATAAGGTTAATATAGAGTTTAATACCATGTACATCGTATTATCTCGTGCTGTCACGAGTTAATCTTTAAAATACCGCGGGAATTCCTTTGTCTCTGCACCCCAGCTGATTCGGCGTTATGTTGAGGCAGCGAAGGGAGGAAATCGGTAAAAAGTAACTAATAAGTTACTTTTAAAGTAACTTAGTTACTTTGATGATAAAGTAATCAGTAAAGTAACTGGATTACTTTTTTGAGGAGTAATCAGTAATCAGTAATCGGATTACTTTTTCAAGTAATCTGTGACAACACTGGTTCTGGGGAACTAAATAAATATGTATTCACACAGCCTTTAAAGGTGGAGTCAGTAAGATTCAAACTGGACCCCTCCTCCTGGGCTCAGCGCCCCCAGAAACTCACTGCAGGACGTAGTGTGTACATTTACTGCTTGTACCTACACTGCAAGCTAACGCACGATAGCACAAGCCAACCGCCAGTGTTTGTCACCTGTCTGTCCAACAGGAAGTAGACCAACTCCACGTCCACGGGTAAAAGCCAACACAAGGTTCACCCTCGTTTTAGAACGAGCTTTATCCGCTTCGTGTTTCTCCTCACTGTGATTATATTTTCTCTTCTTTGCCGCTACGTCCACGTCCGTCATATTCACCGGTTTGAATCGCGTCCAATCGCTGAATTGTATCCACTCCTGAACTCATCTGAGCGCTGTCATTGGCTGGAGGAAACACACCAGCTCCCCGCCAAACCAAAACAAACCAGAACAGTAAACACCAAGCAGAGGACAGGGTCTCTGCAGACACAGTCACCAGCACACATATACGGAGGCCCAGAGACTTCTAGCAGACTCTGAACTACCACTGGCTTCACGTTCACGGTATTAGTTGTAAAATCCAAAACGTAATGGATGCTTTTAGTGTGTTAGCTAAATATCAACAGTGTGAAGTTTTTGTTCCCTCATTGTTCCAGCAGTAAACTTAGATAAGCTCTGCCGCCCGTCAGCCTCCAGGGCTGCAGCACAGAGACTGAAACCTTCACTGTGCAGCTGGACATCGATCTCATACATTATGTATGTGCATCAAGTGAGGCTGAATGAAGCCAATAGTACGTACACTCTGGCCTTGAGAGCTGACTTCATAACATATATAGTGTCCCTCAGAGGACTCTGGCAGAGCTGCTCTGGTTCAAGGACCTCCCCTTTATCTGATTGGTTGTCAGTATGAAGCTCCTTCTGCCTGAAAGTCACACCTGCAGAGTTTATGGTTACGAGTAACGGGTCACACCTCTGTCATGGCATGTCTTTGAATGTATTGTATTAAATGGTTTTGCATTTTTCAATGCAAATTCTCTTTACCAACATTGACTGCAGTCTGAGCTCCGGTTGATTTGAGTTCAGTTTGAAAGGACGTCCATCAGAGGAGACGTACCGTGCTCAAAGTTATTTTATCTCTGTGCATCAGTGGAGATGTAAACACACTCTGTTTTGAAACTTTGAATTCAAGGAAGCTCTGACGTTCATTATTTGAGCAGAAGTGAAATAAGAAAAAAGGACCATGTGGAAATGTTTTCAGAGACGATGCAGTTTGATGGCAGATCCTGAAATGTTGCAAAAGAAGCTTCAGAAAGACAAAAAAAAAGGTCAACTGTAGTTCATAATGAGAGCCTGCAAGTTTAAAGTGTCTGCAGGATGTTTTTCATTTCCAACATTTTGACTTTAATTCAAGTTCTCTTTATTATGACGCTCTCTGAGTCATTTTAGTGAGATGGACTCTGACTGCAGATTTACACAAACTCAGACATTCGTTATCTGCTTTATGACTTTAATACATGACCAATCAGGTCATTTCTTCAAAAGGAATCAGGTTTGAATTTATTTCTGCACAAATGTCTAAACTCCTGATGAATAAAACTCTAACAAGGACATGTTTAAAGGACTCTCAGCCAACAGTGACGGCTTGTAAAAGGTGCTCGGACATAAAGACACTCGACTGATCAGCTGGTCTTCTTGTCCTCGGTGATATACTGATGTTTGTTAAACTCTGACCAGACGCTGCCGTTTCCTGCAGTCTGATCCTCATGTGTGAAAGTTTGCAGCCCTTTGATTGCGTTTGTGTTGCACTAGCTTGCTGCCTCAGAGCTGAGGGCGGGTTCAATCTGCAGCAGCCGTGATGCCTGCAGCAGCAGCGACAACAGGCTGATGCAACACTGAGACACTAACAAAGAGGTTAGCACACACACACACACACACACACACACACACACACAGGCATAAAGTTCAGCTGAGACTAGAAGAGGTGACAAACACTGATGCTGATCCTCGTTCACACCTCTGTGAGCCCTGCTTGGGTGTTAATCCGCTCAATCTTCTCCGCTCAACAGCAGCTCCTCTGCTTTTAATGGATCTGTCTCCGCCTTCCAAAGGCCGCTGGAGGAGCATCAGAGATTCAGCCTCAATAATAAAGACATAATAAACAGTCAGGATGCTCAGAGAGTACAAAGAGAAGGGATTACTGCACGCTGAGAGCAGAGGAGGCTGACTGACAGGTGGAGTCACAGGAGAGCTCACCTCAGAGCTGTTT
This sequence comes from Tautogolabrus adspersus, assembly GCA_020745685.1. Taxonomy (NCBI): domain Eukaryota; kingdom Metazoa; phylum Chordata; class Actinopteri; order Labriformes; family Labridae; genus Tautogolabrus; species Tautogolabrus adspersus. The sequence goes on along the minus strand of CM036547.1, from coordinate 1,652,532 downwards.
TTATGCTCTCTTCTCTTTTTTCCCCTTTAAAGCTTTTCTGCACATAAAGATGCCTGAATGTTTTCAGTCAGTAAAACTACAAGATAAAGGATCTAACATGCAAACACCTGAGCATCCATAGGTACTGATCCAGCAGTGAGGAAGAGCCACTTGACTAAAATATGTAAATGTTTAAAATCAAGAAGCTGATAGAGCTCTTGAGATCCTGCAGTATTTGGGTCAGTTTATAGAAATAGAGCAACATATTGGATGTATGTAGGTCACAGAGAAAAGATGTGTGTAACAACGTGAAGCTGGACACGACCTGAATAACATTTCCATCACCTCAAGGTCTCGTGCTGCTGGAGCCGTCGCCTCAGGGCTCAAATTAAAATCACGAAACACATCAGATGGACTGAAGCAAGTCAGAGGGTATACACGGTCATGAATATATTCAGGAGGTTTACAGTATATAGATAGTTTATATTCCTGATATGATAAAGTTTCATGGATGGCTCACTGTTGAATTGTAATATTCCTCACCTCACACAAAACTATCGTCTTCTTTTGACCAGAGCAGCGTCACAGTCTGACACGCTGCCAGCGACAGAGCTTCACAGATTATTCTTCACAGCCTCTAATTTCATTAACAGACAATAATTGCCTCGTGAATGGCAGAGACGATAAACCTCGACTGTCAGTGAATGTGTCAACGTTTCTCTTTAAAAAGTTAACTTGTACTTTTTTCCCCAAAAGTCCTTTCAATCCGAAAGCATCCCGGAGCGTCAGTTAGGAGAATAAAATACATGAGCTGCTCTCATTCTGTGTTGAAGTGCAAACCTGGAACTTTTCCATGTTACACAACTTCTTCAGCTAAAGACAGGAGTTGTTTTAAAAGGAGCCCAAACGTGCAAAACTCTTTCAGGTGTTTAGATAGTGTCAGACTATTTCAATGACTTATCTCGGTGGTGCACGGTGCTGCAGTGGTTGGCGCTGTTGCCTCACAGCGAGGAGGTTTCTGGTTCGAATCCTCGTTGGACAGGAGGCTCTCTGTGTGGAGTTTGCATGTTCCCTCCGGGTACTCCAGGGACAAGTTTGTAAGGTTAAAAATAGGTGTGAACGTGAGTGCGGCTGGTTGTCTGCCTCTGTATGTCAGCCCTGTGATTGACTGGGGACCAGTCCAGGATGTACCCCGCCTCTCGCCCAATTACAGCTGGGATAGGTGAATGGGAAAAGTGGTATAGATTAATGGAAACACTCACAAGATCCAGTAAGTGACAGATATTTCAGCTTGTTTGGAGTCGTTTTTAAAGTGTTGTCGTCATCGTACTTAAAGTGTGAGTGTAAAGAAGCACCTCAGCAGAGAATGAGATATCAGCTGTGATTGATGAACACGATCTTAACAGGAAGAAAAATAAAAAATGGATGGGATCATTGAATAAGTGCTGACATCTTCTCCCCCAGCTGATGATTGATGCGCCGTCACTTTTAGAAAGACCCGGCTGTCAATCTTCTCTTCATCGCTGCATGAACCTGAGACTGCAGGATTTATCGAATGACGACTTCACAGCCACATTGACATGCACGGCCTGAATCTATAACGTGCAAAGGAAGAATGATGCATTTGTCAATGCCATGCTTTGCAGAGAAACCACAACAGCAGTCAGAATCGAAAGGCGGCGAGGCTTCTCGCTGTCGACAGAAATCAATCCTGTCTGAGCCGGCGTGTGATGCTGACACAGGTACGGCTCTGTTATTAATGACGAACACGGACCGAGGATCTATTTTCCCAATCACAAGTGACACACACAATATTTGTATCGTCTCGCTGGAACTCAGTGATTAGCAGTCAAATTAAAACATAATTTAAACCCTTTATCTTTGGACAGGATGTGAATCCATCAACATCACTGTCATTAATCATTTTCTTCATATTCACAATTGATTAAGTGACTGTGTTGAATTTGAAAGGTGTGGCTCCAAGTGACCGACCTTCAGAGAGTCATCTCTCATGTCTGCATTAAGGCTAAGGGTTTGATACTGACCTGATGAAAACTTGTCCATGCTTTTATCTTCAGTCGTCTTGATTACTGTAACAGTGTCTTTACAGGTCTGCCTAAAACATCAGTCAGACAACTGCAGCTGATCCAGAACGCTGCTGCTAGAGTCCTCACCAAAACAAAGAGAATGGATCACATCAGTCCAGTTCTGAGGTCTTTACACTGGCTGGCTGCCAGTCTGTCAGAGAATAGATTTTAAAATCCTGCTGCTGGTTTATAAAGCACTGAATGGTTTAGGGCCAAAATACATTAGTAACCTCCTGATTAACTACGAACCATCCAGACCGCTCAGGTCGTCTGGTACAGGTCTGCTGTCTGTCCCCAGAGTCAGAACCAAACATGGAGAAGCAGCATTCAGTTTCTATGCTCCGTATATCTGGAACAAACTCCCAGAAAACTGCAGGTCTGCTGAAACTCTCAGCTCTTTTAAATCCAGGTTAAAGACTCACCTGTTTACAGCTGCATTTAAACAATCTTAATAAGATTTTAATCTTTCACTCTGCACTGTAACTTTTAATTCTTTTTATATTTATAATTTTATTTGAATTATTTTTACTTGAACATATTTTCAGATTTAATAATTTCAGTGATTTTTAAATTTTCTATTTTAATACATTCCTTGGCATTTACTGTATCTGAAGTAAGATTTAAGCCTTAATCTTACGGAAATCCTAAGTATTGGATTTCAATCCTAAGTATTGGATTGTCTGGTTTGGCGTACAACCATAAAAATACGCATCCTGCAAAGACGTTTCCAGGATTCAGGGAAAATCTCACGTGAGTCTTTCAAACACAAGTACGGGGTCTGAAAGTAGTAAAAATGCCAAGGAATGTCCTCCAAAATTTCCAAAATTTCTATTGTCAATCTCTGTTTTTTAATTCTTGCATTTTCTTTCACTTTATTGTATGACATGTTGTGAAGTGAAGTGATGTGAAGCACTTTGAGTCTGCCTTGTGTATGAAAAGCGCTATACAAATAAACTTGCCTTGCCTTGCCTTGCCTTGATGATTCTTTTTGGTCTACCTTACTGCTAATGTCCCCGTAGTCCGTGCACGTTGCATTGGATCAGGGCCATGGTTTGCTCCATCTGACGGCACGCGCCCTGACCAGCTGGGTAAGATTGTGGTGTTGTGACAGTAGTCAGTAGTTTTTGGTGATTCTGTTGTTGTATCCATCCTGCTAATGCTCCAAGGACAATCTAAATGTTTGACTCAGAGTGAGAGGCTCAAGATATTTAGTGTAAATGTCTCGGAGGGAGAGAGCTGAAAGAGTAAACGGTCTGGGCTTCGTAGTGAACACTCATTAGTGATGGAGAGGACAAAGAGTCGAGGCTCTGAGGAAACCTGAGGAGCATTGTGCACAGAACGGTCTGAATCAAATTACTTAAAGAGAGAACCATGGAAACACTTCCAGCATTCGTTACAGCCATGGATGTGAAACTGTGTTTTCAAGGTTTTTTCAAGGTGTTTATCTGACACTACAGACACTTCTGAACTCTTCAGACGGCTCTCTGTGTTTGACAAAAGAAACACAAGTGAAACACTTTTGTCTTGTTTTTCATAATTTCAATATGAATCCAGATTGCATTTATCATTTGTATTTTATATTAATGACACCTTTATTTAACCAGGAGAGCTCCATGGAGGGCCAGTGAGTGCAGTACTATCTGATCAGGAAACATGCTATGTTGAAGTGCTGGCTTCTCTGACAACAATGCAGCAGCCAGTATGTCCTCCTTCTAACTTTAGATTCTGGTCCTGAATGGTCTGGATTTGTTTGGACCAGAGAAGGTAGGCGGTTTTAAGGCACCCCCACACGGCCGTTTTGGACGCCCCTCGGTTTGCCAGATATGAGAGCAGTTATCAGGTCAAACCAACAGGTGTTGCAGCGATGGAAGCGGGCAAGAGAACTGGTTCAGATAGAAGTGATTGTACCCGACCTAAAAAGCCTCTGCATGTTTCTAATAAGCTCCACGAGCAGAAACGTGCTCAAACTAGGATCAATATTGGAGATGCTTTTGAAAAATGGAGAGAGGTTAGAACGCAGAAAGGTTTACAGACCGATGCAGAGCTGGATAAACACTGAAGCTTCAGTGTCCACCACATGGTGACCTGCGTGAGCATCCACTCTAGAGAGGAGGGGGGGGGGAGACAGCTCTCTACAATGTTTTTAAACTGCAGTGCCCATTTTAAACACTAGGTGTCAGAGATACATATTGCTCCTTCTGCTTAACTTCTTAATCCTGAACTGTGAAACAGAGCAGAGTGAAGAAAGTTTTTGCGTCACTAACTCGTAGAGGCGTACCTTTATGTGGGCCAACGTAAAGTGAGATCCCTGTAACTGAGTCTCTGCTCTCTTTTTCTGCTGAGTAATGCGTCCTGTCTTACAGCTTTTGATGCTGCTATTAGCTTATGCACAGAGCAGCGGAGGGCCAATTAACAGAGCCCCTGTGTGGCTGTGGGACCGGGGGGATTACTGATGTAAATGTGGCCGGGCTGCTGTATAAAAAGGACTGTCAGCAGCGGTGCCCCCCTCACTGTGCCTTCAGGTGTGACTGAGGACTCATTAAGACAATATGTCACATTCGGTCGTATTAAAAAGGACAGCAGGTCTACTTGGACATTGTTTCAGGGCAGTTGGAGTGTGCTGGAGCTTAACAGAGGCTGACGTGCGTGATGTATCTGTTCATTTTCAAGTTGAAGTCCCAGTGAGAGAAGCAGCAGGTTCACAGGTAATAGCTGGCAAAGCAAATTCAAATTAAACTCCCTCCATTCAGCTCTTTTCTGTGTAGTACTCCTGCTGTGAGTGGCACGGGCGGAGAGTGAAGCAAATTACCTCTGAGCCTGCAGAGATTTGTTTAATCACCTCAAAGCCCTGGACAAATAAGAAAGCATCCGCAGACACGCCGCCTTCGCCCGCAGGAGGTTTGAAATGTCAACACAGAACAACAAATACAGCATCAGCTGACTGCTCCTGCAGCTTGTGGAAGTCACACTCTGCAGTTTCTGTCGTTTGGTGGGACCCCTGTGAGGGGCGCTAAATATGAACACAGCTCGGAGACATTGGACGCCTCAGCAGGGGCGTTAGCACTGGCGTTCTCTATGGGCCTCTACCAACATAAACCACTATTCATTACTGTATCTTCCAGGGCCCTTCTCCCTTCAGGACCCTCATCACTCAGCCTCCTTTTCCAGCTCCCGGTCCGTCGCCCCTGCACCTCAGTAACAAGGAAAACACTGCATATCATAAACATGTGTTGGCACTGAAGTTCTAATCTGGTAACAGTTTAATTAAAAAGTTTGAATTCACATTGGATCGATGGATTCTGTCTGAAGTGAAAAGAGCAATGGATTATTCAGAACCAGAATATTGGTCTGACTTTTGTCAACGTATCGTTGCTCCCAGTTAAAGTTTGTCACGTTTCCTTTCATGTTTTTTATTCCTTTTTTCTCGGTTTTCCCTTCTCACATGTTCCTGCTCATCCTCACCTTCCACCTTCCACCACCTTTGTGCCGGCTCATGTTTTTTTTAGAGTGAGTGAACCAGCCGCCTTTAAAACAAACAAACAGCACAGGACAAGGCAAAGATAGACAAGGTGACAGTAGAGCTCAAGACCAAAAAGGTTGGTTGATTTCTGGCCCGATTTGACACCTTCAGCGATCAGGGGGGCGTGGTCCGACCTCGGCTTGATTCAACTGATTATCTGTCCAAATAATCCTCCGGTGTGTGGTGTCACTACGATTATTTTACTGCTCCCCGTCGAGTCGCAGCCTCCTCGATCTGGAAACGTTCATATTTTTGATTTCAGATCGGGCTGCCTCCGACAGAATACCCGCAGAGTGAGCGAGCTTGGAAGTGTGACCAACTGGATGTTGAGTACTCCGACTACATATTACATAATGCCAAACATAATCCTCTTCTCAGCCAGGATTTCATCCATATTGTTCATCTCGCTGCAAAACAGGACACACAGCTGGACGGCCAGCTGATGAAGTCGATCGTCCTCCATGTTTGTTTCTGTGAGATCTCGTCTCTGTGAAATCATTACTACAAACAGCAGGTGTGTGGTCTCACGCTCTGGCTGAGCTGGCTAGTTTCTTTTAAATCTGAGAATGAGCAGATATCTAGATTTATCCGTCCTCATGTCTGTGGTCTGCCACGATTTTTAATTTTGGTTAAGATTTGAAAATCATCTGGTGTGTAGGCAGCTGTAGAAGAACATGTAAACTTTTAGTAGTTGATTTTGAGTGAGAGTATTTGTTTCACGTTTCCAAGGTTGTGGTTGGTGCTATCGACTGGAGCAATTCCAAACATGTTGCCATGTTAATAATGTAATGAATGTAGTTTTAACATGACTGGAATTTGCCTTTTATAACCCAGCATGTGTCCTTATCATCATCATCATCAATCTGTGCTGCACACGTTTCGCCTCACTTCCACTCTGCGTGTACATTTATGTAAATGTCTCATCTGTTTACTCCTCAGCAGATCAGAACATCTCGTTCACACGCAGAACAAAAGGAAATCAAGAGGTTACGGGACAGAAAAGAATCCAAAAATATCTGAGATATTCTGCTAATCCCCTTTGATGTTCGCTGCAGCAGAGTGCGGCTTCTGTTTACTCATTATTTCTCAAAAAGTCACCAAAGCAATGAAAGCATCTGCATCCCACGTCTTTATGTACAAACGGGTTTTAAAGGATTCTCTGCGACCTGTCAGATAAAGTGAAGAGGAGCTGCAGTGTCCTGTGCACCTCAGCAATGAATGAATAAATAATGGAACACTAACAGGAATCTGATTGTATGCAAATATCACAATAAGAGGGTTGAACCTGGAATTAGCACTCAGTGGGCAACAGAAATCAAGTTGTTCAAATATTAAACAGCACGGGGACAGAGTGGATTTACATGAAGGCTTTGGTGCATTAAGGCAGGATGAAAAGAAAATAAGATCCTAATGAGGGGATGCATCATGTAGAGAGAGAGACAACAAACAGCCTGCTCTCACTCAGATGGAGAACTGAAGGAGAACTGTTCTGTGAGACGGTACTGTAATCATAAGACGGTGTGAAGGATTGATTTTTATCCGATGGGTCACTGAATGTATTACACCGGCATCTTTTTTTGTTCTCTTTCCTTCTTTGGAAGGTCATTTTAGTGCCGAGACGTTCACGATTCTGTCCTTTGTAAATGCCAAACCTGCAGCAGTCAGTACGATTGTCGTTATCAGATTGTGCAATCCTCATTCTGTCACTTGTTGTCATCGTGTTTCAGCCTTCAGACAAGAGCCAGGGTTCATGTTCTGAAGGGGTTTACTTCAGTGTGGTTCAAGAGATACAAAGCAGGAACAGTTCCACATCTTTGACCTAAACCTCTCCTGCTTCTTCCTCTCAGGCTTTCAATGACAGTTAGACTCCGCTAACACCGTGTGCTGACAGCACGTGAACGTTAGATATCGTATTGCATCACGCATGATCACACGCTGGCTGTCCACACTGCATCCGTTCAACATTTCATTCTCTGCTCTGTACAGTTTAGCAATATTACAAATAGTTCTCTTGTATTGAAGGTGGACAAACTGAAGAGTGGTGCTTTGTGTTGACGAGCTGTTGACTTGAATCACAACACTCAGAGGCTCGTCAATAAACGGCTCGCAGTGAGCCGAATAAAGTTTTTCTCCGGTGTTGTTGACACAAGTCAAAGCTAAATATTTCAATCACGGATGTGAATATTATCTATGCACACTATCTCCACCTTGTAAAACAGCTAACAAGCTCTGCTGAGTGAGAACAGTGAGTGTCAGAGCCTCACTTGTTGAGCCTCCTCGTTGTTCGTCCGTCTATGCGAGTGACAGGGAGGAAAATAGAAACGTGGTTAAGGGGTTAAAACAGCGTGCTGCGTCTCGCTGTGTCACTCGAGGGTAGTTAGCACTCTCCAATAGGAAACAAAAGAATCAGGCTGATTCTGTCGCATGCTGTAAGGACAGGCTGTAAATCTCCGAGCTGCAAAAACGTGTTCTGGATCGTACCTTAATGAAAACCATCTGTTCACAAGTAGCTGAATGTTTCTGAGCTAACATTGTTAGCATAATTAGCATCCCTAACATGCTGTATGCTGCAGACTATGGGATACACATTAGTGTTAGAAAAACCTGATAAAGTGTATTTTGTATAACATGTGACCTTTAAGCTTCACGCTGCAAAATGATGTGACGTGCAGAGTTTAACAGTAGAATGAAGTCCGTCATCCATCAGCTGAGGGAGATCTCCTCTGTGCCCACTTTAAACCACAGAGTCTGCGTCGTGTCCCACCTTCAACCCAAGCTTCCTCCGCTCACCCGAAAATTCGATTTGTAGGTGAAAATCATAGCTGAGCTCTCAAACTAATAACTCCTACCTCTCACATCTTGAGAAACCATTGTACCTGATAGGATTCCTGCCCTTAAATGCGATAGTCTGCAGAGTGCTAACTCTTCCCTGGAGGCTGGACTGTGGATCTTTAGTCGGGTCCTTTATTTGAGAGCAAATCTGTGCCGCTTGAGTATGTTCCCTCAAAATCATGCGAGTAACTGGACAAACGAAGAAACAAAGCGTATTACAGAGTTCAGCTGTTGTTTCTGTACGTGCAGCTCTTATCGGCCGAGCTCTGCTGCAGCCCCTCTGGGTCTGTGTGAGCTCTCAGTGAGTCGTTACACCTCGAGTTAGAAGTCTATTAACCCCTCTGATTCATGGACAGCTGCAACGTACAATGGTCTTTAATTACACCCTGAATGTAGCCAATTACTCCTGTCAAACACACGCCGCTAAACTCAGATTATATTCACATCCAAACCCTGCAGCTGTGACCTCAGAGCTTTCAAAGTTACTCCCTGATCTCTGCTGAGTTCTGGACTTTCAGTAAAGTTTTGACACAACAATGATCTCTACAACAATCCCTTAAAGCTGTAGTAATTTGCTCTGTCCTCACAGAGTTCAGATCTAATGGTGTCCTCTGTCAGGGCACAAACTTCCATCTATTATGACCTTTTAACCTTTTCAATCCGAGCGAGGGATCCATCGAGGATTGAACATTTCAGCTTTGTGGAGTGTAACTGAATTTTTAAGCCTCCGCCGGGCTCTAAGAGGTCATGACCTCTGCATTATTTTACTCTCTTACATTTATACAGTCAATAATTCAAGTGAACAAATATTACATGCAGAAATAAATGTAAGTAAGTTTCTCCGCCCATCTCAACTGATCATTGGTGCAGGCACGGCAGCAGCTCAGTCTGAAGGGACTTGGCTTGGGAACCGGAGGGTTGCCGGTTCAGGCTGGAGAGATGCCAGGTCACTTCCTGATAGTGTTGTAAAACATTTTTACTCGGTCTTGTCTCGGTCTCTGACTGGGCGGACCCCGGATTTTTAATCATTACTGTAATTAGAAGGAAAAATGCTTCTTTCTAAAAGACTAAATAACTACACTTCATTTATAATTTGATTGTCATCCCCTGGTTATCATATTTTCAAACTTCCCAAAAGTGAGTGACACGCCCGCTGCAAACAAGATGATGATTTTTCTGTGATATTTTTGGTCTTGGTCTTGACTCGATCTTTATCCCTAAATGTCTCGGTCTCGGAGCACTCTGGTCTCGGGATGTCTTGGTCTCGGTTAGTGTGGTCTTGACTACAACACTACTTCCTGAGTACTGCCGAGGCCCTGCCCTGCGTAGCAGCCCCACTCTGACATCTCTCCACTAATGCATATCCACAGGTCCTTGTGAGTGTGTGTATTTTGGGCCTATGTGTGTGAGAAGCATGTCTCTCAGCCAGAATTTCCCCTCGGGGATAAATAAAGTATATCAAATAAAATAAAATAAGAATATATAATTTAGAGTCGTCAATATAATTAAGCCAGAAGTGGTTCCAGTGTGAAGTTCTGCAGGAAGTTTAAGGTGTCACAAGGTTGAAAAGTCAACGAATATCTTCATGAACAGATGATTATAAGCAAACATGACATCATCAGTGTGTGACGTTACAGTGCGGCTGAGACATGACATCATCTGTGTGTGACGTTACAGTCAGGCTGAGACATGACATCATCAGTGTGTGACGTTACAGTCAGGCTGAGACATGACATCATCAGTGTGTGACGTTACAGTGCGGCTGAGACATGACATCATCAGTGTGTGACGTTACAGTGCGGCTGAGACATGACATCATCAGTGTGTGACGTTACAGTCAGGCTGAGACATGACATCATCTGTGTGTGACGTTACAGTGCGGCTGAGACATGACATCATCAGTGTGTGACGTTACAGTGCGGCTGAGACATGACATCATCAGCTTCACTGAATACATTTTAGGTTACAGGTTTGCAGCATTTCCAAAAGTTATGAGACGAGCCAACGTGAGCCGACGAGATCGCACATCAGGAGGTCAACACTCAGGTGTTTAAGGATGCATGCTCCACCCCCAGAGACACACTGTGATTGGTCCGTCATCTCTCATGCTCAACTGTCCATAAAGAGAGGGTCATAGTAGCACAATCTTTTGACTAACTGGTCAATCACTCTCTGTTCTTAAAGAAGAATTTGGATATCTTTGGTGTGATTTCTTTGTGGTTCAATAAACCAGCCGCTTCTCTTCACCTTCACTCACAGACAGCTCCGACATCTGTGAGCAGAAAAACAGCAGAAATCAGCAGCCGATGTGCTGTCAATGTGCTCTTCTTGTGCTGCAATGGAGGCAGGATATCAGGGTGAGGAGGTCGGCGCTCTTCGCTGCTCATTCTGCGTGTCTAATAGGCTTCTCCTCTTCAAGACGGCCGTGAACTGTGTCCACTTCACTTCCCAACAGCGGGAGGAAAAGACACTGAGAGATAGCTGCAGAGACAAAGAGGCTGTGTGTGTGTGTGTGTGTGTGTGTGTGTGTGTGTGTGTGTGTGTGCGTGCGTGCGTGCGTGCGTGCGTGTGTTTGCTGGCGTCCAGCTGCCTGTCAGGAATCACTTTCATCTGCCCTGGGGACATAAGAGTTTTTTCTCCTTGTGTTTCTTTTCTCACATTATATGAGATGATTCAGTTTCCTAAACTCGTCCTCATGTTTTTATTTCCACTTTCACACGTGCATATTTTATTACATCAGGTACTTAATGGATAAACTTGATTT